>JAUBNY010000656.1:815080-843763 GCA_032275445.1 Crypturellus soui | reverse complement strand
AGTCACGACACACAAGAGGTGCATGCACAACATCAGCTTAGCTCAAGAATGTGCTAGAAACTGCTGGCCATACCCACGCCTCAAAGAGCAGGAGCCAACACTAGATGCTCCCAGCTCTCCCTCACAAAAGACAACTTGTCACCTTTGGGGTGGAGCTCTAAGTGCAATGATAAAAAATCCGCTCCCAGTTTCTACAGCAAATGCCACACTTCCCAAAACACACAAAGTTGTATTGGGCAACATGGAGCCCAAACACGGACTCGAGGTAAGCAAGGATAGAACAAAGAGCTTCATGTTAAGATGGGTTTCAACTATGGTCCTTGCCAACATGCCCTAATCAACCTGAAATACACTGAACACTCAGAAGAAGCAGTATTGCAGGATTTAAGTAGAAAAGCTTTGTAAAAGTGTAAGTCAAATCATTCATAACATTAAAATCTCTAGGTGCTCATGGCTCAGTGTGTGGGGAAAGTTAAAGCTCTACATAAGCTGCTACAGTGTTTTAATTGAACTAGCCACAACACAAATGTGTATCACTGATCCCAAATTGTGTCTACATAGTCCTCACAGTTGCTACTCAATAAATAACTTACAGAAATAATAATACTGTAATACAGTCGCACTACTGCTCCATGAAAATAATGTTACTAGAATATGCATGGTATCTGCCTGTAAATACAAAGACTAAAAGCCGGATGTAGTAGACTCCAGTGTCTCCCTGCTTGTCTAATTACCAGTTATGATGGAGATTTATGTGAATACTTGAAAAGTAACGACTTGCACAGAAGAAAAAAGAAAAAAGGAAAAAAAAAGAAAAACCACCTTACTCCAAAAAAGCAATGTAAAAGGCCATTTTTGATTCATTATATGTTTGATCAGCACTATTAGTGCAGAAATGGGGTTGGAATGATCAAAACTAATTGAACCCTGTGGCATTGCTTTTCCATTTGGGAGAAATATGGGGTATAACTATTCAGCTTTGCTGCATCTCCTTTGCACTGTGAAGGCAGGAAAGCCCTGCCTAGCTTAGTGTTTCTCCAGAATGTTTCAGCTGATACATAAATGTAACATGCAATTCCTGTGTCAGCCAGCTCCTCTTCCCTTACTTAGTTCTAAACTTGGTTGTTCTACTGGTATTCACCCCAGTAAAGATCTTGAACCTCCAAAAACAGGTAGAGTATAAGAGAAAAAGATATCAGTGGACAAGAAGAGAACAGATACTTTTCCCAATGTCACATGGTAGAGTTGTTGCAGAATCAAGGATCAAATGCAGATCCTTGATGTTCAGTCTACAAAAGCAACTATAAAACTACTCTTCTCATATGCTTCTGATAATGAAAGTAGCCTTAAGTTATGCCACAGTGAATAAAAATTAATCCTGGTTTCACTTGTACAAAGCAACATAAGCATAATCATCTCTCCTGCACAGATCAAGGTACAAGCTGAGGCATGAACCACTGCAGTGACTTGTCAAGGTCAGACAGCAGGGCCGCGCGTCAGCTTCTCTATTTACTGTTCAATCCATTGGGATGCTTTTGAACCAAACTATTGTTTGAAATACAAAACTCAGTATCATTTAATAATTCTGAAAAATATTCTGTTTCAGCTGAGAACAAGGTTTCAAAGGCACTTATATTTGCAATGAATAAATTCTTGATATCAAAATTATTAACTAATGTTCTTAGCAAGTAAAAACGTAACTTGAAAATTGGCTCAGATGCTCTGGTTTCAATATTTCATCAGCACACTTAATCTTTGAAAAAGGAATATTCTGTTTAAATTCGATTTGTAAATGTTTTGTGTTAACTATCATGGGAGCTATTTACTCTGAAATATACATGACATATTATTAGACCAGCAGATTCAGTAGGCTAAGGAGATCCAAATATGAGATATAAATAAAAAATAATTTTATCTTGCAGCAATGGAGCCACTGTGTGTGTGTCAATAGGCTGGGGTGTTTCTATAGAGGGAAAAAAAAAAAAAAAAAAAAAAGGTATTTCAGGAGTAAAATGGGTAGATCTATAAATAAGGGAGTAAACTATTACTAGCTTTTTCTGCAAGCAGCCTGGGTACTAAGGGCTCACACAGCGGCTACACAGAGCTCCCATCTTGTCCTTCCTTTGCTAAGAGGAAGCAGCCTTCTTAACCAGTGTTAAGTGCAATAGCCCAGGCAAAAAGTAAAGTTGTGGCAGGTCTTGGTTGCTATTTGTTTGTTTGAGTCCTCCAATAACATGCCTTTCCAGCAGAGCAGCTCAAACAGGCAAATGCAACAGGAATGTGATGTAGAGGAATTAAAGATTTGCTCTCCCAACATCTGATAGCATCAGCCATAAGGAGTCTTCTGTCTCGATGCTTTCATGAGCAGTCGCACACATTAAGCGCAACAAATTGGATCACAGAGGAAATGCATTGCGAAAGATTTTCTTCTTTAGCCACCACCTTATTTTAGAAGGCACACATACAGATGCCTTTGCTTGAATTTAAACTAGAAGGGACCCCTGGTTTGGGCCAGCTGCTTCTGCCTTCTGTTGCAATTTCCACTCTTAGAAATATATCCCTTGATGCAAGGATGATTTAGACCTGACTAATTCTACCTTATTATCTTACTCAGAGAGTTACATTCACTTGAATACATTTTTCTAGTCAGTTGCTCTACATCAATAGTCACAGAGAGTTTTAACTGCAGATGAGGAGGTACTGACATGAGGAGGGGCTAATCACTGTTAATTAAGGGCAGCTCAAGACAAGACATAAGGCATTTTGTTCTGCCATCTTATGATGTCTCAGTTAAAATCTGTTTTTGTTCTTCTCTGCCATTTGGGGATCAATAATTCAAACATGGAACATGCTCAGTGCCTGGGGCCGGGAGGTTACACCACTGAGCACTAAAGGCTCTCAGTATTTTACAGTATTTGATGTTCCTTTCTGAAACATATTGTGTCAAGGGAATTTTTAAAGCTCTCTCAACTCTGGCTTATTTACAGAAACCAGAGGCACTTATCCTTAAATCCTAGAACCAAAATTCACTCCCTTCTCTTTCAAGCACTTGACTCCACAGTAGAAAGAATCAAAATCTTGGCATTTCCATTCAAAAAATAAAATAATGCTTTTTTTTCTTCCACAGCTAGACATCAGTTTGGACCTTATGCTATTTTAAAATAATATCACAACTTTCACATTTAGTTTTGCTAGCTTTTATATTTCATGCATCATGAAAATACACAAAGTCAGCAAGATTAAAGCACAGGCATGCAGCAGCAATATAGAGAATGCACCTGGCAATAGCCCTGTCATATTTAGTCCTTTTCCTAGGCCAAATCATTTATCTTGTGTGTGAAGTCATATAAACTACTAGAGTCCATTACTGTATCTATAAGCACCAGTATTCTGAACACACATGGCCAAAAGCAAGTGGAAGAGAACTTCAGCATCAATAAAAACCTCCACAGAACTGCAGGCAGCCATGCACATGAGTGCAGGAATATTAGGCTGCAGATTTCAACGTGCTGGCCAATTTCAGTCAAACCTGACAGAGCAATATATGTCTGCTCTGCTTTGACAGACTGGACATAAATATCAGCCAGCTGGAAGAGGAAGACTGTGTCAGTGCTCCTACTGAAATGACACACTATAACTGCTTTCTATTAGAGGTCTGAGAATCCCCATAGGAAAGCTCCCAAAGGCAGGATAAGTCCCCTTTGCAGCTCAGAACTTACAAAACACAGATTTCCACTATGATGCATAAAGTGCAGGAAAGAAAGATTTGTCTGTTCTCACATCTTCATAAAGTGAAAATGAAAGAATTATGCAAGGTAAATCAAAAAAGCGATTTTCTCCTGTGTACATAAAATTTCTGACACTTTTGATGGTGTCAGTGAACAATGAATATTCATAACATTGTGAGTTTGAGAAGAAATTTCTTTTTAGCTACAGGTAAATGAGGTCAATTTTTCATTTTCCTTCTGGTATGTGTTTTTTGCCAGGCTAATACTCAGGCTCAGCTCACATGACAAGCCCCATAAACTTATACTCTTCAACAGTAAAATATTTTTCTTAAATCACTTGAAAATCATCTTTGCACAATCATAAGCAACTTAATTTTTCCTATATTTTCCTATGTTATTTCCTATATACTTTTCCTATATTTTCCTATATTTTTCCTGTATAGGAAAATATATTTCCTACATTTTAGCAGAACTCATGTGTTATTTGTTGAATTATTCCTTTTTTATCCTTATTTTAATTGCACAAAATAAAAATGATTATTGTGCATGATTTTTTTTTTCCCTGCAATAGCAAGGTACCACCCCTCTCCCACTGCTGCACAGAGCACAGCCACATAGACTGACACAGTTATTCAAGCTGCACACACAGAAATGAAACATTCGGCCCCACATTTTCCCAGACATGGTAGCAAACTTTTTTATGAAGCCTTCCCTCAGCTGAACAGCCCCTACAGCAGCTTCAGCAGGCGTTGAACAGGCCTTCAGAGTCACTGCTCCCATCCTCAGCAGGAGGCAATGTGCATGCCTGAGCAGTACTTGTCACACATCCTGCTCTGCCCAGCACCACACCCGACCCGCCAGGTTAACATCAGTTAAAGGCTTCAGAATCTGCTGACGTTTACTGGGAGACAAGGCATTTCTCCAGAGAGGGAGAGAGATCAGACCTGGCATGTCTCATCAGCCAGCCCCCTTACAATTTGGAAAATCCCTTTCCAATCTCTGTTCTTTTCTGTGGATATTGGGTATTTTTTTTTTAAGCAGCATATATTTAATACCATTCCATATATGTGCTGTCTTTGCTCCCTGGTGTGAGTTGATAATCCTGCTCCATGTATCAGCATATTTTCCCACAAGCAAAGATTCTTTCTGGGGTCTGAGCTGAGCATAGCACAAGCTTCAAATATTTCTGAGACCTAGGTAATTGTCCAACCACTTCTGCAGTCTGCCTCCAGTTTGCAGATTCCTAAAGCAGCCTGTGATTTCTTTTAGTCTGTACTAACTGCACCTCCTACCTAATAAATCCCCTGTCACCTTCATAACTCCATCAAACACTGGTGAAGTTATGAAATGTAAAGTCTCTAGATACAAAAGCATTGCAGTGAAGCCATGTTGAAGAGTCCTTACATGACCTTTCCTGAAAACCAGGCAGCTTGTTCTTCAGCTTACACCCACTCTGATCTGGAGAAATCAGCCCAAGGACTCCTTAGTTATTTCCTCTCACTGATCTCTGCTCAGAGCTCCTGGTGTTGGACAGCGAAGAAAGGCACTAGGTGCTGGTCCTCAGAACGGAGTAAGATTCAAGAAGCCATATCTGACACCCAGCACCTCTCATTTATGCAAGCACCTCCACAGGTGGAGGTACAAAACGCTACAGAAGGTCAGGCCATACCCATCACTGATATGAAATCCCTAAAGCTTCCCCCAAGACTGTTAATAGTGTTGCAACTGATACACAGAGCCAGCAGGGCTCTCCTCCCTGGGAATCTTTGCCTTGACAGCAACCCAAAGACTGTAGGGTAAATAAGTCGCAGACAACAGAGAGGAGAAAATTCCTTAACTGGAGTACTGGTTGTGTCTTATCACGTCCAAACCCATGTTTGGAAACGGCTAATGTTTTTCTCATGCAAGTTACAGGACTGACAGGACATCACCAGCTAATCTGAGGGGTAGAGACAACAAATGAGGTTGTAAATGGGTGCCATCCACACAGCCTTTCACCAGTCTTAGCAAGAACTCATTCCATCCTTGCATCAAGATGGACTAACATTAAACCGAACATTTTTTCCATTGGCATATACAAGATAGCACACTGTAAGGAACAGAAATATTTAAGTAATACAGCAAACTTCTCGACATTTTTTATCAGCATAAACAAACAACACTGGTCACCTCACAGGCATTATTTTTCAGGGAGTTATGAAATGAAAATTCAGTGCTCTTTGCTTTGTAGCTGAAGACCTTGAAATCTGCACATCTGCTACCACCACTTTCACAGGTGCAAGGCATTATGGAAGACAGGGAAACTGTCACATCTATTAGAAATTATTGACTTGAAGGATTCTCAAAGAATGGCTACTTGTTTAGACTCACTAGTTATGTCTGGCTGGGCGGGAGGGAGAAAAAAAAAGATTCCTTGATCATAACTGCTTCAAAGAGCCTCTGGAATAGCCAGAAGATCAAGCAGCAGCACACAACACCTACCATTGGCTTGAAACTGGTAATCCCCACTTAGCCAGTCGCCAGCTCTGTGCACATTACGCCCCAAGTCTCACACCACGCACTGAGCACGCGAGCGCCAAGCAGTGCTGCTTCCAGGAAGAGAATTTCAGTTTGGGTTGCAATCTGAATAGCTGAGTACTATAAACAAGGAGAGGTTATTGGGTTGTGTGTAGTAGTCTGTCATGATAGTATCAAAATACCAATTAGGTCTCAACAGAGATATAAGCACTCTATGTTTTACAGGAATAAATATTCTCAATCATTTTCATCATATTTTCTATTTTGTAAAAATCTGATCTGTCCCTAACTTGCTCACTCAGCATCACAAAGATCTAATGTGTGACCAAAAAAGCAAATCGCAGAGACACTCCTCACCCTTCCCAGAACACGTGCACTCACACTACACAAGACTAGAGCTCTTCTGCTTTGCTTGATTGAGGACTGGGAACTAAATTCTTGCTTTCCACACTCAAGAAGTTTGAGTTGGCTGTTACAAAGACTTTCTTAATTTATTTAAAGCGCATCTAATAACATATAAAAATATAATCAGCTCCAACAGGACAAGCTTTCCCCCACAACACACTCCCATTCAAAACACATGGATTTTACCTCTTTCTCTGGATTATCCTCCCTTTCTTCCATTCCAGGAGAAATATAATAGGACTTTACAGAACACTACCTGAATGCTATTTAATACAGATAATAGGTACAAAGGAACAGTTATCCCCTGCTATGCTTTTTAATGGAATATTTCATTCTGTACACAGCAGTGATATGACTTATTTCATGCACTGCTACTGAAATTAAATTAGGAATTAAACATCGAACTCCACCCATTCCTGAGATTTGTACCTGCATTGAACCTCCCTAAAAATTATATGTTCTGGTATTTTTTAAATGCATTTAGGAGTGGTAGCTGTTATTTGAGGGGTTGCAGTGCTCTTTCAAGCAAAGACACTGCTGCTAGATATAGTGTAAGCGTTATCTGTATGTACATACCCTAGTACAAAACCTCTGAAGTACCCTGAGTACTTCCTGTCAGCTCAGTTTCCAGGGAGTATTTTTGCTAGAGAAAAAAATATATATTTAAATTAGGCTTTAAAAGACAAGGAATCCTCCTGCTGCTCAAATGAGCTTCCCTTCCCACCAGCCTGCAACAGCAGCCCTGTCTTTTCAGATACTTGCTCCACAAGAAAGCCCTGCTGCCCCAGGCCATGCCAGGCACTTCCAATACAGTGCAGTGCCCCCTCAGGCACCTGGCCCACCCATGCTGACTCATCAGGATCCTACCATTCTGTAGCAACTTTGGGAACAGGTGCTACACTAAAAAGACTTAAGACAAGCCAGTTTACAGTTTTTAAGTACAAAACTATTGCTTTCATTTTAAATAATTTATTCATCCCAAGTCAATTTTGAAATAGTAGTTTCCAAAATTCTATCTTAGTGCCAGTGAGCAGCAGGAAAGAAATCTTGTGCAATGTAAATAATTTCCCGGTGCTGCAGTTCGGGAATTCCTGGGCATTCACTCGTCCAAAACACATGCAGTTTCACACCAAAGCTATCTAGTCAAGAAAAGTATCACCATCTCTTTCAGGCCTCATATCTTAGATTTTGTTGCTTTTACTGCTTGGTCAGGCACAAACCATGCTACAAATTTGTTTTAAAGCATTAAATATCATCTTTCTATGCAACCTTCTTCCAAACAGACATACAGGAAGTCCCGAAGAAAGGAAAGGACCATTTACACATCTTTAAATATTACAAATGGGGCCAGTGGGAAGCTTACTGCAGACAAGATAAATAAGATGTCAACCAAGCAAGTCCACCCTGGGATGGCCCAGGCTCAGCTATTACAGAAGGCAGCAGCAGTGCTGGGAGGTCAGTCTTGATGCTCACAAGCTGCACTCAACAAGCTGGTACCAAACAAGCAACAAAAAATCTCACATGCCAACTGGAAAATAAAGTATTGAGCTAAAAAGGAAAAAAAAGCCTTATATGTTTTCAGTTATTCAAAATAAGTCTTTTATTTCCAGTAATTACAGAATCATAGAATCACCATGGTTGGAAAAGACCTTCAAGATCATCAAGCCCAACCATAATGAAAGAACTGTACCAGTCACCTTGCCAGAAGCCTTTTGGTTCTGCTTAATCTAGAAAGTTATTCCACTGATTTTTGGTTTTCACAATTAGAAGATCTTCTCAGTGGTGCAAGCTTTAAAGACCTGCTATTTTAAGAAACTACAGTCACCCCTCAGACTATGGAGAGGTAGTTAGAATTTAGAAAATGCTTAGAGTATTTGAAAATAATTGCATGCTGCTTTTTTATTCAAGCAGATCTTTCAAAAGCCTCATATCATGTGCATTTCGTTTATCACTGTACTGAAAAATAACAGTGCTTTTCTGTGAGCTTTTATCTTTCCAATCCAAAGGCACTCACCATTTGGGAAACAGCCAGGTTCCCACTCTTCTTTATTAAAAGAAAACCTGTAGGGAGCTGGATTTGAGCTAAGTTCAGCCTCACTGATTGAAATGGAGCTACCTCAAACTGCACTACCTGAGAATCTTCTCCACTAAGGATCACTTAACCTGATCTTTACATTAATTCTCTAAATTCTGTTAAATGAGTTTTTTATTTTACAGACTATGGCAGAAAACCTAGTTTTCCTTCAACCACCGAGTATTCCCAATGTCTGAGTCTCAGCACACCAGGGAAAGCATGGGATTTGGGAGTGCTTTGGAAGGACTATTTTCCTTTTTCTTCTTCATTATAAGACAAGGGGGGAGCTTAATAAATCTTGAAATTCCTTCCCATACTGAATTAAGAAGTCATTTCACCCTTAACACTGACTCCTGCTCCCATAAAGACAAGTCTCTCAACTTGCAGCATTTTCAGGTAGCCCAACACATCAAATGGTTGCATAAAAACCTAAACAGTTGAACAGTTTCCTGCACTGTGTTGAGATAAAATCTGCTTCAGCTCCCTTGCAACCAAACAAATTTCCACTCCCATAGAAACCTCAAATCAGCTAATGCCATTCTGGGCACTCTAGTATGGAGCAAGGTCTGCTTTCTCTGCACCACACATTTGGCTGGAGTAACTGCCTTTTTGTTTCCCAAAATTCCCAAAGTTACTATTTAGGCAGAATTTGACATTCTACACCGTATTTGAAAGAGAGGAGGAACACACAGCCCAGGTACATGACAGCAACTTCAGCTGTTAGTAGCCAACTGGTTTGGAGAGCTGGAAGCAGAAATATTTCTCTGTGCTTAGCCAGAGAGCTTTGCTTTGCATCACAGCCAGACCAAGTGGGAACAACATGTTAGCGACCCCAGATGAGCTGACAGTTATACACTAAACTGTTCACATTTCACTGCATTTGGTCTTGACCTTGTACTATTAATAATTTATTGACTGCTAAGGGAGCAGCCCTGCAAAATAAGCCATGCTGTCCTATATACGAGGGATGTCACTGGGAAAGGAGGACTCAAAGGAATATTTCTGAGTGCCCCACAGGCAGCAGAGTTGTCTCAGGCATTGCCTGTTCCACAGCCCCACATGCCATCTGCTACTAGATACACAGATATGGAGACAGTTATCATCATTTACTAAAAAGAAAATGCTTTCACAGTGCTTCAGCTGGTAGAATATATGTTTCTTTTGTAAATATACACATTTCCAAATGTACAAGGCAATAGGGTTCCAAAGAGGTTTTAATCTCTCCCAATTTAGAGTTTCTAAAAGTTTGAGTGGGACACTAGATCCCACAGTTTCCCCACCCCCCCCGAGAGCTGTGTGGGGGCCACTCACTGAGGCCAGCCCCGTTCCCGCGCCCAGCACAGATCTTTCGGCCACTTCCCTTCCCTGAACAAGCATTGACTTGAGTGGCTATCCCTGCGAGCAGCCTCCACGCGCAGTGCAGGAATCCAGCTGCCACCCTGCTGCCCAACACTTAACTGGTATCTTCTGCACTAGTAATAAGAACCACAGATTAACATTTAGTAAATCGCATCCTAAGAAAGGAGAAAGCAAAAATGAGGCAGCTGTTACATCTTTAACCTTCCACAATACCAAATAGCTCTTTCAGTTAATATGACTTTTGAACCTTTTCAGCTTTTGCTTGCCATGAAAACAAGAAGCTAAGGCACTTTTAAATTTTAAGCATGCTTATGCACGTATGTGTGCATGTCTAAAACTATACATCATCTCATCCTTCCATCACCTTGAGTTTGTTCTAAAAGAATCTGCTTTTTTTAAATCTTCCATATCAAGAAAATGGAAATTCATTAATAGGATATAGTTTTCATGATGGACACAAGCCGTAAGCATGAGTGGGTAAGAAAAAGAACCATCAATTCAAAGCAGCAAATTAAAGTGCTGCAGGATCCTTCTCACAGTGTTTACAAACAAATACATCTTTTAGTTGGAAGTGCTGTTAATTCACTGTCTTACTCTACGCAATTTGTCTAAAAATAGGAAAGTTTCACATCACAGTTTCTTCTCAGTATGAGAAGATAGCTTGAAAAGATCATCACAATACTTGGAAACCCAATGAAATGTATGTATCTAGTACCCCTGAAAATGTTCACATTTTTATCAGTCTCCTCATTTTATATTTATCATTGTCTATAAATTTACAAAGGAAAAAATGTTTTAGTTCTTTGAGATATTAAAAGGCAGGCAAGCATGGCTTTGCCTATCTAACATATTGCACCCTGGGACACAAAAGATAAGACGACCCACCTGACAGAAAGCGGCCCTGGCCAGAGGAGGCAGCAGTAACAGTTTTCTAAGGTTGTGGCTGGAGCAGCGTCGAGTTAATCTCCAATCTCGATTGAGAACTATTTCCAAAATGATCACAGAATTGTTTCAATACAGAGGGCCAGGTGGCACATGTACCATTACTGTAGGATACACACATGTGCAGACGTACCCCTTCCTTCAAGATCATGCCTTCTGTCTACTGAGCTGACCTGTCATCACTAACACCGTGATTCAATTTTAGAGACTTTTCTCTGAATTCCTCCATGATATTCTTCCCCCTTTACAACCAAAGGCAAGTTCGTCAGGTCCCAAAATTTGGTATAAAATGAGAATTGACATCACGCATACGGACATTCAGGGAACACGCAAGGAGCTTCCTCCTCTAAACTTCTCCAGTGAGAAGGAACAGTCCCACAGGAAAGCCAGGGGCCAGCCTGCCCTGCAAGAGCTGCCATCCTACCCGCACGCTGCCCAGCACTGTGGTGGGGAGGGCAGTGGGGTCACTTGCAAAACTGAGGTACCTGGAACCACCAGTGACAGCACCTTCTCAGAGACTCTCCTGGCTGGAGCTGCCACATTCCTCACTGAGGTGGCAGGTAAAAATCAGGAATTTTGTTTGTTCCATTATATCTTCCTATGCCTATTGGTCATATTTTATGCCTCTGATTTCTATAATTGTACAAATGCCAGAGAATACAAATGTAAATATTATGACCCCACTATCAGCAATAACTTCCAAGGACTGCATTGCATCTAATACTTCTTAAAAAGGCAAAGCAGGCTTTCACATGGCCAAAGTATCTGCTGGCACCTGTTGAGCCAAGACAAGGTAGGTTGGTTTGTTTTCCTGCTAGTTACAGGAGCCAGCATTGGGAAAGGGTGGCTGCCCACATCCTGAGGCACACAGTGGCTTTGGAGGCAGGAGTGGCCATTCTCCCGGTCAGATTCCCACCCTCTGTCCTGCAGGTATCCGGGTCTGCTTCTCATTGTCACACTGCCCATTTCTGTGCGCAAGACAGTCTAGAAAGAGGCCCAAATTGGCTTAATTCCAGGGTACAGAGGCTCTCAGTGCTAATAAATGAGATCAGAGTATGTGTGTGAAGGAAACTGCTACTTTGCAGCGCTGCTTTTTTCTCTTGTGGTGGAGAAGCTTTGTGCCACCACTGCCACCACGTGGGAAGGCTCCTTGTGCCTGCAAGGGCACAGGCTGGAACGGGTGCAATGCACCATTACCACCTACACAAGCACGTTGTGGGGAGAAACAAACAGGCAGCCAAATCGCTCTCTATTTCACAGTGGAAATAGCTGTGTCTTACCTGTCTATGTGTTTAAATAGAATCTCATCTGAAACTCCAGGCTGCATTCAGACACATAAGCACAGCTGGGGAAAAAAGAAAAAAAGGCAGCAGAGGGAGGAAGAATATCAGACTGAGTTTTTTTTTTTTTTTTTTTTAAAAAGGAAGTTTAGATGCCTGGACAGTGATCATCACCTGATATCAATTCTGCAGTATTAATGTTACCTGAGCTATAACATTTTATACAAGCTGAAGTTTTCCTACTACCTCTCAGCAAAACTGAAGGCACCCAAATCACTGAGATATTATGAACATCTCAGTTTAAAATGACCAAATCAATGGGAAAGACAGGGTATGCCATAAGCAAAGAAAATTCTTAACTATACAAATATTGGTTTTGCTTGAATTAAATATTTTGTTCACCAATTAAGTATTAAAGTGCGTGCCAGCTTCCAGTTCACACAGCCAGGTTCCAATTTGCAAGGTTTGCCTCCTACTGCAGCCTGGTTTAAACCCGCCCCCCCCCCACCACCACCTTGCTTACCCTGCTACTGGCTCTGTTAAAGCTCTCAGCTCTTATATAAAGAAGTTTGCTTTTTCTTTTTTTTTTTTTTCTTTTTTTTTTTTTAAAAGAAACGAAAGGCTCTGTTCTCAAAGACACACTGAACTCAGTTGCACATCGAAAGAAATTCAGGGGTAGAAAGCTATCCTGCAAAACGAAACACAGGCTTGCTTCACAACAATTCATTCCAGAATTGTATTGCACCTCACAAGACGCAGATCAATATCCCATCAGTGGAGATTGTCTGGACACGTGGGGAATATGTTGGCGCCATTATAGCAATGCAATGTTTCTGATATGAGCATTGTGTTCCTCTGCAAGAAGTTGGCCTAGAAAACATACCCTCCTTGTCCGAATCATCTTCACACTGTTAATTATCACTCTTCAGGGACAACCCTGCAGTACGTAAGCACTTGAAGTGTTCAAGTAATTAAAAACAAACTCCAGCTTCTTTATTGCTGCAATATGTCCCTTTTGTATCATTTCTGTGAAGTGCTTCTTTCATTGCATAAGTGCACTGTTCAGAAACTGTGCATCTTGTTATGCCACAAGGTGCCTCAAAGCATATGTATTTTCTGTTTCCACCTAGTAGCTCTGTCCAGCAGCACCTGAAGGTAAGGATGAGGCAATTGTGGCCCTCTACTCAGCACTATGTGGCACAACACAAGCCCTCTCCCACATCACATGCCACTGAAATCAGTGGAGTTAAAGGAAGACTTATTGCTGATTTGCAGATGCCAAAGTGAAGTGAGAGGTCTTATATTTTAAGAAATGGGGGTTGACAGGTGACAGAAGACTCGCTTTCATTTACAGACATACAAAGATGTATGTCTGTACTGTATGGCTAAGTAAACCAAGTAAACCAAGATGTGAAAACAATCTGAAACTCAACTCCCACTGCCCTGATCACCACAAATTCACCAACATTTATTTCCAGAAAGAAGTGCCAGCTTACAAGGTTCCCAACATGAACATAGAAAAGCATAGGCTAATGTACTAATGAACTGATCAAAAATACACTTAATATAAGCAAACCTGCTTAAGTGGGTTACAAACTTGACATGAATTTAGAAAAGTGTTCTGGAAATAAAAAGGCCACAGAAAGTGACAGAGAAACTTGGTCTTTGAACACAGAAGTTATCAAGCTTTCTAGAAAGCATTTAAGGTATTTATAGACCTACATTGAAAATACTGTGAAAGGTCACTACCTATGACAAAAAAGATCCCCAGTAATTTTACAAGTAAGCAACACAAATTACAGACCAGGATGATAGTGAACTACAGAAAGAAAAAAGAACTCAAATGAAGTTCCACAGAACGACACAAAGAAATTTTGAGAAGATATGGAGGGAAAAGGGACCAGTGAGACTAAATGCTAGATAATATTTACTAACATAGTGACAAAGCTCATAATTTAAAGCACAACTAAGCAAAACACTAGCAAATATAAAGAAAAAAATGCAAAGAAATAGAAAAGCTGATTGCTCAGATAATTTTTCCCGTATTTTGTGATTTCTAAGGTGTGGTTTCATGCCAAACATTTCTTTTCAATCAAGTTACATCAGTGATTCATTTGTCTCTGCAATTCCATATGAGGCTAGTGATTATCTGCTTTCTGTGGGAAAAGGGAGAGGCATTATTGAAGACATGCCACTACCAACAATTCATGCACGTGATGCATGAGCATCACAGACATCAATTGCTCTGTGAGTAGCACATAAAGCAGCAAATACTTCAACTTGATTTTACTTTACAATTCGAGTGAGGCTCCAATGCTCAGGAATTATTTTTTTTATAGTTGTTTTACAATAGCATGCAACAGCACAAGAAATTTCCATGCTATGTATGCAACCCACTCCTCAAGGACAGCATGTTTAGGGAAAAGTCCTGTATCCCCAAGTGCCATGCTATTTTATATGGGAACTCCCCAGGGGACCTGCCCTAACACAACTGCACAGCAGCACAGAACAAAGCAAGCTCTTGGATTTCATGTCTGGCCCCTGCAAGAGCTGGCATTCATTGCAGATCAGCTGCACCTCAGAGCAGCTCTGCTTCTTGAACATCTCATGCATGCTGGGAGGCGCAACCAGCAAGAGAAAAGCAGCCTCCACATGCCTGGAGGCACAGTGGGGAAGACGGGAAATGAGAACAAACCTCTGAAGGGCCAGTGGTTCATTCCCCTGTCCCATGCCAACACAAGGCCTCCCTTGGCTTCTCTGCAGAGCGTGGGTGTGTGCAGCGCTTCTGGGTGCAGGTGCAACAGGGCCAGGGCCGTCACGCTGCAGGGCTGCGCTTCCCGCGCCTGCAGTCAGAGAGCGGCCCCTGCCGACAGCCAGCCGCTGCAGACGGGCTCCTCTCTGTCCTTTTGGCAAGTTTTATGTCCAAGTTCAGAAGTGATTATTCTGGCAAGCAGCAGAGGAAACTGAACATAACCAAAGTAATGATTCTTAAATGATGCTCTGTAAATTCTTCTCCTAATCTGGCTTTTTGACAGGTGACAGAGCTGTTACTATCACACAGGGGAACTGCCCCACGCTGAGGGCAGGTTCAGCCACAGCCCTGGCGTCCTGCCCAGCTCGGCTGTGGGGACAACACACAGACTCCTAGGAAGAGAAGGCGACCAAGTTGTCTTTAAAACAGCAAGTGTGGTTTGCAACAAATGTTTTAGAAGTTTTAAAGTTTAAATGCTTTCCTTGAAAGCATTTTTTCTTTTTGAAGGGTTTTGTCTATGTGTGTTGTAGCACAGAAACTAAATACAAGAACATTTTTCAGAATGTGACTATTAAAAAAAAAAAAAGTCATGTTTAATAACATCTTTGATCCACAATAATTGATTCTGAATTTCCCTTTAAATCATTAAGAAAAATATTTTGTCAAAAATGCCTGTAAGAGAAACAACACATATAAATCATGGTTTCTTCTGCAAACTAGGAGCCAAAGACTCTGCTTTAAGATAAACTGTTTTCTGCTCTGTGGCTATAAGATTTGCCCAAACACCCCAAAAACAGTAGCCGAAACAGCCCTACCACAAGCAAGGCTGGGAAGGTGAATGCTGTGGGCACCGTAGGTCACAGGCAGTGTTTCTGCCTTACTAAACAGCTTGTCCTAAGCTGAGGAAATCAACATGAGAAGGACACTGAGAACAAAAGTAAACAGACAGTCACTTTCATCACACTTAATCCCTGGCAGCCAGGGATTTGAGCAGCAGCTCATGGCTGTATTACCCCGATAACAGGAACGTAGCGCTCCTGCCCGCACGACCCTCCAGCTCCTGTGCTAAGCTGGAGATGCTCTCACTGGCTCACGAGCCGCTCTGCCCCACACATCACACACTCCCTCTTGCTGAACCCCTTAGCACTCAAGGAGTCAAACACCTGGCTGGGTCTTGTGCGTCACCAAGGGCTCACAAGTTTATTCCTTTGTAAACATAGTAATTTTAACTGGATAAGGTCAATCATTTAAGACAGGGGGAGACAGAAAGGTCCAATGGAAGACAACAAATGGCAACCAAATGCAATTTTAAAGTTTCCAGTAACAGATAAGTTAGCACAATCCTTCACAGGCTACCCTACTGGTCACATACAGTATAAATGTGCAAGTGGCACAAGCTTTTGAATTAATAAGTCAGCTAGACCCGATTTGGTTGTATTTCATATCACATTTGGAAAGCGGAGAAACCCTGCTCTAGCACAGATCTAAGTACAAATCAGTATCAATTTGTCTCTCAACTTCTCTGATATAGAATTAGGCTTCTTTAGTCTCTCAGTGCATCACGCATCCCAATTTTTAAATCATTTATGTAATTCTTCTCTGAATACAGTTTTTAAACATTCCTTCTCAGGAAAGGGAAGAAAGAGAAACCAGTGTATTATTCTAGCTGCCCACTCAACTGTCAAATACACAGCTTTCACGTGTATCATGTCTCTACTCAATACACACTTGTTTGCAATTCAAAGGCTGCCGTAGCTGCACCATCACACAGATAGGCACAGTGCTCACACCCGCTCCATCCCACACAGGCTCCCCGTACTCCAGGCACAGCCTTTGCCTTCTCTTTCTGGAGAGGAAACTTCTTTGCATGGGTAGACACAAGCCTCTTAAATCAGGCTATTTGACCTATATCAGTAATAGAAGAATGGTTACAAGGAAGAAGAATTATATGCTGCTTAAAGATTAAAAATAATTGTGTTTTATTCTTCCCTGCAAAGACTTTTCCATTAAATCAACACTTACTTAACTATAATGCCTAGAAACAATGTTTGACATAACCTGCTTTTCATAAATTACTCTAAGCAGTTATCATTATTACTGTTCTATCTTTAAGCCTTCACGATGGAGGTGAATAAATTCTGTAAGAACAGAAAATAGAAGTTCCCGCCTCTGAAGAATAGCAAACTACCACTTCCCTGCCAACAAAACAAAAAACAACAACAACAAAACAGAAAACAAAACAAACAAACAGGAGAACACTGAGAAACAGAATTAACCCAGAAAAAACAGTAGCATAAAATAGAAAAAAAAGGATCCCAAACCTCAAGAAACAATCTGGTCCTCATTTGGCTCTGTTTTGGTTTCCAGTTAAGAATCCCAGCTCCCAGGAATAGCAAGACATGGTGTAAACGCCTGCCCTACCCAAAGGAGGTTCCTGCCTCTCAGAAGTCACCCCACATATATCATACTACCATTTGGACTGGAATCCCGAGATCAAAATGTCTAATTATTTCTACAATTAAACTCAATAAATTTATAACTGACATCATATAACAAAGTGAACTATGAAAGTGGAGAGCTGCATGTGAAGACCCAGGGCATTTTTTCCAGCGATATGCTATGCGGTGAGCCAGATCTCACAGCCACTTTACAGATACAAAGAATGAAACTGCAATAATGTGTACATTTACATGAATTACTTTTCTCAGCTTTCCTTCTGCTTTGGGTAGTGTGATATGCAAGTCATTTTGACTTCTCATGAAAAAAGTTCTTAGCACAGGACTAGTAATACATTAACTCCCATCTATCAAGCTTCTAAATAAAGTGTTATTTTTTCTAAGAAATAAGCTGCATTATACAAAATAGAAAATCAGAATTGTGTGAATTCAACTGGAAATTGTCAGGAAAACTCACTTACTTCCACAATTAAGATTTCAAACATTAATAAGGCAGCAACGTTTCCTTAAAATATTACTATTAAATTGCCCTGAAAAAAAGCAATGAAAATTTAATGATGTAAAATAGACAAGCTAAACTAAAAAAAAAAAAAAAAAACCCCTACGAAGTCATAAGAAAGAATCACTTTTCCCCCAGCTGGGAAGGGGGTGGGCTGGGAGGGGAAATCCAACAACTTTGCCATAAACACTGGAAGAGAAAGGTATTTTCCATTTACCCACATCATGTTTTCCATCTCTAGAGATCCAGGAGAAGACTTCCAATGCAAAGCTAATGAAGTATTCAAATAGCTACCAATTGCATCTCAATGCCTAAATAATTTCACTTTTGCAATTCAAAGGCAAATTCAATGTTTGCAGTATTCAATTAATCTCCAGACAGCTGACAGAGTCAATAAAAGTCAAGGCTGGGGAAGTGGAAAAGAGAAAAGATGAATGCTAGACACGCTTGTGTCATCACTGTGCGTTACAAGGACTGAGATATTTCCAAAGCAGTTTCTTGCTCTGATGGCCATTTAGTCATACTGAGTAAGTAGAAATAAACCCAGGCAGGCAGCTGAAACAGTAGTATTGCTCACCTAAATTCATCTTCTCCTCCCCTGCATCAGAGAGCATCATCATCACAGGAATACCATGCGAATTTTTTTTTTTTTTTTAAGCAGCAACTTGAGCCAATTCAAAATAAACATTCAAAGAAGCCTGTACCGAGTATGCACACAATGTTCCAGAGCGTGGCTAAGGAGAGGAGAGCTCTCCACCCAAGACACCCACACACTGGCGAGCTTGGCACAGCTCCACACAGCAGCTGAAGCTGCGGGTCACACGCAAAGCCATCTCTGCATGGGGGAGCTTCCTTCTGCTTTGCAGAGTTCACTTCCATGAGCAGATATACAGCCAGCCTCTTATAGAAATGATGCCACATTTCTAGTTTGGATCATTGCTAGCCGATTAGTAGGATCTTCTCACTCCCACAGTGAGGAGGACTTTGTGGAGTTGCAGTTGCTTATTTTCTCAAAGAGGGAGGAAAAAGTTGTTATTCAAAGGATGCACAAAGCAGGATCTAGTCTCTGAGATGATTTAAAGTAGTACAGTTTTGATGAACACAAAGCAGCTACAGTGGAAGAAGGATGTTTGCGCATCCCACTGCTGGCTGCAGGCAGCGTGAGGCCAAATGGTACCTGAGGGACTTGACGGTGTCTGTGCTCTGCGAAGCTGAATTTTGGACGATACTGATCAGCACTGCCTCTTGATTTTCCTCCATATTTTCTTCAATCCCAATTTCCTTTTCCAGAGTACTCAGGCTAAAATAGCCCTCTTACTGTGAAATCCAGATAAAGTCACTTCTGTTTTGGTTTCGGTAAAAGGCTAACTGGATCTATGGACATCAATCTACTCCAGAACAACATTTCATTCATTTCTAGCTCTGCAGTCAGGCACAGCTGATATCATTTTACTATTCTATTAGTTCTCATGAATCTCAAATTGAAAATCTTGCAGCACTATTGCACAGATCCTACTTGGGCAGTGCAAGTCTCAACCAGCTATTAGCAATGCTAATACAAGAGATAGATTAGTAACTTAAAAGTAAGGGAATCTGGAGCCAAGTAACTGTCAGCTGTATGTACTAAGATATCGCTTTTCTTTCCCACTCAGCTTAATGCCAATATCATGCTTCATAAAGTCCAAGAAATCTCTCCATCATGCCTGGACTGCAGACAATACTGTGTTTCCAGGAAGGTCAGCATCAGGGCTGTGCTAAAGACAGTCCAATCAGTGTCCACTTTGGGTCAGAAGAAATGTTAACAGAAGCCATCAGACTCTTTGCCTGCCTGCTTTACTACTTCATACCTGTTCACCTGGCTTGGATAAATGGGCAGCACTTACCATCCTCTTCCTCTGTCTGTACAGCTCAGGCCTGGGCCCCAAAGTCTATCCCTTTCCTTCCCCTCAGCTCCATTCACAAAAAGTTAAAAGGGAGAAGGGGGAGGGAATGGGGGGGGGGAGGGGAAGGCAAAGAAAAACAGTGAAAATTGTTTCCTTACATTAGCTTTCAAATATTGGTGAAGAATTAAAAAAAAAAAAAAAAAAAAAATCAACCTTTAAATTCATGACCAGGTTTTGAAAACAGGCCTATATTGAGGTTGTCAGGCCTGAACAAACATAGGAGAAACCATGTGCTAGAAGTGTCTTTTAGGCTGACAGGGTATAACAAAAAAATCAGCTGAATCCAGTAAATACCCATTTATCCACTTACTACGCTGTCTGAGTCTTGCACAAACAAGATATTATCTGAAAACCTCATGCATATTATGAGATAAGCATGACCTCAGATCTTGCAGTTGAAATAATTTAGCAGGACAAGAGGCAATACATTTCCTAGTCTTCCCTTGTTGCTGGCAGCTGTCATCTCTTGTTCCAAAATGTAACAAGAATAGCTTTGTTACAGTTTCCCAATATTAGTGCAGCAACAAATTTACAACACTGTCTAAATACTGATAAAGGTTTATCTAGTACAATGTTTATTCTCCTTGTAACAGTTACATTTAGAGCATCAAACAAGACACAAACAATACAAAAGGCAACAAATCACTAGACTAAATAGCAAAATCATTTCAATTTGCTTCCTTTTTTTAACTTTTACATTTACTTCCTTTTTTTTTTTTAAGCTAACACATTTTGGTGGCTGTGCAGTCAAACTACTTAAATAGGTTTTAAATCTTGAAGGCCTTTAAAGACTTCAGGTCTAAGCTGAAAGTTTGGGCCATTTACAATTATCTATTGAAGTTTCTCTTATAGATAATTATGTGAGACTCTCTTTTACAGTCCAGCTAATTATCACAATTTCCTTCATCCATTAATACCACTGATACTTGACACCCTTGCAGGGCTGAGGCCAGGGTATCTCCTGGACACAGAGAAGCAGAGGCAATCAGAGCTGCTCTGTAACTCCTAAATCCCTTCCAAAAACCCTTAGACCCCTCTTACTTTCCTCCTTATTTATCTAAGCAATTTGGTTTCAAAGACAAGACAGCAATTAAGTGAATGGTTCCATGCAAGTATATAACCATCATCATGAAATTAAGTAAAACAACTAATCTACTAAGTATAAAGGTAGAGTTTTATCACAGACAGACACATTTCATCCCAATGTAGGAAAATCTCAATTTTATTTCCAACAGATCACATAGCTCCAAAATCTGAAAAGTCTGAGAGTCTAATCTAGAAGAAAAAAAAAAAAAAAAAAAAAAAAAGAGCAAGATTTATTTTCTATGGAAGCACTTCTCACTTCTATTAGCAAAGCTGGCTAAACTCAAGATTGAAGATGTTTCTGGTGGAAAAGTCTAACAAAAATATTGTAGTCTGAGGATAAGCACTATTCTTTCTTTCTTTGGAAAACAAAAACAACAAAAAAACAGCTAAAGACACTAAAGGAAGCAGGTATGTTAGGAAAATATGTCTAATTTTATTTCAGTATTGTGGTAGACGTGATGATCTGAAACTGGAAGATTTATAGGCACAGACAGTATATTTTATTAGACCAACCGTCTGAAAAAAAAAAAAAAAACAGACAAGCTCCCAGACATGTCATGAAGACAGTTGTCCACATTAAAGCCGTCAGTCTAATAAAATATACTGCCTCTTACAATAAACCTGGCCTCTGTGTAATTCTAGTCACTGCTAATCCAACAAATCCTTAAAATGACTCCAGCTTTTTTTCCCTTTTTTCTTCTTGACAGGAGAACTTTTATTTTTCGGACATATAAAAACCAAGTACAGATAGGCTCCTGAAGCACATCAGTCACTTGAATCCGACACTTGCATTAGCACTTACTGTCCACATTATCACTGCTGCCTCCAAGCTGCCTCCCCAAGAGTGGGAAATTTCATTGCCTCTGGGACAGGGTGATTAGCACAAGGCTGCTCTTGTTCCTGTGACCCTGCACAGTACAGTCTCTGCTGCTGGATAAACATGCAAAGATCCTACTGGCTTCAGAAGGCGCACACGAGTTTCTCTTACTGCAATACCTGAGTTTTTCTTGTTTATTTCCTTGCTATAAGTATACTGTCAAAATGCTTTGCTGTAGGAAACAGTGTGATACACATCTTCTATCAGTGAAAAGGTTATCTTCCTCAGCTATGTCAAAAGATTCACTTAAAAATACCCGTTGTGACCTCAATGCAGATTTAATCTGTCATGGCACACGTAGTTTAGCTCCAGTCTTGTCTTTTCACCATCCTGTCCTAAAAAAGTCAACCAGATATCTTTTCATTCACTTGCAACGTATTGAGTGACCTTGGCAATGCTCTAATCTATCTTGGCAGTTTCAAGATAGAGAAAACAAGCAATAGAGACAGACCTGCTAGTTTCTGCTATTGATCAGCAAATTGAGTGAAAGCTCATTACGAGCAGAAGGAACATGTCAAGTACAAGTTCTCTAATAGAGCAGCAGGAAGAGTGATGAAAAAACTCCTAACCAAAGGAGTTTCCAAAGAGGAAAAACTCTTTGGGCAGGAGATGGGGAAAGACAGTAGCACCTAGGGTCAGGGTATGGCAGTGGGAAGGAAGAGGAACACAAGGACAGAAAGGGGATAACAATATTTGCACTAGTCACCCCTAGTGAAACTATGCAATGCAAGCTCCAGATTACACAAATGGTAAATTTATGCAGCTAAAGAAAAAAAAAAATGAACAAAATGCAAACATTTTCAACATAAGGTCGCACTAACAAATTTTACAAACAAAAAAAATAGCCAAACTCTTAGCAAAATAACTGGGACCATTCCTTCTGCTATCCATCAAAATTCAATCAGAAAATCAAACACAGCAATAGTTAAACACATTCTGATTATTTTGTTGCAAGTCTGTGGGAAAAGTAGGAACTTGTTGATATGAATGTCTGAATAGCACTGCCTCGAGACGGGGCTCTTTTTATATCAAGATCATTACTCTGCGCTATTTGCCCAAGCACATGAACAACCCAGTGCATCTCTTCTGGCCTCCCTGGAGGGCACACTGGTAATCACATCAACTTCTTCACCACTTTTATTAGCATCTTCTCTCTCCCTGTCTTTGTGATTCAGGATTGACTCAAAGGAACATCTGGCCTTCTGAACATTTTATTCCACAAATACAGGTAGTAACTGACACTCCTTTAACAAGATGCCCCAAACAGAAGACTACATGATCCCTGAGAGAGACTGCCCCAAAGTTGTACCTACTTGCACGACTGCGATGGGGCACCAAGCAGGACGTGTTCTCCTGACTTCTTAGGAGAGGAGCCAAGAGCAGTTCCTGGCTTCTAAGAGCCAGTCAAATTTTTCCTTCACAGCAGGAGTCAATTCAAGTGATCAGCTCTACAGCACAAGCTCTTCTGTTGGCTTGTCTTAACAGCTACACTTAATTTTCTCACTGGCACTGCACTTCTCTGTTGTATCTTAAGGTTTAAGAGAGAAATAAAACTGTGATACTTCCTACTGCAGGGTGGCTCATCCTTCAACCTCCAGGGATCAAACCCATGTCAAAATCTCACATATTTAACTCCATTTTCAGATGTTAAGCTGAGTTAGATGAAAAGAAAGATTTCTAGCACCTAGCTGAGAATAAGAGTATATGATGTTTACTCCCTGCAGATTTCATAACAGGCAAAACCATAATTCCCGATTTTCTTATGGGAGGTACAGGAAATGAGCACTGCTGTAACTGAAAACAGCCCTGAGTAGGCAGGCACAGACAGCAGAAAAAAAAAAAATGGTATCAAAGGACAAATCTTTTCTGCAAAACCTGATTTGTTTCACATTCTAAAAGTCTAATCCTAGCTTATTTTATTGCATCATCATCATCCTCTTTAAAGGGTCTGTTAGGTCAAAGACAGACATCAACTTCCTCTCTTCAATCATATTGCAAAAAAAGAAGAAAAAATCCTCTGCATAAAAATGAGGCAAAGCAAGACATCAAAGAGACTAAAAATCACACAGGACTCTGGGGAGAGATAGCAAGCAATTGAGTGAGCAGTCGTGCACTGTATGTGCAGCTGATCCATCCCAGGAAATGTCACTTTCACTAAAGGACGCTGGCAGCAGCAATTCCAGAGCACTGCAGCCCAGGGGCTTGTGCAGGGCAGTGCCCTGTGGGAGGGCCCTATATGCTCATAGGAGGAGGAGAGAGCGCTGGAGAACAAAGCACAAAGTGCTGTTTAACTAGCCCCTGAGATGCACAAATAGAAACAACCACATCTGGAAGAATTAAAAGCTCCACCAATACACCATGCAATCAAATTAAACAAATGCCTTCTAATATATCTCTTTTGATATAAAAATGAGATTATCTATACCCTCACTTAAAAAAAAAAAAAAAAAAAACACAGACTGGATAATCTGTGCAACCTGTCTGACCTCAGAGCTGATCCTCATTCGAGCAGAAGGCTAGACCAGAGCCATCCTAAGGTCTTTCCCACATGAATTATCTTTGATATCCAAATCAAAGACACATACTATAAATAAATATGGAAGAACAAAATTATAAGACACATCCCAATCTTTATAGCACTAGTTGCTAATCTCTCTAAAATCTCAAAAACACCGCAACTTTTTAGAGGTTTATTTTTATCTGTGAGAGTGGTTATTTTAAAAGACTACTAGGGAAAGATTCTTATCCATTTCATTCTTTAAAGCAATATACACTGCAATTTTGAAATGTTTGGTCACCCCAAATTTGCTGGGCTAGATTCAGAACTACCTAAATAAGTTATACATACTATACAGAAGGAAAAATGTAATAACAATAATTACCTCTGGCCTAGTTTTATGAAAACTAACTGACATTCATTGCACCTTTAGATTTCCAAAAAGTGCAACTTGGCAAGAAGCAAGAGTTCTGAGTGGGATACTTGACTGGAATACCAGTCAGGGCCAGGACTTTAAAGGTCAGTGACCTTCACTTCATGATGGTCATCATCTTTATATAATATATATATATTTATTTATACACACACACACTTTGATGCAGAAAGGTCTTATTGTCAGTCAGAAAAGGGGTTTTCAGAGCAGCATGTTTTTCAGTCTCCTTTATTGCTCTTTGCTGGTTGCCAGTTTAGTGCCTGAAATCAGCCACTCCACCACTTTGCTAACCAGGTACCTTTAACCTCTCCATCAACAGCAAGTGATAAAACTGGTCTCAGTAAACACACTAAAATACAATAATAAAAGCAGATCAAGAAGGACCTGCTAGAGCAGCTAATCTCTTCCCAGTTTAACACCATGTAACTGCTACCCATGGACATTAATACTTTCACAGGTTAGGAGATGTTCTAAGCTTTGGAAAAAGGGGAATAGGGAAAAAGGGGAGAAAGACACTGAGTTATTCTTTACTTCTGATTGAAATATAGCGAGTCCCACCTTACTAGATATAACTGCTGGCAAATCTTATTATGAGCTACAGTTGCTGAAAAAAGTATGTAAGAATGTATTTCATATTTCAAGTGTTAGCTTTGCACCAAGTTCATCACAGAGGACATTCTTCAGATAGGGTAGCAAATTCCATAGGAAATGATTGTCATTGTTAATTTATTCCTTATTTTTATGCCTGTTAGATTCAAAGTCAGTTACACAGTTTATAAAAGGAGTAGTTTGAATGTGCATTCAAGCACTAAAAAAGGTAAAATGTGTACATTTTACCTATGTAACAGACATGACAGAACTATTTCACCACTTCAACTTCAGTCTGGCACTTAAGCTTAAAAGCATAAGCATTATTGTTTTTGGGAAACAAATTTCTTTGAATGGATTTTTAATAGATTACTTGAAACTAAATAATTGCTAATCCCTGAGATATACCGAATAGTCCCCCAACTTTTACCCCTGTAGATCTTGTATGCTCTCCATGGGAGGGATAAGGAAGGAGTATTTTTCTATTTGGAAACATCTATTTTTCTACTAAACAGCAGCAAAGGTCAGCTTTAAAATTAAAGCAATCCTTTAACTGGGTTACTTTGTTCAGTGAATATAACCATATTTTTTCAGTGCATTAGTATTATTGGATTTCTAAATCACACTTCAGCAGTTGACAAAAACACGGAAAAAAAAAAAAAAAAAAAAAAAAAAAAGGTCAAAGGTGCCAAAGGTGACTCTGCTTGATGCTTGAGCTGGAGGGTTGGACTAGATATTCTCTAGAGGCCCCTTGGTCCCTTCAATCCTTAATCCTTCTGTGATTCTGTGAGCACCTTTTCAGACAATACTTGTCTCTAAACATTTAGACAAGAAGTTCTTCATAAAAAACTTGGTTTAAATTGTTTCTAAAGGCCCTTAGTATAGAATTATCAACATCACAAGAGTAAATTTGAGATAATCACTATCAGAGTTCCACAGTGGAGAGAAAAAAAAAAACACAAACAAAAACAAAACAAAACAAACAAACAAAAAAACTTTCCTTGACTTCGAAATTGTTGCCTAGTTTAGATTCTAAACACATATGCCTTGTGCAAGCTAGCGAAATATGTTCCAAAGGAAATATAATTAGTACAGTGAGCATCAATGAAGCTGCCAATAACTTACTACCCTACATGTAGCATTATAAAGCTGTTTAAAAAGCAGATAACAAAGTGAATAGGTAAAAAACAAAGCTATACTTGTTAAAATGTAACAAACATTTAAATGTGTACATTTACATGTAAAGATTTATACTCAAAGGGGAAAGTAAAACAAAACAAAAATGCAGTCAGTTTCTACTCTGCAGTCAAAACAGCTTCTCCCACCCTAAATATTTGGTCCATTCACATAATTTATCATGGGCAAGATAAACACACAGAACAAAAGGTGGCTTAATCTTTAAAAGACAGTCTGTGGAAGAGAAGATTGCAAGCATATCTTAAGGCTGAATTAATGAAAAAACATCATTTGGGTCCTCATCATATGACTACAGTAAAGCAGATAAAACACTGTGCACAAGAGGGCACAGACACTACCTACCTTCTCAAAAGCACAACTCTAAGAAATGTTTGTTTTCTTTAGGACCCTGAGGTGGTGAGAAAAACAGATCTTTCCTATCCTCTTTGTATGAGGAAAGCACTTCTGTCTTTAAAGGATTGCTGTCACATGCTGGGTATTCTTGAGTACCTTAGAATTGCTACACTGTTTTGACAAGCATACTGAGAGCTGTTGAAATATCATTAAACTGTAACAAAACAGATTGCACTTAAGCAATAACACACACACATTTTACCCTGACACCTTCCCAAGCTTAGACTGATAATGAATGGAAAGTCTAAAATAGTGAAAAGTCTAAAGCTAATAGCAAGTTTTAGAAGGGTGATATGAGAAAAATAACAAAGGATTTCTTTGAACAAAGCATCAAAGAAAACTAAAAAAAAAAAAAAAAAACAAAAATCAAATGAACCTACCACAATCTATACAACATAAATACTATTTGAATCTTGTGTTTAATTCTGAAATAAAAGTTAATGATTATAGACCAGCCAAAAAAGGACAAAACTGTTATGCAAAGTAAACCTCTAAGTAACAACTATTATCTGAATGAAATGTTAGCATCCTTCCATCCTGCACAAACACATCAAACCAAGGAAAGTGATATGAGTTCTTCAGAGCAGCATACTTTTCAGGCTTACCACAGACCTTCTACCAATTCAATTCAGCATCTAGAAATGCTACAGGTAACAAACTTAAAGGAATAATGAGAAAACAATACTCATTTTCTAGAAGCTTTTGCATTCACTGTTCAAAGTCTGACTCTTCAGAATCAGCACGAGACACCAGAGTGTGTAACCCCTTTTACAGCAAAAAAGGTTTTAGACCCCCAGAAGTCCTTATTTTAAAGTGGTAGTTTTTGAGGACTGTAGTTTTGCTCCTTTTTAAAGTATTTTTACCATAGACCATAGTATTTATCAGGAAAAGATTTCCTAAAGCATAAAAGAGTCTGTGTTACCCAAGATACTTTTTCAGTAATCTGATAGTACAAATACTTTCACTTTCAATTAGTTTCAGAGTTATCTTTTCTTATTTATATAATGACACTATTTAGTCTTATTTTACAGATCATTTTTTTAAAAACAGATGAAATACCATTTTAAGAACTTTTTTTTTCTTTTACATTCCTCTTTCAAAACTCAGTTTACTTTTTTTAATCAAATCCAGTTTGGAAGCAGCATTTAATACAGATTAAAGTATTTCCATCATTTTTCCTAATATTGTGAAAGCCATCATTTGAGAAATTGATCCTTGAAAATTGCCCGAGCACACGCGTCACTTGATTCATTAGGTTTAATAAGGAAATTTATATAACATCATTAAACATTGCAATTAACTGTCCTAATGATATAATTACACATTCACTCTAATTATATGAAGATCATAATTGACTAAAAATTAATTTAAATTAATCAAGAACATTATATACAAAATATATGAGCTTATTGTGGGAAATAATGACATGAATCTAAACAAAATTGTAAAATAAAGAATATTCAGATATTGACTAAGTATCTATTCCAATTCTATTGATTGATATATTGATATTGAGCCAGTTTGGGAGCAGCCTATTACATTAGAGGGTGGCACCAAGGTGGCCAGCAGAAATACGCATCTCCCATACTTTAGCACTAGTTCTATTGAATATGCAGCAAAATACTTGGCAAAGCAATACAGTGCTAATAATTTTAGA
>JAUBNY010000656.1:799453-814980 GCA_032275445.1 Crypturellus soui | reverse complement strand
AAAAAATGACTTAGAAAATATATTCCTATCCTCACAACCAAGACAGGATGCAGCCTCCAGCTGCCTCCACAGCACAGGCCCTCCTTGAGACACAGGAGGACCAGGGTTTGCACTGCTCCAGAGGCTGCAAGCCCAACCCTGCTGTTATCTCCTTTTCCCTTCTGTAAGGGAACTTCTTTTCTTACCCAGTTTTGTCCCAGGCTTTGAGGCTATAGCTCAGAAAATAAATTAGACTTTACATTGCCCCACATTATTTTCTTTCTTTTTAAAGACACCACAACTAGAAAAGTGGGATGGATCTTTACTGAGCAGAAGTAAGAAAGGAGAATCCATTCCAACAGTGTGAGAAGCATTTTTGATAAAACAGCCACAGGTTAAGTTCATTATTCAATAAGTCTTCTAGCATTTCTCCAAAGGCACATACTTATACTATCTCATCTTTCTGAAACAGAAAATAAAGATTGATCACATGCTCTCTATTTTATGGCCAAGATCTCCCGAAGAGACGCTATTTAATCTAAAATTATGCTCAATAAGCACTATCTATCAAAGCACCAAACTGACAAGTCTTTCTAGTTGTAAGCAAACCTCTATGAGAGATCCTTGGACACTTTCCCAAAAGTTCATCACTTCAAAATTTTATAAGATAGCAGACTTTCTTAAGCTAGTATAACCTATTTCACAAAAGAATTCAACTGAGTCTTAAGCAAAATAAAGAACTTCTTCTGAAAACAGATGAAACGCTAAACAAGTGAGTGCTACTTATTACACTGGAGTAAAAGCATTTGGATGAATATTTAAGAAAAAAGCCATACATTATCGCATTCGCTCTGGTGTATTACATTACTCTAGCAAAGCAGAGTTATCACTGAATTAACAAATTCATTTTCTCCCTATGATCGCTGTTATTTCTTCATCATTTTGTTCAAACAAGCAAAGAATTTACTATCCAAAAAGAATAGTAAATATAAAACTTAGTAATAATTCACTAATATAAAAAATGGTGTGTCTGTTCCCATTGTTTTTGTAAATCCTTCTATGAAGTTGCCTGATCTGGGTTCAGGAACATGACTGTTATATTTGTTTAAACATTTCAGCTGCTCAGTCCCACAGTGTACAGAGCCTGTTAGAGATACTTTGACATGAACCATGTTTGAGGTGATAAGGCATCAAATACTCCACCAAGCACAAACCAGGTCATAATGAGCTTTGCAATTGTGTTTTAGCTCAAAACCATTGCCTTGATAGAAGCACAGGGATTTTGTCTAATAAAAACTTGATTTGGCTTTCCCAGAGCTATGGCAACACAGAGCTTGTATACAACCAAGAGGAGCCAATCACAGTACCTCACTCTCTGCTGGCTATACAACATAGAAATACTTTCCCATTATGATTTAAAGCTGTGGCCTCTGCCTAGAGGAACAGAGTTCTGACCTGATCTAGGACTCCCCAGAGCACTATGAGGACAAGCTTGCTAATTAATAATCTTACAAGTGTTTAATATACAATTGCAAAGTTGCTTAAGAAGCTTCTATTAAGAATAAATCCAAAGACATTTCTGTAATAATAGAATGTATAATATAAACACCCTCTTTTTAAAAGAAATTAATCTTAATTAACAATTCCTTAAAAATAATACATATTTTGAAAAACTGGGTTGTGCTATATGGAACTATAAATCAGGTTACCATTATGCAAAATAATTAGCTTCTGAGGGGACATTTGTCAGCTACAGGAAGTGGTACTTTAACATTTAGAGAAACTGTAAAGCCAATAAAGCTACACACTATTGCTTAACATTATTTTTCCTTTATGTAAGAATATCATAATTTGAGCATAAAAATGGCTCTTATTAGACAGAGAATGTCAAGTTCCATTGCTAAATTTACTGTAGTGATTCAGCACTTAAAATAAGTATCACCCTTTTGGCTTTTAGAACCTTCCATTAAAGCACTCATTCAACACATATGTGCCTTTATTACCACATTATTACTTAAGCCAACAACAGGCTATTTTGGGGCACTAGACAATGCTAAATTCTTCCTGGTAGTAATATAAACTCAAAATATAATGTCAAGCTTGCCACCTGTCCATAAAACCTCAGTCAAATGGTAACTAAGAGATCCTGACTCAGGGCCACTTCGCCAGCAGCCTTCTACTCATCTGAAAGTCCTAGAAGAATCATCCATTAACCTCTGTCTACCTGGTCAGGATTTTTGGGTTGAGTGCTCAAAGAGCACACAAAAGATTAGATTCTCCAAGAAAAACAGCACCTATGGCAGCCATTCTGAAGATCTCTGACACCAAGATAACAACTGCTGAAGGACAATTTGCTTATGACACTTCCAAACATCTTAGACGAGCTGATCTCTGCTACACCGATTGAACCGAGGAAAGCTGAAAATACAGGATGTTGACTGAGACACACAAAAATCATAGGGGTTTTTTGTTTGTTTTGGTTTGGGGTTTGGTTTGCATCTAACTGTTCACTAAGTTTAAATCTGCCTTTCAACCATTTAAAAGACAGTAGCATTAAGAAAAGAGAAACTGACAGAATAAGGAGAAACAATCTTAAATGACTACACCCACCAAAGCTGCATTAAACAAATCACTGGATTCCTCATGTGGCTACACACAATTTGTTTCTGAAAAGCAAGGTGAAATGACTCTTCAACAACGTTCACAAAACCTCAAATATTTGCCTGAATGTTTAAACAATTTAGAAACTCAAACACAAACTAATGTCCACTTAGACAAAAATCAAAGCAATCTATTGTTCCAGATGGTCTACTGGATTGTTCAAGCTGTAATGGGCACTTATAAGAAACTATAATAAAAAAAGACAAAATGTTCATGCAATACAGCATGAACATAGCAAAACATCTATTAATATTGTTCTCCCAAAGAAAAATCACTTACTAAATAGCCTGAAAGGACATCTGACATGCATCTTTCTCTCTTTTTAAGAAATATAACCACACATAAAACTGATATGATTACTTGCTAAATCTAATAAGTTTCTTTTTCTTTGATGGTTGTTTGCTCCTTAATGTGCTTTAAATGTGCAATAAAAATATAATGAAAAACATACATTTATTCTATGTGGCAGCTACTGCATATTCCATGAAAAAGTATTCTTATAAAATTTAATTTTACAGTGTTTCTTAAACCTATTTTTACTTACTCAGTATACGAACAGAGTATCTGTGAATGAATTTAATACTTAACACAACACTTTTCACCCACACTAATGCCCAATTTTGTCCTTACAGTCATTGCCTTTCCCCAGCTGTAAGCCTACGGGAAGAAAAGCAAGTGGATTTAAGGTTTCCAAAGAGTCTCATTAAAATGTAAAGTCCAGATATCTGTATCATACGCATTCAGCAACTGCTTTAGAACTGTTGTGGGATTTTTCCTATCCAAGCATTTGTCTTCCATAGCATTTTAATATCCCAGAGAATTTAGAACCAAGCTTAAATTGTTGTCATTGGCAATATTGGTGCATCTGTTTTGTATTAAGAAAAAGCAAATCTGAGCACAGATGAATTTAAAGATCACTTCTTTTCAAAAGTCATTCATCATGAAAAACAGCAAATAAAAGTTGTTGATACAAAATCCTGTGGAAATCTCTTGGAAAAGGCAGTCCAGAAAAAACTCCCAAGAGTTTCCCTTGTTGCTTCTTCCAGTTGAATTTACCTCCAGTTAGTCGTTAAACCACAATTCTTAACATAATCTTACTTTACCTGTGTTATTTCCATATGCCTCATTGTTCATTTACAACAAAAAGGTCTTCTTAAAAAATCCACTTCATGCACTTCAAGAGATAACAAGTAGCAGGGACTCAAAGACACCTTGACCCATTGCTAATATCAGGTTCAACACACACTCCAAACCTCTTAGCTGGACAGTGGCAAGTAGCTCTCCCATCAAGTCATCAAGATCAGAACTTCACCTGGCCTCAGTCTTAACTTATTCTTATCAAGCTACAGGTCCTTTAACTAAAACTGTAGAGAAGCTGTTTCCAATCAGATTGTGCTCCCACCTTAAAAAAAAAAATTCCGAAGTGTTACATTAAAAAAAAAAAAAAAAAAAAAAATCTAGTTCTTTCATAGAAGACTCTCAATTCCTGTAATCATAATAGTCCTCCATGGCAACTATTCCAGCATCCATTCATCTTTTCTGAGCACATCTGCACAAAACTGTGTGTGAGAAACTAAATGATTCAGTAGAAATTTGACAGTTCTTTTGGAAACAGAGGTACTTCACTATTCCTGAACAGACCCATGGAGCTCCTCAGTAATCCCTAACATTCATTTCATCCCTGGGAAGGACAGAATCCTCAAAGTGTATTTTTCAGGCAGTGATGAGACCAATTCTTCAATCAGCCAATCAATAACTTCCACACCCAGAGATGGTTTCTGTTCTTCACCAGCAGGCTGAATGTTCTGCAGTTCAGAATGTCTGACAAGCAACACTGACAATGTTAACTATACACACACAAAACACACTTTTTAAGGAAGTGCAGCTGATCTCTGCACTCCTAATTCAGCACCAGGGCTTCACACAGTATCTACCAGCTATATTAAACTTCATGCCCTGTCAAAATAAAAATGTCAAATTATAATGCACTAAAGCAGTACAGTTTACTGTTCAGAACAAAAGATTAAGCTAAATATGTTTTTTAAATGGTTTAAATAGGGAAAAACCTTCCCTCCTCTGGCCATCACACAATTCATTTTCTTGGGTGAAGGTGCAGGTGAAGCACTAGCAGCAGCTGCAAGACAATGCATCTACAAGATTGACTTGAAGTAATGTACCTTAGTTTACCACATTTTAATGCGACATTGCTGCTCAGCAAGGTTGTGCTCATGAGACCACATCACTATAGAAGCTAAACAGAAGCACCTAAAAGGGAGGCTCACAGTTTGAGTAGTTGTCACCCCGAAGTAGGGCAGAAGCAGCAAGTCACTGCAGCAGCACCAGCAGCCCACACCTGCTGGCACTCCTCTTGCCCACCCTGGCTAGATGCCAGCTAGGAGCCAGACCAGGAAGCAGCACAAGGATCACTAGAACAAGAAATAAGATTTCTTCATTGTTGCCAATGCTGATTTGAACAGGCTTATATATTTGATATACGTTCTTAGACACTGAGGATGCATTTATTGCAACTTAAATATTAACTACATTAGACAGGGTTTTTTTGTTTCTTTTGAGTATGAAGAGCTGAGTAACTTTTTTAGGTGCTGGTTCAGCAGCATACTTATCTGCTTAAGCAATCACAGCAGAGCCACATACAGCCACATCCCTAATACTCAGTGCAGTTTTGAAAGCAACTTTGCCTGCCTTGCTCCTTGAACCCATTACCCCTCAGGCACATATCTGCTCTGCACACAACCCAGAAGCTGGCTGCTAGATGTACCTGCCAATGCAGGGCTGCTGCACAACACAAACCCCACATGCTGGGGCCAGTGGAGTCTCACATGCCCCAGGTGATCTGCAGCAGCACTTGTAGTTTTGCTCTCTTCACAAAGCACCTACGTGGTCACAGACAGCCTTCAACAATCATACACAATGGGATTAACCCAAGGACTTAAAGCACAACATGAGTCATGGCTTTAATGCTTTCTTACACTTATTTGGATACAAATACTTGTTAATCTCAGTGTATTGCTTTCACTGTGTATTTTTTCCTCGATTTTTACCTTAAATATGAAAGAGCCATTTGCTCTTCTGAGCAATATTGACATGTCAAATTTGCTCAAACAACAAGGCAATAGCATGCAGAACCTAAGGGGCTGTCAGGACATGGAAAAATATAATAAAGATCAAGGTGACAGCAGGTTTTAATTATGTGAGAGAAGAAGGCATGTTCTGTAAGGTCTTTGCAATTTGAGACTATAATCAAAATGTCATCAGCCTGCCTCTTGTATTTTCAATCTCTTAGGAAAATGACTAAAACTGGTATAACATTTTCAGATTAATTTTGATGCTTCCATCAGAAAGCCTGACATTTGGCTAATGTCAGGCATCACCTTCATTGTCATTTGATTTCCCTCTTCCCTCTTGGGTGTCACTTCACTAATGACCTAGAGGTGGTAATGAAACATAATACATTGATGAAAAAGAAAACTTTTGAAAATTAAGCAATATATGCCATTCATGTAACCTCCTCAGAAACGTATTTGCCAAGCCATACACACACAGATATCAGTAAGGAACAACATAAACCTGAAGCTTTACAGTTATGGCACTGTCTCTGCCCTGTCTTTTATGTGACACAGTGTACAAATCACTTAGTTTCTGTCCCCTCAGGTTTTCAGTTATAGAATTAGGGGACTTGTCTTTTCCTATGACTTTTTACTACAGCTTACTTAAAAATAGATTCTCCAAAACGATCACTATACTATACTAAGCATTTGTTATAGGCTCATTGCAATGGCAGCTTCATCTCAGCTGCCACTGCATAACATCCAAACAATACTAATGAGAAAGGGTCAATGGACCTTCACCATCCTGCTCATCCTAGGGGCTAGGAAGAGACAATCAATTTCCCCACAGGCTATCTAATCTAACAGAGAATATCTACACACACAAAACACTAGCTAAACATTTAAAAGTTCCAAGTGGCATTGGAAATGTGTGAGACATGCATAAAAATACCAGAATCTTCTTGAAAATCTGGCACCACTACTCTATTGCATTGCCATATTCTATTTTCTGGGAGCTTCTTGACACCATGAGTAAAGGATTTTAGACAGTCCCTTAAAATGAACACAGTATCCGTACGCATGGGTTTCCTTCTCTTACTAGTCATACTCCTACTTCCTAGAGTTCATCAGCTTAGCCTGCACTTCAAAAACAAGGAATGCAAACCATTAAACCTTGTCACTGTTCCTCGAAAAATCAAATCTTCAAAATTTACAAAAGACTTCAGCTTCTGTATTCCCATATATAGTTCTTAGAATTCACATTTAAAATCTCACATGAGATAATAATTTAAGAAAAGACTTTAAAATTTCACATCAGCTTAGAAAAAAGCTGTAAAACACTGATGCCAAGTCTTTCTTATGATTTTCAAAGTTCACTTCATGAGAATAAAATACAACAACTTCTGTAGCTTATGCTGAAGTACAGCGTGAATTCAACCTCTTTAAATCTTGCTTATGAGACTCAGTGGGCAATTTGAAGACATGGGTTAGGTCACAATCCTTTGGTAACAACTTTCTTGGCAATAATCAATAGGACATGCCTGCACACTTCTGGTATAAAATTTCCTCTTCTGAAGCTCTTAGAAATTTGAGATTCAAACCACATGCCAAAGACTGTGTGAAACAGCTTTATTGTCTCCTTCCATGAAACATCCCATGACACTATCCACACACAATAGTACATAAAGAAGGAATAACCCAACCTTCTTATGAAAAATGGCATAGAAATGTAAATTATTTAGGACATGTATAATGAAGCATGGCAATAGATGCAAATGGATTCATGGAATCAAAGACACTCAAAACTGCAAAGAACCTCAGAAGATCATGTGGGCAACATTGCTTCAGATGTTCTTGAAAGTACCCAAAGGAATTTTGTCTCAAAGCTGTACCGACCCACTGAAACAGCATTTGTTGGCTATAAAAGGTGCAAAGGGCTCTAAAGGATACAGAACATCTACCTACCACATGATTAGAAAAACATCCTGCTAGTGAAGGCACTGAGAGAGCATGCCGGGATAAAGGTAGGAAGATCTCAGGGGCACGTATCAAACCCAGCAGCTCGCCTGTATAACAGCACCACTGGGAACTGCAAGCCCATAGGGTGCTATGTCCAAATCAGCCCCTCTGGGGGACCAATTTAAAAGCTCCCAACATGAAAGAAAGAAGACATCATTTATTACCTACAATGAATCACTGCTCATCAGTCAGGGAGCAAACCAACATTGTGTTGGTTTCATTCTTTCATACTTTCATTCAAGTAAATATTCAATATTACAGATTTTCAGCTGGCTCATACCAGCTCAGTATTGTAGTCCCCTTTTCTTCTGTCCGGTCACATTGTTTTCAATTTTTTTTTTTTTTTTAAGTGAATATCTCAAATCTGTTTTAATTGCTTCACATTCCTGACCATCAACATGGAAGGCATTTACCCTTGAGGCAGACTGATCTTCACTATTCTTCCTTCACTTTTCCTCTTTTCCTAACTGTACTCCAATAAGTCCTGGATTTCTCCTTAATTTAAAATTAAGCTCAAATAAACGTCCACATTTACCCTTTGAGGAAGAAAGAGGACACAGTTCAGGATGAAGCAAAAACATGAAGCACACTGATTGTTTGGACTCTTGTTTTTGCTGATATGAATTTATTACTCTGTATGGTATAAAGGCGTGCAAAAGGTATGCTCACAGAATAAAATTCATGCCTACAAGAAAGAACCATTCAGTGTCTGCTGGTGCTGAATTTGAACAGCAATAAGAGTTTGGCACCAATTGCTTACATATTATTGATAGCTTTGCTATGCACCTGAAATGTAACAGATAATATGCAACTTGATTCATATAGTGAACATCTAATCTGGTGAGCCTGCCTTAAAATAAACAGAGCTTGACTCTTCTTTCCTTTCTGGGTAGCAACTCACTATCTTTTACTTCAGACTTCCATTTTACAATCCTGAGTTGGGCCTAGGTTATGAAATGTGCACATACTGCCATTAAAAGACTCAAAACAGTTCTTGTAGCTTCAGAGCAATATCCATAAATTTGATAAAGAGAGTGATAGATTAGATCATTAAATTCCAAATTATGCCATCCATTTGCAGAGCTATACACCTAGTCTTGTCAGCTACACTAACAAGCTAGAAACAACAACTGAAGTTGTCTCATTTAAGCTAAATCCAAAACATCTGGAACTGATAAAAATGAATATTACTGTAAAAAACAATAGTAATTACTGTGATATTTGCAAAAGACTATAGTGAAATTAGATTACCTTCTAACCCATTTCTTTCAGTCCTCTTCACGGCATGCTAGATAAAACACTCAATAAAGCTCGCCAGAATGTGCAAGTGTAAGCATGTTATAAAAAGATGAAACAGATCTTGCCACCTCTTTCTTAACTTGCAGCCCCAGCCTCAATCAGAAGATTGAGACCCTCTATCATATGAATCATCTGAATAGAGAAATACAGTAATCCCAAATTATTAATCTGCTATGTATGTATCACTATATAGTTACTTTCCTGGTTTCAGAGAGCATGTCAGAAATACTTGAAAGAAAACCAGATGGCTGAAAACGAGAGCAGAAATGCTATGAAACTATTAGGAAACACTGAGTTTTGAGAGATTATTGTATGAACTGTATCAGTTGAAGAGTACTTTTTGAGGAGATTGGGTTTGCACCATAAAAATACAGTCTCACATAAATCAAACTGGAAACAATTATTGTGTGAAGCAGTGGGACCCAAAGCTTCCAAATCAGCAGAACAGATCTCAGGATTTTGCCCTCTTACTTTCATTCTGCTTCTGCTCTTTAAAAGTTTGGTAAGGCAGTTCCCTTCCAAAGAAGGAAGAAAAAAAAGCAGCAGTTCTGCGCAGCTCACTAGAGATTTTGCCCCCAGGTAGCAAGTGCTTATGGACATTTCTTAGGTGCTAGAGCAACAGGAGAGGGCAGTAGGGGATAAGGGTCAGGGCACGGCCACACAGGAGCTCTGTGAATCCACCAGTCCCAACCCCAGGACTGCAAAGGACAAGGACACCTTCACACGCTCTGGGACACGCAGCAGCAGCCCACCCGTGTTGGCCTTCAGCTCCCACACATGCAGGGGAGTCCTCCTCTTTCCCTCAAATACTACCAAAAGTTAGTGGCCACACAGACAAGAGTTTCACCACTTACTCTCAACCTGCAAAGCCCCTTTTTTCTTTATTTTTTTTCTTTTTCAGTGGGTAAAGTCTTTGACAAATGTGCATATGAAGTTCTACAAACCAATAAAACCCCTGTAACTATTTTCTTCTTCCCGTATTAAAATAAAATGATACTGTCCCCTTAACAGAAATGGGCACAATATAAATACGGCAATTTTCCTGCTCTCCATCAGTAACAGGATAAGAAATGACTTTAGTCTTCTGCAACACACTAACCACTGCATCATGCACTCTTTTTCAAGCTAGCACTTGTGTTCCACAACGTGGGCTGCTTGCCCAGGACAAAGAACAGCAAAAAACTAATCCTCACAGCACAGTCTTTGTAACTGAGGAGAGAGGAAGAAGAGAAAAAAAAAAAAAAACAAAAAAAGAAAACAAAAAAAAAAAACAACTTTGGTTCAGGACTCAGGTCTCTAAGCCAGAGTCTCTGCAGCTCCAAGCCCAACCCCAACCTTCTGCCATTGCCATACTGGTGTCGGATTTCCAGAAACTTCTAGAAACATCTCTTTGCCACTTTGGGTCCCTATTATCCAGGACTGCCACAACTGGCCGAGAGACAGGCAAAAAAGGCCAAAGAGCGGGGCAAAACCGTGCTCTTCAACGAAGGGAGGGCCCAAAGGCAACGCACACCTACCGACTCCCTGCAGACGGGCGGCAGCCACCTCCACCTCCTCCTCCTCCTCTCAAGCAGCCGCACGGAGGCGGGAGACGGTCTTCTCCTCCATCATGGGAGGGCCGGCGAGGCACAGCACACACCAGCGCAGTTCAGCTCACCTGCTGGGGCAGCGAGGCCCGGCCGTGCTCCAAGCCCCCGGGAAGGGTCGCTGCCGCCGCGCCCCAGCGCCGGCTCGGGGAAGCCCGGGCACGCTCCGCTCGGGAGCGGCGCGAGCGCTAGGGCGGAGCCCCCGTGTCGAGGCGGCGCGAGAGCCGCGTGGCCGCTGGGCAGGGACCGCGTGACCGTTAAGGAAGGGAGGGGGCGGGTCCACGGGGCTATTGGGGCGGGCGCCATGTCGGGCGGCGGAAGTGTAATCGGAAGTGAGAGGGGACGAACGTGTCGCACGAAATTAGTTTATCTTCTAAATAAGGGGTTGATGACTGGTTTGTTGAGGTAGCAGCCCTCGACTGAAGCCTCGTCTCGCTAGACAGTGTGTGCAATCCATGGCCTTGGCTCACAGCTGGATGTTCAGACAGGCGCTGGTGTCCTGGCAGGTATCTGCAATGGGCTTCAATGTCCTGTGAAATAACTCTTACCATAGTAAGCACATTTTGCTACATAACACAATAGATCATCCTAAAGCTATTTTTTTCTGAGACACATCTAACTTTTCCTTAAATATAAAACAGGACTTCATATTCTTACATGGTCTCATTTTACCTTCAAACATTTCATAAAAGTATTCTTGATTCTTTAGAAACATGAGATACTGATATGTAAGAGAAGAAAACCTCCATAGGAAAAGAAAAAGACAATTCTTTTAAATCACTGCTTATGATTATACTTGAAAGCCTAATGCTGTCTGTGAAGAAGAAACAAGCAGTCTCTGTGCATGTCTTGCACCTCAGAAACATTTGGAGACTTGGGAGGATAATTGAAATAGGTGTTAAGAGCCATAGTTTAAAGAAAAGGCTTTTGAAAATAGATTTCCTTGTTGCAAACATTTAACCGTTGTTTTCTTAATTAAAAAAAAAAATAGGAAATCTGATTTGCTTAAAAAGAATGCCAAATGAACTGATTTGCTCTTTTGCTTTTCTATCGCACAAAATGATCAAATTATTCAGGAATATATTTTTTTTTGGTCCATTTTTTTGGTTTTTAATGTGATAAAGGTTATTGTATGAAACATTTTTATATTTGAGTGATGCATAATATTTTCTGGACATATAGGAGAACTTAAGGCTCAGTGTTTTGGAACATCAGCCCTTCCTGAATCTGAAATGTTACCATGTTACGTGAAATATCAGAGAAGAACAAGAGGAAATAGAGGAGTAAGGTAGTAATTCAAAGAGTTAGAGTTAATATCTCCAAAGTCCCCTTGGTGCTAACAATTATCCACAGTCAAATAAGTTTCCTTCTACTTAATTCTTCTGTGCCTGGGATGATTTGTCGTCATGAACTCAAGCAGCCTCATTAAGCCTGTGGTAAAGAGAGATCTTAAAAATATATATTATAAAATAATCTTGCAGACTGTACCAATAAGCCATTGGAAAATTAAATTCTGTCATTCAAGCATGCTACCATAGTGATATAAAGGAATCTCCAAAATGAGATAATAATGCCTAACAGACTACTTTTGAGCAAGAAGCTAGTATGTTTGTATTTACATCATTTGAGAAAATCTCTGAGTATATGAAAGGAACAGAGTACAGTTTAAAAGTTCATGTGCCCTTTAGTGTCAGCACATTTTGCAGATATAATTGTCCCATGTTTTGCCCAAGTTGTATATCTAGATTATATTTCATGCCCGCATGTTTTAATATTAGAAAATTGAAAAGAAACTCTTGATTTTAGTAATTCAGGGCAAATTCAAAGTTTGGCAAGAGTACTTTGGAATCTGAGTCTGGGTTTGCTGCAGGTAAAAGAGATTAGGGAGTTTAGAAGCCAAGCATGTTATTTGTAAAAACAACATTGCATTCCCATTTTTGTCTATAGCACTCATGCATGTCTCACTTTATGCTAGTTAAAATAAAATTTGAATTAGTAAATATGGGGAATGGATTGTGGCCAAATGCAGAGACCAATCTGTGAAGTAATTAAGTTTTCTATTCAGTATGTAAGTAATGGAGGTGCATGTCTCTCAAAAATGTTGCTTTCAATACATGTGGGATTTAGGGAAGGAGGAGAATGTTAAAAAGAAGATTGTTAAAGATTTACAATTTTCGACTGAGTGACAATTGGGCAGACAGCTTTTGTGACACAAGCAGTCACCCAAGATGGTCATCTCTGTGTTCAGAATGATTTGGAGCAGCATTTCAGTACCATCATCATCATCATTACAGAAATCAGTAGGGAACTGTCCATCACAAAAATCTACACAAGCAAGAAAAAATGTAAAGAAAACATGAGAAAAGCTACAGTACAATACACAACAAGTTATGGATGCAGCAGCCTCTCTGGGGCCCCATAAACCTCTTCGGAAGTTTTCCAGAAAGGCATTATTTTTTCCTCAGTGTATCTTTTGTTTCATATAGTCTATACCCAAGGCTATATTTGGAGTGGTAGTCAAAATGCAACCTAACTTGTGTATGTTACAAACAGCACAATATATTAGTCATCTTCAGCCTATGAAAAATGAAAAAAGAATTCTGTATTATAGCAATTCAAATCATGCACTTTCTCCTTACTTTAATAAAAGCCAAAGTTGTTATGGTACTAACAAATCTGAAAACTGGGAACTCCTAATTAGTGGGAAAGTCGTGAAAATCTTTGCAGAAGAGTAGAAAGATCATATTTTGCTGGAGAAGAAGCAGTCACTTTTTAATTCATGCATAATATAATTCTTGATGGCAGTACCATGCTCTTTAACCCAGCAAAATAATTATGACTCAAGACTTACCAAAAGGAAGATAATCTATGATAGTGAAGAGAATATTCATTTTCTATGTGAGTTCTTTTTTTTTGCCTTCTGTTGTGAGACTACCAGTAAGAGTTAATTGATGGCAGTTCTGACAGTAACACTTCTAGTGCAGAAAACATCTTCCAGGGACCCTACAAATACCATCTATTCATTATTTTGCATAGGCTGTCTAGGAGAAGATAGATGCTAATGTTTGCTGAGTACTGACATAGATGAGATAGGAAACAATGACCTGTGTTGAAGTGTTACATAGTTTATCACCTATGGACTCGAATAATATGGAGAAGGAAAGGATTTTAGTGTTTTTTAAAAGTTCCTATCCTCCTCCCTTTGGAAAAGATCATCACAAGCAATACAGTTGGAAAGCAGTTGGAAGTTACAGATTAAGATGAATAATTGATTGAAAGCCTGTTTGCATCAAAAACTGTATATAGCCTTGCAATGTATCTGGCACCAGTTCTAATAAACTTTGCAGCGAATACGAGATGAGTATTTCCATCTGATTCTGAATGACAAAAAGCACAAATTATGAATGAAAACTAGATAATTTATTGAGAGAAATAATGAGAAATGATTTATTAAGTTCATTTTTCTTTCACATTCAGGCCTCATCAGAAAAGCATGCCAACAACATTAATAGATGCTATTCTTACTACTTCTTAAACACACAATCTGATGATCCTGAGAATGTAAAATGCCCTCAGTACAAGTTTTTTTCCAGATGGTTTTGATGAAATGTTGCCTTATTTATTCATGTCCTTGCCATTCAAGAGAGAAACAAATGTAAGGCATTGTTGCTGAGAGAGCTGAGAGCATCTATAGACCACCAAGGCATTCCATAAAGAAACATAAATAACACTCAAAAATACCAGTGGCAGGAGAATTTACATATGATGATTCACTGTGTGCCACATAGCTAAAGTACTAATATATTAAAAATAGATGATTTGTTTAAAATTTCCAGCAGTGATTCCCAAACTCAGATGTATGCTTTATTGCTTTTGTGAGAGAGAGATGAGAGTTTCTGTTCTAGGACTTACAATTCCTTTTTAGGTTTCTACAATGCAAAGCACTGAAAAAGGCAAGATAGCTAACTCTTGGGTATACTTTTGAAATCCTGTCTATCATTAGAGAATTTCATATTGCTAAAAGTGTCAATAAATAAATGTAGCCATACCATGACACAAAAAGCATTTTGCAATCCAGGAACTAGATGTACTTACATTTTTTATCAGATCTTTGTGCAAGATTGGGAAAGAGAATCAAAAGTCTTCTAACTGGATTTATTTTGTTCTGCATTCATAAAGCATGATTCTTGATATTTGACAGAGTCTATTGGTCAGTACTTAAGAAATGATTTGGATTGTATTTATTTTTGAACAAAAATCCAGATCATCTGCTTTCAACAGGAATGTTTCATTTGTTTCAGATAAGCTAGAAATTCACTTGGTGTTTAATGTATCCATGTATAAATGTATAAGGTATTTCTGAGGAATGCCAATAGTACTAAAAAATTGTTGTTCTGAATGAAAGTCACAGTAATTAAGAAAAAAGTATTAAAAAATGAAGAATGAAGCAAGTAGAACAGACAGCATGGTTTGATGGTTCATTAGAGGGAGAATCAGGCCATGTGGGTATAACAACACTGTGAAGGGAGATGTGTAATTACTCAGTTGCTGACATGCAGCACGGCCAAAGCAGCACAGCAAGCAGGAGCGTGCAGTGTGACGAGGCAGGAGGCTTGTGGCCTCCTGGACCTTGGTTATAATTTTGTACCTTTTCTAGATTTGGCTATATGTTTGTCCAGCATCCTTAAGTATATCATGTCTCTTCTCACCTCTCCCTGTTTTTGCAGTATAGTATATTTGAGATAAGCTGTTTCCTGCTGTATGTTTGTGCAGGGCTGCCACACTGTGGCATTATGCTGCTCTAATAAATGTGTAATACAATAACAAGTACTCAGTGCTAAGCACCCCTAATTACAAATACACATTTTATCGAATAGTTATGACTTCTCACAGTTCAAATCGCTAACAATAACAA
>JAUBNY010000656.1:764649-799353 GCA_032275445.1 Crypturellus soui | reverse complement strand
TAAGCACCCCTAATTACAAATACACATTTTATCGAATAGTTATGACTTCTCACAGTTCAAATCGCTAACAATAACAACTTCAAGATTTTTTGCTTGGGGAAAGGGAACCATTTGGTAGAGAAAGGAATCACTAATGTTCTTTACCTCTTCAGAGGAGAAAAAAGAAATTCCTTTAATAAAGGCTTGCAAGAGTCACCTCTCTACCAAAACCTCCACTACAACCAAATTAACATGAGAGAAAGATAAGGATTTGGATCCTTATATTAAACCTGTATGGAATCTAGAAAAAGCTTTCCTTAGAAGTCTGTTCCTGGCTATAATTCAGACAAATCCACTCTTTCTAATAGGAACTCGTGCAGTATTGCCTTTGTAATATCAATGCAACTTGTTATATTAAGGTAAAAGAACCTTAGATTTTAAAATTAAATTTACAAGTCAATGTTGTATTTGTAGTAGACAGGAAGTCTTGTGGGAAAGCGATAATGGCTTCATGTGTTTGTGTGAAATGTCTGCATGCATGATGTAGAAAGGCCATTACTCTACTCAAGCTTCTTGGAGATTCATTTCTCCAGAACAAGCTTTCAGCTTTTTTTTCCCCTAGACATATGTATACTTCCCAACCATCAGGGTCACAGTCTTTGCTTCCGAAGTTCTTAATAGGAAAAAAAAAAAAAGTATGTCCTTCAAGAGAGGGGAGTTACATAACTGAATATCTATAATTAAACTAAGTGGTGACACCAGTAAGCATAGTGCACAAAACAAGAGCTGGAATTATAAACTTGGCAAGAAAAGCATAGCCCAGGGGACCGAGTGGAATTTAGAACTTCTTTCCTCTCTGTATCTCTGGTTCAGACATGGCTCCTTTTTTGTCTCAGGATTATTTGATGGATCTTTGGAAATAAACATCCAGATCTCATTGAAGTCAGCATGGGAACCTTTCCCTTTACTTCATTTGCCTTTGAGTAAAATTACTCATAGTCAAATTCTTGTGAAGCTAGCTATATCCCAAGCAAGTGGCCACATTTACTGGCAGGTTAATCAGGAGAGTTGCAAAGGCTGCCCCTCTCATCTGCTGGATTTCTTGCACAAATAATGCCTCACTCTCTAAATGTGAACAGACATTGATAGAATCTATTTGTTCTTTTTTATTTCTTCCATCCTGACTGCAATCTATTATTTCGTGTTTGTTAGGTTGGAGTATTTACGCTCCCCACCCTCTAACTGGGGTGAAGAAATCATCTGTACAATTTTCTCTGTCTTTGATAAAGTACTAGCAGAAATAAACTTTGTGTCTTGTATGCCGCTTTAGATATCCACTCATCTGTTTGATTGTTTTCTTCCATATGAGCTGCAATTGAGACCCCAATATTTACTGCTATTAGAATAAACATCACCCAGACTTAGTTAGAATTTCTGACTTCAAAAAGCCATTGTATGATTTTGTGGAGTCCACATTGCAGATATTTCATTGGATATTTCAGTTGTAGATTTTAATTCATTCAGATATAAATCGCATTGCATGCAGTTGAATTGCTGGCTTGGCTCTGTGAATGTCTTTTCTAAAGCCTAATGAAATAAGTGGGAATCTTCTTATTGATGCTGAAAGGCTTTTGGACAGGCCATGTAATAACTCATGAATGTACCTGCTTTGTTTTGCCAGTAATATATAAGAACTTAAAGTATTCCTAAATATCTTACTATTAAAATCAACTTGTTAACTGCATTTATACTAGGCAACCCTGTACAAGAAGAAGCACTGGTATTTAGTGTAATGAAGATAAGAAGAATATTTTTGATCCTGCTTCTGGTACAGACACTAGGAATTTTATGTCTCCTGTAACTAAGTGGGAAATGGCTAGCTAAGCTCTGCCTGGATCTGGCCTTTGTTGTTTTCCACAGTAGCCAGCTTTCCATAATGATTGCAGTTAGGACATTCATCCAGTAGTGAACGGTAAATGTCCAGGATCGGTGTGACTTCCATCACTTTCCTCCCCTCTTCTGCAGCAACAGCTACTTCTGGGTGAATGCGCTAGTTAAGCTAAATTTCATCTGGATGACAGAACAAACCTGACTCATTTCTGGGTCGAAACATCAAAGGGGTCAAGTTGCTAAAATCGCCTCTAGCATTGAGAGCTGTTGCCCCTAATTGCCTCCATGCAGCTGATGAAAATTTCCTTTCTTTGCCATACTCAGCTCCAGAAAATTGCTGCTCATCCAGCTGCAAATATCTGACAGGCAGCAAGACAGCACCTCAGGGACAGAAGGTTTTAAAGCAAACTATAGCTATGTATCATTGACATGTTCATGGGAAAATTTCCTGTGTGCTGACAATTCAAATCCCCTAGTAGCATCATGTCATCCGGTTAAAGCAAAAACCCAAAATAAAAGTGCTCCTGTGGTATGCAAAAGCTACTTTGGAGCAAGAGAGGAAAATATTCCTGCGTAAAACCTGCCAGAGTCTAGCAAACCAGACCAAATTCAGGCAAGGGCAGTAACAGATGGATGTGCCACAAACTTGCATAGAATGATGAGCATTTTATGATCTACAAAGCCAAATGCAAGAAATACATTTTAAATAGAAAAATAGGTAAAAGGTTAGGGTAGTTTCAAACTGTATTTAAATTTAAACACAAAAGCAGTATGACTTAGCCACATAAATGTTCTCTTTACATCCTTTTAAGTTGTTGCTCTATCATATTCCTTATAGGTCTACCAGTTCAAGTAATGGCATATTTATTTTAAGTCTGTTCATGTAAGGTTGATATGGATTTGACAAGTATAATATTAAAAAAAAAATGCAAAACAAAATCAAATTATCTCATGGATCTCCATTTCTTGAATCTAAATTTGCCCATTTTGGAAAGTGTTTCTTCAGTTTGTCAAGTATTTCTCCACATTTTTGTAACCTAGACATTTTCTGATTTAGTAGTAGAAACATATTTACTGTTACACAATCCTAGAACAAAGGAAGAATGGACTAATTTCTATTAAGTCATGCGTTATTAGAATGTCATTCATTGTTAAAATGACATCAAGGTTTAAATTCACATGTCAAGATTTCAGTGCTAATTGTGATGAAGGATACACCATTATTTTTAAATGCTGCTACCAATTAATAAGTAGAAAACTAAGTTTTGCCATTCTCTGTGATAGCTTCAGGGTCTCCCTCCATACCTTCAGGATTTCTTTGTAGCTACCTGTATTCATGTACATTATTATTGTCATATGAGCATCTGTATTTGTAATCCCTGATCTTCATCATGTAAAAGCTTTCTGGACAGTTTTCCTTCAACATATTTCATCTATATCTGGGTGTGTATTTTATAGAAATAAGAAATAAGAGAAAAAAATCTCTTCATGTGAAATTAAGAGATCATTAATTTCTCATTAGTTTCTGTGGGGTTCACTGATTTATTCCCAGAAAGATACCATGCTAAGATTTTCTCCCCCATCTTGAATAGCAGAAAAATTCACAAGGAATTATACTCAGCCTCTGAAAATGAGGCATGATTTAAATAGTTTGGTCAAAACAAAGAATGTATTAATTTTACATAAAGTTGGAAGTAATTGTAGGGATAATTTTGTTGTAGTCATATAGTAACTACCAAGATTTTAACAGATTTAAGAGAAGTTCAGTCCTTTAGGTGATACTTCCTAACTTGGAACAGTTACTATCTTGCCACTGCAGTGGTCCTCTCTGTGCTTGGAGACTCCCATTCACAGGCTGTTGCTGCAGCACTGCAGGAGCAAGAGTGGAGACACCTCCCTTGAAAGTCACATTGCAGAATCTCCTGAATGGAAGTGAGGCATCTCATCATTGATAACACAAAGGCAAAGAATGCACTGCTCTCCAGATCAGTGCTTTGTGGAGCTTCAGTCACATGCTCCTGGGTTTGTATGTTGTATTTCATGTGTGTTTCATGGTAGAGAACCAGGGAAGAAGGGCCAAGTAACAATATACATTTCAGCTTTAGTTCGTGTGACTCACCAGGACTCAAAAGGGATGTAAACAGAAGTGTTGAAAGCTGTAAGGAAGTTTTCCAACCTGTTCTTTTGTTTATTTTCATTTCTCACCATTTTTACACACACAGTTCATTCTCTATCTTGTTTTTTGCCAACAAGCTTCCTTTCTATTTCTTCCTAGACAACTTTTTTTTCCTCTCTCATGCTCGCCCCATCCTCTCCCATAAACAAAGTGCAGATTTACAGTAGAGACAGTAATAGGGAAAATCTCCTGAAGAGCATTAGAGACTTTTTTGCTTCTGACATTGTGTTTTTCAAAAACAGCTGTTTACATTTTTGATTCTAGGAAAGCTCCCATCCTTGAAAGTCACCAGCAATTTATTAAATCAATTTCTTGTTTCCAAAATGTCAACAAATTGCATTTTTAGCTACATTGTTTGTAGCAATAGCAGATTTTGAAAGATGCCTCTACCACATGCACACATACATGAATGTGGAACTATATATGAATATGAAAATGCACAGCAGAGTTGGGAATTGAACTGGTATCTATATTCTATTATAGTATCTTTTGCAAGATTAACTTATTTCAAAAATTGCTGCTGAGACATTCAGAAACAAGGTGAACTGACAAAGGATTTTTTTTTCGGAGCAGTGAGGTTTTTCTTCCTTTGAGCTATGAATGTGTCAAAGTGAAAGTTCAAAGCTATTTTGGTTCACGGCAATTCAATCACTGTCCACCAGAGGGCTAAGGGCCAACATTCATTGCTCTGAGTTTCAGCCAATGAAGCTAATCACATCTTACTTTGGATGTGATTCAGAGTTGGGTACTGGTAAAATTCATGAGACTGAAAAGACATTGTGACAAAATACCTAAAAACAGAATACATGTAAATTGCCTGATGTTTTCTATTAAGTTCGTTCAGGTGTGGTGTGCAGATCCTAATGGGAAAAGCGGTGTGCAGTAGTTCAGACACCCACACTCTGCATCTCCTGCAGGCGGGGCTTATCTGGTAGCAGTCCAGCAGAAGCCTCACCTGAATAACCAAAGAATAAGAGTTACAAATAGGGAAGGTTTTGTTTTTTCTTTAATAAAGTAGCACTTGAGCGACCCGCCGCGATGGTGGTTCAGGCCGCCCCCCCGGCGGCCGCTTGGTCTCTCCCACGCGAGGCGGGGTCGGCGGCTCGAGTTGCGGAGCAGGGGCGGTGCGTCCCGTCCCGTCACGTGACGGGCGGGCGGGGCCACAGCGCCATGTCGCGGCGGGAGCGCAGCCCCGACGGTGCCGGTGTGGCTGGTGGGGATGCAGCTGCGGCCGAGCGGCTCCTCTCCCTCCTCCCCTGGGACCGCTTCTCGGCCTGGCTGCACTGCGTGTGCGTGGTGGGCTTCGACCTGGAGCTCGGCCAGGCCGTGGAGGTACGCGCGGCGGCGGGCGCAGTCGCGCGCTTCCTCTGAGGCGGTGCGGCGCGGCGGGAAGTGGGATGTGCGAAATCCCGGGGCGCCGGGCCCCGCGGCCGAGTCGCGGCTGTTCGTCCCGCCTCGCCGAGCCCCGGGGAGCTGCCCTGCCTTCTGCTCCCCCTTTCTTAACACGAATAGTATACATTTATGGAAGGCTGGCCAACAAAACTAGTTAGATACGGCAAAATTTAAAGTATATTACTGACATATGTAGTTGCTGCAAGAGAAATGCAAACAAGTATCCTGGCTTTCTAAGCTGTTGTTGCATCACGTTATAAGGTGCTGTTAACAGCCAAGACAAGAGTGTCTTTATAATCTGTGAGTTAAGCTGATGATGTTCCCAGTGGCTGAAGGCAGCACAGCCTCTGTCTTGTCTGGAGGCAGCTCCAGGGTGCCAACAGTCCCGTTAATCTTCGCTGTGTGCATTCTACACTGCTGAGAATTAGAAGATAAGGAGCTTGCTAAGCAAGCAGTTTTTTTCTCACTTTCAAATTCCTTACACAGAAGAAAAAGCTATGTCTTTTTTTTTTTTTTTTTTTTTTGGTAGAAAGGTCCGTTTGTTCCACTAACTATTTGCAGTCTGTGTTCTTATAATAAAGTTGGGCATTACGGCAGTGGGTTTCTATTATTCAGAACAGTTAGCCTCCTAGACTGTTTATTTTGGACTTTCTGGTGCATTCGGTTAAACTTATTATTTGAGGAAGGAAATAAATGCTTGTAAAGGACACTTAAATTGTGCGGGTGAGCCCTAGGAAGCTAGGGAGCAATAGAATTATGATCTCTTGTAGTTCTCATCTGCTCCTTCTGTCTGCCTTGAAGGCTTTTCACTTCTGGCTTTTGATGGGCAACTTTGCCTTTAACATCTCCTGGTTACGAGCAACAGGCATCGCCGCAGTACCCAGGAGTACTTTTTGTGTTCAGCTCTATTGGCATTTATTTAGACAGGAATCTTTTGATTCTGCACCATGCTTGTGTGCTTGACCCTTGCGTCATTGTGAACTGACAGTTCAGACCAGAAAGGCTGAGAACACATAACAGAATAGAAATACGTTGTTGCTATTTTTACTCATCACCCTCTGATTTCTGGGAAGACATAGAAGCACTAGTGAGCAAAAAGCTTTTGTTGATACATGCCACTGCATCCCCTAAGTATTAGTTAAAGCAAAGGAGTATAATTCTCCTCTCCTTTATAGACCAGTTGCACCAAAACCTTAAATTAAGTCATCTGACTTGTGGAATGTACCTGTGCTGTCTCTTTCATTCCAAAATATCACACAAAGATGCGTGACCACCTTGAGCTAAAAGCATACATAAAGTAAGAACAGGCATGTAGTTTTAATAGCTTGCCATTGAAAATAAGCTAAGATTAGATAAATGTGAGGCTTATATCCTTAGAATAAAGGAGAAATTTATGATTTAACTTACCTACCTTATCTTTGAATAAAATACTATTATTTTTTCCTGTAGGTAATATATCCCCCACATTCAAAACTCACAGATAAAGAGGTAAGTCATGGTTACTATATAAATAAATCATATGTTTTTTATTTAGTTCTGTTTTGAAATATAATGCTCTCCTTTTTTTCATCCTTTAGAAGACCAATATTTGCTATTTGTCTTTTCCAGATTCTAATTCAGGTAAGTACTTTCTTTGCTATGTAGACAGAGATTTGAATCTCTTTTTGGCTTAAGCTATGTAAATGACATAGAGTTTAGCAGCATATATCCATGGTATTTGAGATTTATATAAATATCATATTATGTAATAAGATTACAGTACAGAATAGTTGGAATTAAGTTTAAATATAAAATTGTATTTTTCTGAGTTCCAGTAAAAGCTGGGGGTTATCTGTTTAGTATAAGTGGAATATCAGGAATGTGAATACTTAGGACCTTCCGGAAGACATGCATGTGGATGTTTCAGAATACCCCGCAACCATAGAACAAATCTTTTAATATCTCTGTCAAACAAAATAATACTGTCCTTGTAGACCAAGATGTAGACACAGAGTTTAAAGGTTTTAATAAAGCTGATGTGAAGGATATGAGACCCTCTGACAAATTTAGAAAGTAGGTAAAATTTACAAGAGTGAAATTGACTTTTCATTCTAAATGCTTCTGACTTTAAAAGTCCTGAAGGGAAAAACCCTTGGTTGTTTTATATCTTCTACTCTTTTCTTTGCTTCTGTTGCTGTGTGTGGTCCAACTTCCTGAATTCTTCTTCACCTAAACTTTTCATGTTCTGCTGCCGGAGGATTTGGAGGCACGTGGCTGATGACTTAGACCACCTGCAGAAAGAGATGGCAGAAGTGAAGATGCTGCCTTTCATGTTCTATGTCTTTAATATGTCCAAATATGTAGTAACAAATTTGTCCCTGTAACCGCTCTTACTTTGTTTTTGTTGCTATGTAGCATGACATTTCTTACATGGGTTGATGGAGATATGTCTTTTTAATATATGTAAGTAAGCTGTGATGGGACTTTAATGAGGCATGAGCTCATGATATGCCTTGTTTTTTTTAATCTGAGTTTATTAATACAGTTTTTTTTTTAATACTTCTACTTTGGATGCATAGTTGAGGAAAGAACAGCTATTTACCTATTCAAATTCTACCTACAGGAAGAGCAACCAATTCTGAATGGTATCTCTATACATTAATAATCCAGGGCAGCTTACTTTTAGGTCTTCTCCATATAAGGCAAACTAGGCTAATAGCAAAAGTTAAATTAAGAGAAATAACAGTATAAACCTGTATAAACTATATAAATAATTTGGGCTTTATTATTGGTATGTAAGTTATTTTTCTTGTTAATTAACTTGTTGGTTCATGTGGTTCAGTGCTTGCATTGGTTACTGTCTAGACTATTGCATGGGTAGCCTGTGGTATAGTATTTTGCTACTACTCAATTTTATCTCAGTGCATTGTGGACTTTCTACTGCGTCTTCTAGGGAGTCTGAGACTGACTTGAATGCTGTGAACATGACAGCATTAAACCAGCCTATCAGTTGCACAGCCAGCTGGATCTGGCTTAGGATTTGGGGTATCATTGGTTGCTACAGCTGCACATATGTGGCTGAAGAAGAAAGAAGCTTCTTAAGTAAGTAGGAGAAGTAAAAATTGAGCTCATTCTCCACTTTCCAAATAAATATTCTCTAGCTTTGCTTCAGGATTTAGTCTGGTAGCAGTGATTGGTGTAACAGGACAGCTGTGCAGAGTCCAGAGGATCATTATTTACTTCAGATTTTTTTTTCCTTTGAAGGATCTTTTCAAACTTTGTCAAAAACCTGTAAGAGCAAAGCTCTAGCAAAGTTCTATTCAATAAGTTTGGTAAATTAATTCTGTAGCTGAAGGTTAGCATTGCTACTATAGTGTATTTTGGATACTGTACTGCAATGCAGTTAGCAGTGCTCAGGATCTCGTCTTTCAGTTGATTGCATTTATGTTAATTACACTGACTTTGAAAAGGGTGGGCTGTTGATTTTAAAGCAGGTTTGCTAGGGTCGTGATGTGCCTGCATGTTCTCTCCATTTTACCCATCTCCCTTACCACTGTTCCCATGCATGGCAGTCTTTTTTGGCTTGTGTCTTCTTTTTGAACTCCAGTGTTTATTGTTCTGTGTTTTGTTTGTTAGTTTACTTGTTTTGGTTTGCAGCAGCTTCCTTTTTTATAACTAGCAAACAACACTTCAATGGTGATAAAATAGCCATGAGGATATCAGGGATACAAGTCCTGATATAAGCTGGTACCACCTGGGAAAAGTTCCCTTGAGCTGATTCCAAAACTAGCTCTATTTTTTTCTCAGACTGCAAGTAGTCAGTGTATTTAGCTAAATTTTTCTTTGGGAAATCCATTTGAATAGGATTGAAGGAAGACTTCACTCTTTGTGTTACTGAAAAGTCTGTCCCTTCCTGAAACTCTCCAGATGTCACTTTGCATTAATAGCAAATACATTACCTAAGTGTGGTTTAAAAATATCACTGTGTTTTGTCAGCATTTTGAGAAAGTCTATATTTTGTTGGAGTTTTAGCCTTGTAGAAATATTAGTCCAATCATAGGTATCCCCGTGGTATTAGAGATCAGCATAGGGCACTTACAGTACAGGTGATCTATTAGGTTTCCTCTTTTTAATATCAAAAAAGCCACATGAAGTTATTCAGCAGCAGAATAACATATGGTGAGGATGAAAAGTGTACAGACAGAGCAATAAAATGTAGAAGAATATTGGGAAGACAGCTACTAGTAGAGATGTTAGGGATACAACAGTGTAAGTCCTGGAAGCTATTAAATTCATGAGATAGAGATGTTTTTCTTTTTGCTCTAAAGAGGTCTATTTATTGTCATCACATAAAGATCAGAACAAAACATTCCAAATACTGTTGTTTGTTGTTTATATTTTTCCCGTTATATAGGTTGTCTTGGGGACACACAGTTTTGTTTTAGATTTCGACGGTCTTCTGGAAGAAAAGTCTCATTATGTTGTTTTCTGGACCATTTGGATAGAGATCTACCGGTTTACTTAAAGGTTGGGAATAAGAAACAACGCAGTTTAATCTCTTTTGGGTAACAGTAATGGATGGATGGTTCACGCTTAGATAGATATTCAAAAAACAAGAACTCAGATGGGATACACTGAAAGACAAAACTTTTTTTTTTTTAAGCGTGTCATTATCATATTATTAACTAATAATGAGTCCTCCTAATTATCTTCTACATATTCATTAATTATTTTGCACTGTAAGGAATTAACACTGGTGATCACACCTAATTTGTTATTGACTGGAAACCTGCAGATGAATTTATAAGAACCATTACTGGAAGTCTGAAGTGCTTTACAGCTTTTTATAAGACCTAGATTTTCCTAGGTCTTCCTAGCAATTCCTCTCTGTCTCTCCTTTTTGCTTTTTAAAGATGGAGGAATTACGAAAGAGAGGTAATGGTCCAAGAGTTGTTCTCAGCAGCAAGTTGTTTTTAATTATGCTAGTTGGACTGTCACTAGGATTCAATGTAGATTTGCTGTTATGACAAATATTTTAATTCCTGTCTGTAGGAAGAATGAAGCTGATGTTTTAGCTTTGAAATGTGAAGGAATGCTTCTTTAATACTTAAGACTAGATTTTTCTCTTTATTCAAAAGCCAGAGCTACTTTAAGGTGTCAAGGTTTTTGTTTGTCTGTCTTGTGTTTTTAACTCCTAAAATCTTTTTCCAACAACTTGGCAAAATTGCCTGTTGAAGTATTCCTTAGGGAATTAATTCTGGTTTCTCTTCCATGGTATTTCAAGAGAATATAGATGAAAGACTAGCAAAGACAGAAAGCACAGTCATTTCCTCACACTGTTGCCTTCTCTTCAAATGAGTTATAAAAGTTTTAATGCCACAAAGAAGGGTAATTCTTATAGTTTATTATATTTAATCAGCTTCAGATTTTGTAAGGAAATAAGTTTGCTCATGCAAAGATGACATCAGGTTGTTTTATTAAATTACCTTTTTTTTTTTTCTTTTTCGCTGTTTTCCCAGAAGGATCCAGCTTATTACTATGGCTATGTGTATTTCAGACAAGTTCGAGACAAATCATTAAAAAGAGGCTATTTCCAGAAGGTAATTTAAATTAACTTAGTAACATAATTGTACGGCTGTTTGAGTGCCTCTGGAAAGAGCAGTTTAAGTAGCCTGATCTCTTAGCAATTTTGTGGTTACTGTTATGAATCATTTAAGTGAGATGTATGTATCATTGATTGGAAAGTGGAAAATAAAAATATACATCAATTATTGTGTTCTCACAGTACACACTTTGTTTACTAAGTCTGCATGTAGCCAAGAAATAATTTGTGAGTTTTAGTTTATAAACTAAAAATAGTCTTTAATGGGTAGTTAATAGTTGTCTTTTGCAGATATGGCTGTTACTGTGACTATAGTAAACTAATCACACTTTATATCAATATACATATATCAATAATATATTTGAGATGCCCTCTCAGAAGAAAACTTTGTTTTGGATTAAAACAATGAGTTTGGAACTCTTGGGAACTGATTGTTTGCAGCTGACTGAAGTTAAATGTATGGTTGACTTGTTTGTGTGGAAAATTCACTTGATACTGTATGAGGATTACTATTAGAACTGCAAGTTCTCTTTGGGAAGGAGGTTAACTTAAAACAGTGTTCTTACACAGGGTTTTTTTACTCTTTATTCCAGTCCTTGGTTCTCATCAGCAAACTACCATATGTCCACTTTTTTCGCACTGTGCTTAAGCAAATAGCACCAGAATATTTTGAAAAGAATGAAGCTTTCCTGGAAGCAGGTAGTGGTACTACTAAATTCTTAGGAAAGAGCTCCTAAAGTACAATGTATTTGTTTTGGAGAAATGACAACAGTGTCCCATTCCAGCTTGCATGTCTGTCTTAGGATAGAGCTGAAACTTTAGAAAACTGACTTTTTGGATGATTTTCCCAAACTTGGGTTTATATGTTCAACAGTTAACTTATGTAAGTGTGCTCTTATATGGTAAGTGTGCTCTTGTATGCTTTCTTCAAGGTTTTTTAAGATATACTTGCATGATTGCTCTTACAGCATGTTTCTTAAACTGATTGTGAGTGTGGTTGCTGCAAAGAATGGAAGACAAGCTGGTACCATTTTCTTGAAATTAATAACTTATAATGTGCTATTTCATTAGAACTATTGCAAATGTCAAAAAGCCAGTACAACTTTATAGCATGGACTGAACAAGAAATAAGTAGAAAAGTTGTGAGATATCAGCATTAATTTATTATATGTGAAGTTGGCTACAATGTAATGGGCTATGGTATGTGTAAAATATATATATAAAGTATATTTTATAGCTATATATATATATTTTCCTTAAGTCTGCAGTGACATTGATCGTTGGCCACCTCCTGTTCCAGGGGAAGTACTGCATTTGCCCATTATGGGTGTTTTAATGAAGGTAAATCTTGCGCTTTTTAAAATGTTTTTGTTTTTTAACTTTATATGTCTACTGTGTATGTACTTGGTGTTTTCTGCCTTTTTTCCTGCCTTAAATGTCTTGTCCTTCAGAATGGGAATAGACTTAAATTCACTCAGTGAGACCAGGGAAGATCCTGATTAGGTTTCTTGATACATTTTTGTTAACCTAGGTACCAAAATATGTAGTTTATGTAGACAGAAGAAATATTTCAATGCAACTCATGAATACAACTCATGAATGCAACTCACAAAATACAACCTTGACTAAAAAAGTCTACTTTGGTCTGCTTGACAGAGATGAATTTCATGGGTGTTGCTAACCTTCAGTAACAGTGTAATATGTCTGAAGAATGCTATTACAGTTATATCTAGCGTGTGGTAAAGAACTGTAGTGCTTAAATGATGGCTTAGAATCAGACTTCAGGGAGTTATAGCATCTCCATTTGGAATGGAGTTAAATGGACTTAATGCATCTAGAGATTGCATCATCACTGTGTTTGATATTTTTGTTGTTTTTTTCCCCTCCCCTATGTGAGCAGTTAGTTTAATCAACACTTACACATTAGATCCCTTTGTCCATGCCAGCCTCCTATGTGATTAAATTTGTGGTACTATACGACTAATAGGTGCAGAATGTAGGGTCGGGAAAAGATGTTTATGTTGTTCATTATATTTGGTTTCTGCCCCATACCCATTAATAAGTCTGTTTTGTTTGAGGTTTTTCTAGCAATACAGTATTCCTGTACCAATGCAATACTCCATAACTTTTTCAGATGTTTCTCTTTACTGTTACAATAAATTCGAACCAAATTGTTTTAACAGTTGTGAATAATGCTATCAGGAACACTTTTTTGCTTAACTCAAGTGCAACTTGAGTTCAACTTCATAAGATAATACTAACAGCATACTAATTCCTGTAGCAATTAGTCTTATTAGTCTTATCTAGCTCTGTACTCATTGTCATGGGAATGTTGAAAAGAATAAATGAAGAATCATTTGGTATCACATTTTCTATAAACGTTACATCTTGTCCTTAAGTATTTTAAGTCTCTGATGGATTAGATACAAGGAAAAGATTTTTTTTTTTTTTTTTAATTTTCTCCCAAAGTTGCGGATTCCAACATACCGTGACAAGCCTGGAACAACCCAAGTAGTACAGAACATGCACCAGGTAGAGATCTTGCTGTTGTATACACCACCATAATAAATAGCTGTCTTCACTTTCTTAAAAGCTTTTTTTCGGGAAAGATTGGGGCAAGTCCTCATACCCTTTGTAGTAATGAAATACAGTCTTTGAAACTGTGAGTAGAAGAGTCTAGGATTAGATTCCTCCCAGAAAAGATATTTTAACCCAGTTAGCTCAAATATGTTAGGACAGGACATTAATTGTCTAACGTAGAGAGGAGGATGGTTGACTAATGAAATCACTTGACTCAAAATATCCTTTCTGTGAGTGAAATTATAGTAAATTGTAGTTTTGTGGAGAGACAACATTAAAAAGATTTACTTAGAAGCTGTATACAAAACAAGTCTGGGTGGGCCTTCATATGTTGTATGACTGTGACTTAAGTCTTGTATTGTTTCTGGACTGAAAGTCATATGGCCATAAGTGAGAGGAAAATCTTCCTTTTAGGCAAACCAATACTTACTTATGTAATAGTATGTGTTTACGGTATGTTTGATAGTCTATGTGTAAGCATCAAGGGAAATAATTTTAATGAATACTTGCATATTCTGATGACTGAAGGCTAGCATTGTAATATCTTTCAGGCAGATGCACAAATCTCTGTGGCCTTACCTACTGTTCATGAAGTAGACCTGTTCAGGTAGGAGTGAAGACTGATTTATCCCTACTGGTGAATTCTTACAGGTCAATGATTAATGAGAGATCCATTAAAATCTCTTGGTTTTCAAGCTAGGTTTGTCAGTATTACTTGCAATGCCCTTTTCCTGTCAAGATGACTAAAAACACACTTATTGTAGGTTGAAACTGGAAGTTTTTGGGTATTCCCTTTTGCAGTAATTGTTTATTGCTTTTAGCCACTTGTGCATGCTACTTGAAACATCTTTTTATGCAGTTCTGTCAATTAAATACCTTTATCTTCTAGTTCTGGTAAGTATAGTAAATTCTTTCTGTCTGATTTTAGGTGTTTCTGTCCAGTGTTCTTTCATATTCAAATGCTCTGGGAACTCGTCTTGCTAGGAGAACCGCTTGTTGTAATGGCACCATCACCATCTGAGTCTTCAGAAACTGTGCTAGCACTTGTTAGGTAAACACAGCAGAGTTTCCAAAGTAACAACTGAGTGAGTCATTGCAGCTTACAGTTGGGTGCAACTCCCGTTGATCTAAACCTAACAGACTTTAAGTTGTTGGGTTTTGCGTTCTTTCATGACTTCTTTGCCTTGCTTTATTTTTTTTTTTTTTTTCCTTCTCTCTTTTCTCTCTGCAGTTGCATTTCACCTTTAAAGTACTGCAGTGATTTCAGACCATACTTTACCATACATGACAGTGAATTCAAGGAATATACAACTCGAACACAAGCCCCGTAAGTAAATCAGATTTCATGGTGAAGGTGTTGCTTAGAATTATAATAAGGCTTATCCTATGGAATACAATAATTAGCTATTTTAAATACAGCAGGATAGAGAAAATATGAAGCAATGTCCAAATTAACTGACATTATCTCAAAATTAAATTGTACTTAGCTTAAGAGGTTCCTTTGGTGTAAAGTAAGTAAAACTGGAAATAGGAAAGATACAGTTCTTAATATTCAGCAAGGCTTCGCCTTTGCAATATTTGGTCTGAAATGGCAGGGTATGAAATAGTACTCTAATCAATTTTTGACTCTGTGTGTGCAGGAGAGTTGGACTAGAGGATCTCTATGTTTCTATGTTTTTATAATTACTGAATGAAGTGACTTATAAAATGCTTCCATACGATTTTTTTGTAAGTTAATCTAGGTGATGTTCTAGTGGAGACTATCCTTTAAACAAATTAAGATGCTTTTTTAAAAAAATGCTTTAAATACTTCAGAAATTATAATGCTTTTGAAGTCTCACATCTTCTGCAAAATTATATTTGTGAAATTGTTCTAAAAAAGTTATTTTCTCATTTTTTAATCATACTTGTATTTTGTTACTCATATGCTGTTTTTTTGTTATATAAGTTATTGCAGTGGATCTTGATTTGGGATTGGATTCTATAATGCAATTTTGCTTTTTTGAACAAAGTTCTTTAGATATCTGAGCACATTTGAGAAGCAAGTGTATTGTAACTTTGAAGACAGAGCTCTTGCCATCACATTTGAAATCTTGCCTTTGTATTTCTAGACCATCTGTCATTTTAGGGGTGACAAACCCTTTTTTTGCTAAAACACTCCAGCACTGGCCCCACATTATCCGTATCGGAGACATTAAGCTTCCAGGTAAGATAGAAATTCTGCTGCAGTCCTGTGATATTCTTTGTGTCCTGAAAAATATACTGTGGTGTCATTTTCTGTCTCAGAGTTCAGTGGCATGGTAGCTCTATTTTTGTCCTTATTTATTAACCAAAATATAGAAAGTAGGTTAAGGTATAAAAATGTGCTAATTAAATTCTCTTGGATTGGATATCTGTTGAATAAAATTAAGGCCATTGCCACAACTAATAACTTAAGCATTTAAAAAATAGTAATACTCAATGGTGGTAACATTTTATTTAAATTTTCAAATAATCCTATGTTTGTTGTTTTGGTACGTGTTTTTGTTTGTTTTTTGTTGCTTTGCCAGGAAGCTGTTGGCAAATAGCAAGGCTGATGATGTTACTTGTCTGTTTACTGTATGCTTTTAGATGCATTCTTCAGTACTTCCTTGTGATGTCTTCTCTTGCATTAGGTTTTCTTCTAAATACAGATACTAACTTATAAGAAAACAGTGCAATGTAGTGTATAAATTATGGTATTTATTTTGGGAGTGACAATTTATAGTAAGATGAGTTTAAATGTTTTGGCAGGTGAAGTTCCAAAGCAGGTGAAAGTGAAGAAACTCAAGAACCTAAAAACATTGGACTCAAAACCTGGTAATAAGTTGCTCTGGAGTTCAAACCACTCAATTTCTTCCAAGTTAAAAAGAACATACCCCTTTGATGGTTTTTTTTGTTTTGTTTTGTTCTGTTTTTTCTTTCCTCTTCTTCTTTTTCTTTTTAGGGGTTTATACATCTTATAGGACTTATTTAAACAAGGATGAAGAAATCATAAAGCAGTTGCAAAAGGTAATACTCAATATATTTTCTCAATAGAAATTTTGAATAGTGCCATATTGAATGCTGCTGTTTAAATTTAGGGCTGAAGTATCTCTGCATACTTAAAAAGACTGAAATGAATTCTCTCACTTTCTCTCACATATTCTAACAGCTAAATAAAGAGTGGATATTTATATTTGAGTACTTGATGTGATTGTTTTGCTTTAATGGTTAGGGGGTGAGTAGTGCAATAACAGGCTTGTACTGTCATTCTTTTTTGAAGGGTGTACAGCAGAAACGTCCCTCAGAAGCTCAGAGTGTGATTCTTCGGCGTTATTTTTTGGAATTGACAGAAAGTTTCATTATTCCATTAGTAAGTTGTTATACCAATGAGGTTGTTTTTAATATGACATGAGATAGACTTGGTGGGGTTTTACATTTTTCTGTTTTAGTATTTGTTCCATTGGATCATATTTGAGCTAGAGAAGTTTAACATGAAGGTCTGTATTAGCTTTTCTATAATACTACATTTCTTGCTGTAAGCTTACATTTCTTGAATTGCAACACTTAGCATGAAAATACTGAATGTAGTAGCCTAATGTCTATTATGAAACAGAGCAGCCTTAGACCTCAAAATGGAACATGTCTCTGTATTGCTGTACTGCATCTTCAGGTGTTCACTTGAAATGTATTGTGTAGTATTTATGCTAAGCAAAATGCACGTGTATTTTTTGGAGTTTTTTTTCATCATAGAGTAAGAAGCAAATCTTTAATCCTTCTTCAGTATTTGAAATTTACATCCCTTTATGTTTTTTAACTGGTTATAAAAACAAGCTTTCTTTGGTCTTTTCCCAGGAACGTTATGTGGCAAGTTTAATGCCTCTGCAAAAATGTATATCACCATGGAAGGTAAGGATATATAATTACAATGAGGGGTAAATGGCCACTTGGGGGGGGGAGAGGGAGTTAGATAAATTAGATAATTCATCTTTTTTCTTCTTTGCATAGAGTCCACCACAGCTGAGACAGTTTAGCCAGGAGGACTTCATGAAGACACTGGAGAAAGCAGGACCACAGCTTACTTCAGGTTTAAAAGGAGATTGGATAGGACTTTACAGGTTATTTCTTTCTTCAATATAAGAAATTAAATTGTATTTAAATGAAGGCAAATAGACAATATGATTTCTTGAGCAAATTTGCTATTGATTTGAATGTTTATTCAGAATAGTTGCTTTTAGAATATGTGATTTGATAAGAATTGCTAGTCCTTAGCAGAATTCTAATATTCCCTAAAATTGGAATACCAGTATATCAGTATTCTTTTTTAGAGGTGGGGTAGAGGACTGTTTGTTTTTAACCTGGTCCAAACCTGATTCCTACTTGCAATCAAACACAAAGATTAGAAAAGGATTTTAAAACCTCAGCCTTGCTTTTATCCTGCTAAGACTTTTTACGTGCATTGTCTTTTTAGACATTATTTTCTCAATTTTTTTCCATCTTCTGGATTAAAGGAAGCACCTGTTGTATTCTGCTTTGGTATATGTATCTGAAAGAAAAGAGAAATTGTTTCAATGCCACCTTCAACATCCAAAACAATTTCTTAATTGTGAGTTGATGGCACAGAAAATGGTGTGCTATCATATTTGTATTCAAAACATGATTTGGTTTTCTTTCTGTGTTTTACTAGGCATTTTTTGAGATCACCAAACTTTGATGGTTGGTTTAGGAGCCGGCAGAAAGAAATGACACAGAAGTTGGAGGCCCTTCATTTGGAAGCACTCTGCAACGAGGTTGGTAACAATGATATTTGTATGAGAATTTCTCTCAATGTCATATTTATTGCTACTATTTATGTTTGTGCAAATTAAAGTGCTGATGACTTAGGTCTGATTGTGTAAATTATGAATTATTTAGCCAAGTATAGACTGGAATTAACAGAGCAAAAGAAAACAATGCAATATAGTTAATTTTTATAATAACTGCTACCATATATAAAATAGCTCTTCAGTCCATTTTTATTCTTATATGTTTTGACACTGAATGTTTTTTCTCCTCTCCTGTATTTTATGTAATTAATTCTATATCACTACTAAAAGTATTTTATTTTCTTTGTAGGTGTAAGTTCAATGAGTGCCGTACAAAATGAATAGCTAACAAGATATTTATACTATATAGAACTGAATTAGAACTGACTCATATTACTTGCAAACAAAGAAGTGAAATCTGTTATTGATATTTTACTTAACAAAAAGCCTTATAAATATTCCTATCCTATCATATGCATTCTGTAGGGCATGCTGATACTATCTCAGCTGCTTATTTAAGTAATAGATGGCTGAAATACAAATATTACAAAAGTGAAACAGATGGTAGGATGACAAGATAAACAGGGAATGGAGAGAATAACAACAAAAAATCAGCAGTATAGCTTAAAAAAAAATCTAAGTGGACTGATTACTGCTTAGTAAAAATTGAAAACCTATTTTTTATCACTTGCCTTTCAATTCCTAAACAGTACATTGTAGCAGCCAAAATATACAGCTGAAGTACAGCAGTCCTTATAGTTTGCAGGGTAATAGTTAGGTTGGCTATACCACGTAGGATCTATTCCACTATATTTGTCAATAATTTATTACCAAGAAATGGATGAATGTATTAATACTCCTATAGGTTTTATTATGTCTTTCTTACAAAGACTTAGGTCTTTTTGTACAAGAGCAAGTGTCTTTAGTAGATCAATAGTAAAGAGGGAGAGTAAAAGAATTGTCTAGGGAAGTTCATTTAATGAGTACATTTTACTAAATATTTATTTTGTGATAGACATCCTTTAATGCCTTGGAAACAAGTGCAGCCAGTGTTATTAATCTTTCACCATGCTGGCAGATCTAATTTAACAATTATTCCCTGATATTTTGCATTTTAGATCCTGGTTTTTAAACAAGGCTTCTTTAGCATTTTTAAACGTATATACATTTGTTTGTATTGTTGTTGTGCCAGAGTCTACCATTATGCTAAATGCAGGGGAAACATGCAAATAAAACAGATCTTGTAGCTCACACTACAGACAGCAGATGAATAAAATCCATTTAGTAAATGGCTTGAGAATAGGGAAAAAGAGAAGAATGATGACTCTTAGATGTAAAAAACTACTAGCAAAAATTGTATGTATTGACATAAAGATTTCAATACTTTTCTTCTAATAGAACTTGGTTTTCTGGAGTCAGAAGCATACAGAGGTAGAAACAGTGGATCTTGTCCTAAAGCTAAAGAACAAGCTAGTAAGTACCTGTTTTGATGCTGCTGAAATTTGCATTACTTAACTAGATAAAAGTAATGAATAGTAAGTTGTATTTATAGGTATTTTGAATGAAAATATGCTTTCAGAATGAGGTAATTCAAGGAACCAATCACCTAGGTTACTAAGTAAGAAATAGCTTAGTTCAGCCATGACTGAAAGTTAGTCAGAAGTGATTTCCTTTGATTAAGTTAATGATCTACTTATATTTTTACATTCCCAAAACTTCACATCATTAGCCAGCTATGTCAGAAGCCAACTATTTTCATCTTTTTGTTTTGTTAAAGCCAGTTAGAATTTTGTGACTCATCTGAAAACAAGATGGAATCATCAGGAAAGCAGAAAACCAAACATCCTTATGATTAAGTCTCTCTAAAGAGAGAGTTGAGTGAGTTATCTCACACTGGTATGTAGATACTGAGGAAAGATTTCAACCTGCTGTTGTTCAAATTCCTGCTTGGTGGGCAAACGAAGAATTAGTTCTCTGGATCCACTAATAGGTTATTTTTGTTTGTATTAAGATAGGTTTGCCTTTTCAACTGAAAACTTGTCTCATTGTACTTCTGCAGTTGCAGGCTGGCAGAGAACATCTTCCTGTGAAAACGGATACACTGAAAAAGCTGCAAACGCACATTGATGATATCATATTAGCACTTCCAGATGATTTACAGGACATTTTGCTCAAAACTGGCACAACATGATTTCTATGTTGGTTTTTTTTTTTTTTTTTTTTTTTGTGTGCAGAAAACAAAAGGTAAAATGAGCGTCCCAGAAAAGTGGCATACAAGGTTTGGAACACAGTTCTAAATGATACATTAACACTACAGATGGGCTATTCATGGTGTAGTCCATTATACTGTTTTTCACTTTTTTCCACTTAAATACCAATGCAACTAAAAATTCCTCTATTTAATTATGTTTGAAATAAGTGCTCTTAAAGAAAAATCTGTGGGCATATGAAAGTATACCATAGTGTAGGACCACAGTGCAGTGCTGGCATTGCAGAATATTTTCTAACTGGTGCTGCTATACCCATCATGATAACTCAGGGGTATGTAATACAGATCCTGTACTGTCATGTTGACAGATTATCCAGTTTCTTTTAAATGTGGGTTTTTTTTTCTTTGTTTTATTAATGCTTTTAGCTTTAAAGCCCAACAAGCATATCCTGTGGCTTGGTCAGAATACATATTTGAGATATTCTACTGGAAAAATGATTGCTTTCAAAACTGTTTCAGTAGAGGCATTCTCACAGACAAGCAAATAGATCAGTTGTTTAATTGCGTTTCTCTCTTATCCTCTTTCCAGTGATCATATTACTGTAATATCTTCAAGATAAGACAACTGACAGGTATTTCATAAAGAGAAAAGTCTCTTTCATTCACTATCAGATAATTAGGGTGCTCTTATTCACATGCCTTAATATATAAATAATGATATTCTAATTGGTGGTTATGACATGCAGGATTCACATGGATTACTACACATCACAGAAAATAAATGCAGGAAGTTTAAAAAATTATTTCAGCAGTTAGCTGATAGAGGATCTCTTTCAGTTAGAGATTGTAGCAGTCAGCACCTTGAAGTTTGTTTTCTTGTACCAGTATGGTCTTTGATGAGGAAATGGGGCAGAAAGGAGATCTTCTAGCTTGAAGAAAACCTATGAAAAGGTCAAGCTGTGGCAAGATAAGATTGTAGTACAAAGTTATTCTCCAGCATACGCATATAGTACACCTGCATAAAGAATAATTTCCTCTTGCATATTACACAAGATAAATGTGACATTTATCTTCTTGGACAAGCTTTGGTGGTATACATGAATTCAGCGGCTCCACATGCAGTATTCCTTGACCCATTTCACACAGAACTAACCTAATGCTATCATGAACGCACAGGATACTCTTACATAAGTGGATCACAGTTATCAATAAATTCTTATTTTAAGTGCTTGGATAGGATTTTTTTCTTTTTTTTTATTTTTTTTAACTTAAGACATTGTAATCCTGCTACAGGAAATGCTTTTGTGATCATTTTTTCATACCATCTTTCTAAAAATGACTTATTTAGATATAGAGTATCACAACAGTATTTTTATGAAAATCTGTATTTTAATACAGTTTCAGTTTGTATACAATTATTCATGAGCAAATGTTTAATGCATCTATTGTGCTACTTAAACTATACCAGTTGGGCATTAATTTCTAACTTGCATTTTTTTTGCACACTCAGAAGAGCATTTCTATTTCAGAAACTAGCAACTGGACATTCTTACACTAAATTATCTTAAATATTCAACCTGGAGCGCTGTGTAGTTTCTTTGAACCATCTTAACTCTTAGCAACTGTAGTAACCTATTATCACATGACTGCAGATATGTATTTTTGTAAAAAATAAAGTTGTTTTTTTAACTTTGGAAAAGTTATGTGACTTAGACTAATCACACTGAACTTAAGCTGTTCTGCAGCTTGCAGAGACTGCTCCTTACCCTGACCTCCATTAAGCTATATACTGTGATCTGTTCCTTTTAGGTGACCAGAAATAGACGGTGAGACTTAGTGCTGTTGTGGTTGGATCATGCAGTATGTAGTTGTTACGTGACAGAGCTGCAGTATCTTCCACAAAGCAAAGGGCAGGGACTGGGTTCCCAGCAAAATGCATTACAGTGTTCAGTTTATCTGCTTGTAACCTTCTGGAGTGGGAGGCAACCTGCAAGTTTTCTTTCAGCCTTCTTTTATGGTATTGGTATTAGTTTAAATCCCCAAGTAGGCATTTAAACAGAATTGCTAGAAGCTTGTGGAAAAGAAAGGTGAAAGGAAAACTTAGAGGCTTTTTGTTTGTTTGTTTGTTTGTTTGTTTGTTTGCTTATTTTTATTTTTTTCATTACTAATTTGCTGGTTTCTAATGTCCCTCTGCAGTTCCTTTGCAGTGAGCATGAGCATTTCACCAGGGCTACCTCTGCCATGCTGCAGCAGAGGCTTTAGAGCAGAAGGCAGTTTCTAGGTGGTGAACTGGGATCTCCTCATCCCCATTTTTTTTTCCAGTATGTTTAAAGTACTTGCTTATCTGAGGCTTCAGAGGTAAAGGATGAGACAATAACTTCTACTATAGATAACTTTACCGCTTTATTCCTCTGATTTAAATGCAGGGCTTGGATGGGAAAAGGTCCCTAGCTGAAGAGGAGAAAGCACCTGGATACTAAAACAGTTCCTCCAAAAGAGATAGCACTTCTTGTAAAGAAACACTACAGATAAAGGGCCCCAGGTGTCTTCTCTGACGAGATCAGGCTCCTTTCCATGAGGGTAAGAGGAGAGTAAACTTAACCGTCAGAGCTATTAAATAAGCAATGTACTACTTAATTGTAACTCCATGAGCAGGTGTCACTGCTGCTCATGTGTGCAGGGTGCCCAGGCTGCCTTTCCTCACCCGGGCTCTGTAAGCAGGAGGGTTTTGCTTTCTTAGGTAGAGACTTGCCCTCTTCATAACTGAAAGCGCAAGTAGCAGTATTTGTGTGGATGATGTTGGGGAAGGGCGGTACTACACGATCACAGCTTTTCCTTTTACCCCTTGATTTTTATAAAAAAGGGGTCTGTTTCCCAGAGCCTTCTCCCCTGCCCTTTCTTTCAAGTTTCTTTTCCTACATTTCTGGGTGGGCTGATGCCTTCCTCATGCAACTGCTGTTTGAGATAGGTGTTTTTTTTTTTTTTTTAACGTTTGAGATAGATGTGCCCTAGAAATTATATATTAAGATAGGGAACGTGGGGATTCTCCTGGTTTTGTTCTTTTTAACCCCTCCTCTCTACCGCTTTTGCCCCCACCCGCCGGCCCGGGCAGCGTCGCCTCCCGCCGCCTCAGCGGGGTCGTGACCGGGGCGTGGCCGCGCTTCCCAGCATGCCGCGCTCTGCCCTCCGCAGAGCGGCCGGAAGCGGCCTCGGGGCGCCTCCGACTCCATCCCCCGTGATGCGCTGCGGGGCGCGGGCGCTGCGCGGGGCGCGCTGCGTGGGCGGGGCCCGCTGGGAGATGTAGTCCACGCTGCCGTTGGGCGGTTGGGCGGGGGGATGTGGCGAAGCGTGACGTGAATTTGTCCGCGTTGGAGCCGGGGCGGCCGTGGCGAGAGTGACGTGGCAGAGAGCGAGCAGCGAGCGAGCGGGCGAGGCTCCCGGCCGCAGAGCAGCAGCGCTCGCGCAGCCTTCGTCCTCCGCCTCGGGGCTCCCGCCGCCGCCCGTAGGGATCCGCGAGCCGAGCCAGGACCGGGCCGCTCTCCCCTCCTTCTCCTCTTCCTTCTCCTCCTTCTCCCGCGCCGCCGCCGCCCTGCGCTGCCGCCATGGGCCTCACCATCTCGTCGCTCTTCTCGCGCCTCTTCGGCAAGAAGCAGATGCGCATCCTCATGGGTAAGGGGCGTCGAGGCCTTTCGGAGCCGCCGCCACCAGAGCCCCTTTCGCGGTGCCCAGCCTGAGCCGCTCCTCTCATTTCTTTCCCTTTCTCCTTCACGGGCGCGACCCGAGGCGGGGGAGGGGGCTGGGGACAGTAAGGGGGGCGTCTTCCTCCCCCCCATACACACCCCGGGCTTGCGGGAAGTGCAGGACGGAGGGGCGGGAAGCAGCGGCGGGGGAAGCGGGGAGCGGAGGCGCCTGTCGGCCCTTCTCTGGGTTCTCGCCTTGCTCTTTTCTCTTTCTACTCTTCACCCCGGTACGGGGGGTGCAGGTGCGCTGGGCGGATAGAGCCTCCCTCGCTTTTTTCTGGGGCCACAGCGGGACCTGGGTCGCTCAGCCCTTTCCCCTCGCACCTGCGTTTCCGCCCGTTAGGGACAAAGATGGGGCCGCGAGAGGGGAGGCCGCGCCGCTCGTCTCCGTGTTGGGGAGCAGCGCGACGCGAGCTGCGGCAAAGCCCCGGAGCCCCCACACGCCGCGTAGTGGCTGGGCTGAGCGGCCGGAGTGGCCGCCCGCTCCGTCAGGGATCGCGGTCCTGTCTTTCCTGCTCCTCTACCGTAACCTTCCTTTGCCAGCACTCGGTGGGCACATCGTTATTCATTCAGTATTAGATCCCACTTCTTTTATTTCGAAGTGAGTTGTGCAATGCTTGGAGCTAATCGCTTCTTAGGGTGCTCCCTCTAAGATGGTAGTTCAAAAGGTCAGAACCAGCACCCTGCATTCCCTGTTTCCTTCTTGACTTGAGCCTATTCTGCCCTTTTCTGTGCCAGTGGCACTTACATGCTCGCAAATCTTACACCCTCAATTTTTCTCAAATTCTGTTACTAAAGCAGATGGAACTTCATATCTACCTGTGGACTGAGATAGTTTGCTCTAAGAAACTATATGAAATGCTCATACACCTATTCATTTTAGGGAAGTTAGTTGACTGTCTGCATAGCAGTTAGACTGTTACTGTAAATGAGTAATAGGTAACCTTCAAATGAGTTGGCGGCAAGACAAGATAGTGTCTATGATTGTGGTAATTCTGTTATATTCTGCAGAATAATAAAAATACACAAACAATGACATACAGATAAAAATTGCTTTAGATCCATCACTAGTGGGCAGTTACTTCAAATCCATGTTAGATATAGGGTTATTAAACCAGAATATCTAATATTTGTTTTCTTTTCCTGAACTCAGATTTGAAGGACTTGATTATATTCAAATATGTGGCTTGATTAGAGCATGAGACTGCTCCTGATTTTTTTAGGGAGTCTATGAGGATAAAACATTGATATGTTGTGATGGCTGCATAATTTAGGACTTAAACTGGGGATTTTAGGATTACAATATAATATACTGCAGATCACATATCTTGTTACATGGAAAAAAAAGCTGTTTGTAATATTTACCTCATAATTTGGCAATTTGAGGGTAAATGTCTGAATGCAGAAACTGAAATAAACTTTTCTTCAAAGATGATAATTTTCAATATATCATTTGAAAATAAATTATATAAGGTAAGACCTTTAGGTTTCTGCATTTATATTAGTGAAGTAGTTTTACTAGGTAAGATGTTTACAGAGAAATACTTAGAGGGAAAACATATTGGTGAGTTGACAGTGAAGAGAAAGTTAATTATAATGAAACTTCCCTGAGACTTTGTTCTGTTCCTCTGAAAAGTCCAGGTAAAAGAGAATTGATTCAGTTCTTAAGACAGACCTTGTGCTACTGAGTTCTACAGAATTTTGAGTGTTTCTCATCAAATATGTTGAAAGCATCTGAAAAATAATGTATCAACACCAAAAGTGAAACACTCTTTGATAGTCTCAAATCACATTTGTGATAAAAGGGTGATGCTTAATAGTGCACTATTCCTGAAATTCTGTTTGCAAAAGTTACACTGGGCAAACTTAGTGTTAGACAAATTCTTGAGTCTTAGCCCTGCATGTACTTACCTGTAAAACTTTGCACTCGGTTTCTTGTGCTTACAGTGGAACATTTTTTTATTCGCTGCTCATCCTTTGGCATGATGTTTTCTTGAGAAGTTATTGAGAGAAACATTACATGTACTGCAAAATAAGAGTACTACATATACTACAAAGTAAAGAATTCTCCAATTTAAGCTGTGTTTGAAAGAGGGATGGTATGTTAGGGAGGAGGAAAACAGAATCAAGGTAGAAGAAAATTGAAGGGATACAGTTCTGCAGTAAATAGGAATTTATTAGTTTTTTTTATTATTATTTAAGATGTATTTTGTTTGTAATGTGAATGTCACATCAGTTAAGAAATGTTGTTTTGTTGTTTCTTCCCCCCGTCCCACTCCCTTCTTTGATTATGGACAATATCCCTGTTGGAAACAGCAACACACAACATTCTCTACTAAACTCCTGGAAATGTTGATCTGATAACCACAGTCTATTGATCTTGGTAGTAATTCCATTTGAGAAGTAAACTTTTTTTTTTTTTTAATGTATATTAACCTATTGTTTATATGACATGTTATGCTCTGGTAGTCTAGGCAGCTTAATATGCAGCAGCCCATAACCAAAGCAGGAAGTTGGTAGTTGTTTGAAAAAGAACCTTAGGATTTTTCCTTTAACTTGAGGAAGTCGCATGAATGGTGTTTCCAGGCACAAATGAACTACAAACTTAGAAGCTTAGAAATTTAGGAACATGACTGGGAAAACTATAAATTAAACACTCTTAAGAAGAGTAAAAGACCTAGAACTATATTTGCTTTAACAGTAACTTAAAGCATTGTAGGTGTTTTTCCTCTAGCTAGAGGAAGAGGATGTTTAGCTTGGTTTAGAGAAAAACGGTTGCAAGTGCAAGTCTCTGCTTCCCACTTGTCCTTTAATCTCAATGTTCTGTGATATTGGCAGTTTCACAGGGCATCAAGATTCTTGCACCTCAGTGTTATCCATGAGTGGTCACACTGTGGAATTGGAGTGAAAATCTGGTATTGGAAACTTGTTTTAGATAACTTTGGAATCTAAGACTTGATTAGGTGTTTATCTTGATGGTGCCATCAGCTTCAACTTGGTGATACAGAGGTAAATTGTATTTTTTTAGTTTAGTGTCCCTTGACAAGCAAGTGTTTTTTCTTGAAGACAGCTGATAGACCAAGTACTGCAAACTGCTGGGCTACTAAGAGAAACAGTTCTACTTCCTAGCAGCTCAAAAGAATATATGTGATTTGGTACTCTGAAATTTCTTTTCCTAAAAAGAAAAATGGGTAACTTGGAATAAGATATATGAATCTGCAGACTGTTGTTTATTTAGACTTTGAAAGATTTGTGATTTGGCTAAAAGTGACTTTTTTGTGTGTATCTATTTGTGGTGATTTGCAGAAGTTGCTTTGGCTCTGAAAAAAGCTGATCTCTCAACTGTGAAATAAGAAGAGTGCTTGTATTGGTAACTAGGCCTGCCTTGGTGCAAAGTCCAGCAGCTTAATTAAAATTGTGGATAACTGTGTGTTTAAGCAAAGGCTCTGGGCTTTGTGCTTGCATAGCTAATGTAACAGCTAATAACCTGTCTGCAAACTCCACTGTGACAGTAATAGTCTCTGGCCCAAGAGCAGGGTGGATAACTTGGCTGGGAACTTCTTAAGTCCAGGCAAATCTTGAGGCAACAGTTAAAATTTCTAGTTTCTCTGATAAACTTCCAATCATACCTTCAAGTGACTCTTAATACTATCTGTATCTTCAGTACCACAAGTACCTTGGGTTAACTGACGTTAACTTTTCTTTATCTGTGTCTGCAGAATCATACTTATGCACTATAACTATTCTTGTAGCTAAAAGTATTTTTCTATCATTGCTAACAGTAACAAATCTAGCTATCAGTATTTGTTCTACACATAACTATTTGGTTTTTGATGTGTGATTCTGTTTTTTTTTTTTTTTGGAGTGCGAAAAGTTTGTTTATAGCTTCATTTTGGTGACTCTCTAAATGCTCTTATCTTTGTTATGAAAAAACGTATATAATGCACATGTATGACAATTCTGTCTCTTAAATATCTAGGTATCCTTTAAATACTAATGTTGAGGCTGAGCTCCAAGATAAGTGTGGGACTTCAAGTACTGTGCTGTTAAAGACAGCATTTCAGTGCGCATGGAATATTTGAGGGTTTCAGAGTTCTCTTAAGGGGTTTCCTAAGACTACCTGACACTTTATTGTTGCAGGAAAAATGTTAACAATTAGAAGTTTGTCTTGCAAGTTCCTGTGAAACTTCTAACTGCATCCCATATTTCTTGTTCGTGTGTATGTGTAGTTCTGAAAGAGACAAGCACATAGACAATAGGAAAGTTAAACATTCATTTGACCATCGCTATCATAATATAGGACACATACAGGTAGATTTTTGCCAATAGTTTTCTGTAACTGCAGTTTGTCTTAGGAAGGAAACTTCTAAGAGTTTGGTTTCATTCTGAGTAAGTAGATGATTTCAGTTTACACTTCATTGCAACACTAAGGAAACATACACATTATTAACAGTCAAGTCATCAAAAGTTACAATTAATGGCAGTCACCAAGTAGCATATTAAGTTGGAACACTTAGAATATTATCAAGCAGTGATAACATTAAGTTACGTCACACGTTTATCTCTCAGTTTACCTTGAAAGACAACAATTTAAGTTTTGCAATAGCAACGGAGAAGCAAATTCCAGGACAAAAAACTTTTTGTAAGATTGAAAATGGTGACTTCCAAGGAGACTGTCCTAGTGGATCTCAATGAATGGAATGGATGCGGCAAAGTTTAGTTTATATGGAGTAGGAAGGCAAGAGTTTCTCAGCATCTCTGTATTTTGGTCAATACAAAAGAAATCTTTTTTGTAAAGATTAAAATCTTTACTAAATAAAAGGAGTAAGAGGCTGAAATTTCTGCCAGTGATAGTGCTAGCTCAGATTTGTTCAGGTATATGTGGTATCAGGTAAGTGTGAGACCTTCTCGTTTGAGTTAGAAGGAGTTCAGTTAAAATGGTAATACCCAGGGAAGATGACTATGAAGTTGTGAGCCTCTAGGTTGAGAATTTAACCTTGTTAGATCTTGTTTTCATCATTGCTTGAATTTTCTCTCAGTGCTGAGTAGAAGGTAATACAGTAGTATATTAAAAATAGCTGAAGAGCTTTTCTTTTTTTTCTTCTTCTGGGGGGAAAAAAAAACAAACACACTGTCCTATATAAAATGGCATCTCTTTGAAATTAGCAGATTGTTTGTATTGTGAACTAAACTTTTTTTGTTGTTGTTTTTGCATTCTTTCTAGTTGGTTTGGATGCTGCTGGTAAGACAACTATACTTTATAAACTGAAACTAGGAGAAATCGTCACCACAATTCCCACTATTGGTAAGATAATCCATTCTGGTCTCTTAAGTTTTGTTAAAAGTTATATTTAGATTGCAAAGAGAGGCGTCTAGGGCATGGAAGTCTGCTGTCTTTGCTGTTAACATAGGAATCAAGACAAAAACAGCTTTTTCATCTTTTCAGCATATTATATAGGATTTGGTACTGCCGTAGCTGAGTAACAGTCTTACTTATAACAAAGGTCTGTCTAGCCCAGAATCCTGTGTCTGATGGTGGCCAGTACAGATGTTCAGGAGGAGGACAAGAGCAAGCTATTTAGGTAGAGATATGATGGAAAAACATCTATTTTTCCATCAGTTTGTGACCAAAGGGTATATGAAGTGCATTATTAAAATACTAGAAGTGAAATTGGGGAACCATTTATTCTTAAGATGACTACAATTGCCTGTTAGCCTTAGCATTATTTCTAACTATTTGACTCTTATTTTAGGCTTTAATGTGGAAACAGTAGAATATAAAAACATCTGCTTCACGGTCTGGGATGTTGGTGGTCAAGATAAAATCAGACCACTTTGGAGGCATTATTTCCAAAACACACAGGTAAGGATTCTGACTTGAGAAAAGAACTGTTTTGTAAGGGTATTTTCTTGTGTAGCCCATGTATGGAAAGCACACTGCCTTCTATACGTTCCTTTCAGAAATGGTCCTCACTATCTCCTGGAAGTTCTGAAGGACACTCACCTCAAGCTGTAGGTGAAGTTGCTGTGTTACCCTGAAGGTTTCAAGCCTTACTCTAAAGCATAGCCTGAAGGGTGACATCCTGTAACCTGCAGCCAGGGTTCTGTATTGTGCTAGAGCAGCTCCTGGGGTGGGTGGCCCTTGTTCATGTTGCTCTCTCTGCTGGTTTGTCTAATCTTCTATTTGAACTCGAAGCATTGCTTTATATATAAAGAAATGCTACTGTCTAAACACCATTCCACTTCTAGTCAATCTCAAATTACACAGTTTTCATCTTGCTGCATCAGTATATTGAGTGTCTGAAAATGTCATAAAAGGGATCTTTGTTACTAGTTGGGGGAGAATGTCAGCTTCACATTGATGTGTCTGCTGTCATTTTGGGGGACATAACTGATTCTTCCTTTGGGTTCAAAAGTAGTAAGGTAAGTAGCTGATTAGTGCTGGCGAAATGTAGGAGTGGTTTTTTGCCTGTATGGAATATAGAACTGTTTATAAATACATCTTTGCTGCAGTGATAGTTGGGGACAGAATAGTAGAAAAATCTGGATGGGCAAAAAGGAGATTACAAAATATGGCTGCGAGTCAAGTAATACTTGTTCTTAGTTCCTCTTTAGCCTTGTTATTGAAGATAAAAGAAAAAGATGCTTCTTTTTTCCTTAAAGAGAATGATAAAATATAATGGTTTCAAGTTGAGATTTTAAGAATACATAAGTGTGTATGTGAGAGTTTAAGGAGGAGTCTTCAATAACTGAAATGGCATTAGAAATACTGATTGGTATACACTTTATCTGCAAATTTGGGCCTCTTGTTAAGACTTTTCTTGGTGCTTGTTATGAGGAAGCATTTAGGATTCCCTAGCTGCTTTTACTGTAATATGATGAGTGAGAAGGGATGAAAGACTATACTAGCTTATCAAATTTCTCTTGTTTTCCTGAAATTAATGATTTCCAAAGTAATCTTCAATTTCCTTTTTTTTTCTTTTTTTTTTTTTTTACCTCCATTAATTTTAAAAGCCTAGTTTACTTTTGCAGTTGATGTTCAGGATGTAGCTGTTCATACAGCCTTCTTGCATTGCTTATGGAGAGATTTCTGACAAATTTGGTTAAATATGGGGGGAAGATGGTTACAGTATTTCATAGGAGTTCTTTGTTTTCTTTTTAATGGTACTGCGTGTTTACAGTTTACAAAAGTTTCTCAAAACTGCTTATCTTCTTGCAGGGCCTCATTTTTGTGGTAGATAGCAATGACAGAGAGAGAATCCAGGAAGCAGCAGAAGTTCTGCAGAAAATGGTAAATATCATTAACTTCTGAAATAAAATTGTTAGGCTTATTTGAAAGCCTAACAAGCATATAAGCATCTGAGAGCTTGAGGATTTTAGTGAGTTCACTCAGCTTATATTTTGCATACCTTCCAATTCTGTGTCACATAACGCTGAATTACAATTAGGACTCCAAGAGAGAGCTTCAGTTTCAGATCTAATAATGCATTAAACCCTTTTCTCCATAAAACTTAAGAGCAATGTAACAAATAGAGAATTTTTTTTTTTTTTTTGGGAAAAAATAATTTGGCACCAAAAACATCAGCAGCAAGATGCCAGTGGATTTAGGCTTCCTAGTGAAATAAGGTTTCCTTAACTGTAACCCAACAGAACTGCTAGAACATGCAATTACAGTAAGTAGTTATTGGTGATTCAGGAGTGAGAATTAAAAGGTTTATAACCTTTCAATCAGTGTTTATGTTTCTTAAATATTTCAATTACTTCAACAATTACTAAAGTGAACTAATTTACTAACACAGCCATTTATTCTGTTAGCTTCAGGAGGATGAGCTGCAAGATGCAGTGCTACTTCTGTTTGCAAACAAACAAGATCTGCCAAATGCCATGGCAATCAGTGAAATGACAGATAAACTAGGTCTTCAGTCTCTGCGTAACAGAACCGTAAGTGCTAAACTTCCCTCGTTGATGAACTCTCATTTACTTTATTATAGATTGTAAACATAATCTCCCTATAAATGGAAGTTTTCATCATTTTTCTGTAAAACGATACATTATATCTTTAGAAGATGTTTTGGAAGTCTGTAAATTAGATAATTCCATGCCCATTTTCACAAAAACAACAAGGGAGGAGTGGAGGTTGGATTAGATGCTCTGCAGAGGTAATTTCCGACCTCATTCTGTGAAGATAGTTTTCAGCATATAACTCAAATGTAAATTATTTCTGAATTTATTTCTTTGCTAAGACTTGTTTTAGTGTTTGGTGGGCCAACACAGAGTGTTTGGAAATCTCCATTCCCTTCCTACTCATACAGATTTTTCAAAACTTATGAAAATATCATATGTTCACTATTGACTCTATTTATGTTATAAAACTATGTTAAAAGAACTCTGAGTCAGTATGCGGGTGTCACATACTGTGACAACTTTGCATTTTGGCAGTTTGCAACTTTAATCCTTGTCTGTGTTCTCTGTTAACAGTGGTATGTCCAAGCTACCTGTGCTACACAAGGAACTGGTCTCTATGAGGGCCTTGACTGGCTGTCAAACGAACTCTCAAAACGCTAACTTGAACTGGATGGCTCTTTCACCAGGGACATGTTTGATATAAGTGGTCTAGGCTTGTTACAACAAAATTAGTTTGTATCTTGGTTATTACAGTATCTGGAACTGATTTGGGCAGGATATTACAGCGTTTCAACTTTTTTTGTTGCCAATTATTGTTTACCGAGCTACATGTTGCAAAGGTAGCAATATGCTTGGGTAAAAATATTTCCTTAACTTGGAAAAAGTGTATCTTCTGATTTTTATCCCCTGTTAGTCTAAATGCCTGAATAGAGTTATTGTGACATCTTTAAAATCTGTCTGAAATACTCTTTTGAGCCTGAATAAATTAATGTTTAAAAAAAAAACCCTTTTCTTTCCTCCATGCTACTTTTAGTTTACTGATGCCCTGTTTCATTCCTCAGACAGTCTGCTGATTTAAAAATGTAGCATTCCATATGTATTTATTTCTGTCCCTTGCCAAAAAGACTTCCTAATACTGCTTGTTTCAGCCAAGAAAATGCTCTAAAACACTACTCAGATCTACTGCACTGAGGAACATTTTATTAATCTTTGGGTTCTATCAGCCCATCTTGCCTTTGTGTGAATTGGATTTGATGGGTAGAATAGTTCTGTGCTGGTTGCGAAGAGCTCATGTTGAGGTTGTTTTTAATTTTCAGCAGATTGTCTTCCTTTATATTGTATCTTTTTTTTTTATGTTGCATGTTGCTTTTTGGTATCAGCCTGACTATTTTTGCCCAGTGTATAATAGTTCTGCTGAAATTTTACTGTTTGTTGGTGAACATATCTTCATAAAGAAATTTTGGAAAATTCATCGAAATTCAATGGATTAGTTTCTTCATAACCCACTTGGAATTCTTCCTAATAAAATTATAAAATGTATAGTTCTGTGTATGCTATTGATTCCTGAAATAGTTAAACCTCAAGTTTTCACTTGTTCTTTTTCCATATACTAAATTTTTCTGCAGCTTGAATGTGAACATAAATCTTAGATTCTCATTTTTTTGGAGCTGTATAGGATGGAAGATGCTAAAGGTGGGCAATGAAGTTTATACACTGCAGCAGAGTAGATGTCATCAAGGATTATATAATTCTGTAAGCATCTTTTGAGTTTGTGATTCTATAAATCTCTTTAAGATGTCCAGATACGAAAATACTAACAGCTACAAAAATTTTAATGAAACAAATGTGATATGCCTTGAAAGGTATGCATGTCTGTTTCATAGTTATATCTACTTTAAAGAAACAATGTGGGTTCTGACAGCAGAATCAGGTTCTCTTAGGGACTGCCTGGAAACCTAACTGGAGCACTTCTCCAGGGATTTGGACGATGTTGTATTAATAATGATAGTCACCCTCAAAAATCAACTCCACGTGACTGCTGTTTGCTTTGATATTCTTCTCCCCAGTCCCCAAACCCACTTAAATTAACTTAGTGTTTTGGGGGAAGCTGCTACAAATGTGTATTTTTATTGTTAATAACTCTCGTTCTAGTCTTCTAACTGTTTAATCTTGTGTATTAACTGTATGTATTTAGGAACTCAAAGTATGATTTAACTGCAGAGTTAACTCCAGCTCCTCTGTTATTTTTAGCCCAGCTCTTGTTCTCATCCCTACAAGAAAACCCTGTGACAAGGCCTGGCAAGACTAAACTAAGACCATGAGGCAGCAGTTGCCCTCATGGCCAAGAAGGCCAATTGGGTCCTGGGCTGTATTAAGAGGAGCATCTCCAGCAGGTCGAGGGAGGTGATCTTACCCCTCTACTCAGCCCTGGTGAGGCCACATCTGGA
>JAUBNY010000656.1:732931-758759 GCA_032275445.1 Crypturellus soui | reverse complement strand
GCCGCGTGCACGGGGTCGGTGAGCAGGGCCTCGCTGAAGGTGATGTCGTGACGGCTGAGGAGGCTGAACTTGTCCCGGCGGAAGAAGGTGGCCAGGCCCTCATGCTGCTTCTCCTTGATCTTGAAGAGCCCCTCGAGGCCAAAAGCATCCAGTGCTGGGGCCAGGCTGTCAGTGAAAACAGCCTTGTCCACCTCCTGCAGGCAGACGAGGTCAGCACTGTAGCCTGCCAGCTCCTTCTTGAGCAGGTTCTGGCGGTAGTCGAGCTCGAGGGCGTAAGGCGCACAGTACGGGTAGAGCACGGTGCGTGAGAACTCGGTCTGCGCGTACGTGTCCGCCAGGATGTTGTAGGAGACGGCGCGGAGGCGGCCGGCACCGCACGCACGGCCCGTGTACAGGTGCCGCGCGTCGAAGGTGCAGGCGCCAGGCCCGGCCTCCACGGGACCGCTGCTCTCCACCTCGCGGGGCGGCCCGTAGCGCCGCGCCGCGTCGCCCGGCGTGCAGCGCAGTTTCAGCCGCAGCCCCACCAGCGCGTTGTCCGGCGTGAAGACGCGCCCGGCCGCCACCTCCTCCTCTACCCAGCCGCAGCCCGGCGCGCGCTGCTCGCGGAACCAGCGGAAGAGGCAGTGCTGCGGCGCCGCGAACTCGGCGCTCACCTTGGGGCACACGGGGAAGCCGGCGAGCAGCGAGCGCGGCAGGCGCAGCTCGGTGAGCGCGGGCGGGTTGCGCTCCACGCGGTAGCGCGCCTCGCCGATGTGCAGCACGGCGCCCTCCTGCCACGCCGCCGCGTTGGGCACCTCCGCGCCCACCGCCTGCCCGTCGCGCGAGAAGAGGCGCACGGCGGGCAGTGCCGCCGCCTCCTCCTCCTCGCTCTCCGCCCGCGACTTCTTTTTCTTCTTGACGCGGCCCTTGGCGGCGTTGGTGGCGATGCGCGCGAGCGCGCGGCCCAGCGGCTCCGCCTGGTCGCGCTGCATGTGCTTGGCGCTGCCGTCGGGCAGCACGAACTGCAGGCTCAGCTTGGGCTCGGACGGCACGCACCGCACCACGGCCCGCTCCATGGCGGCGGGCGAGGAGGAGGAGGAGGAGGAGGGAGCGGCCCCCGGGCCGCGGCGCGCGGGGACGACGCGCAGCGCGCGCCACATGGACGGGCCGCCCGGCGCCGCCGCCGCCCCAGCGCGCGTGTCCCGGAAGCGGCTGGCGGTCGGGCCCGCCTCGCGCAGTAGCGTTGCCTTCTGCGCCTGCGCGGGGCGGCCGCTGGCGCCGCTCCTCAGAGCCCACCGCCTGGGAGGAGCCGCCTCCGGCCGCGCTGCCGCTGTCTCGCGCCGGCCCCTTCGTGCCGGGCAGCCGCTCCCGCCGGGATTAGCCGTTCCCTCCGGCGCGCGTCGCTTTGGCGGCAAATTTCTCCTCGGGAGGGAGGCCGCCTCGCTCTGGCAAACGGCTGCCAGAAGGAGCGCCCCTTTCCTAAGCGTTGTGCAGACGGGTGAAACTCCTGGATAAGTCTGAATAATCCCCTGTTTGTACCAAAGGTACCGGAGGAGGGATGGGAATCAAGAATATGAGGTGTCTGAGGCGAGCTAAAACGCAGCTGCCACTAAATTGCAGCATCTGTTGGGAAGGTGCCCAGAGCTTTCTCAAATAGAAATCAACGACGAATTTCTCCATCTTTTGCTGCTCCAACCTTTGTCGTGAGGGGGCTCCACGCACACAGACCTGAAATTAGGGTATTAAGTCTCTTCATCGAATGGAGGCAGGCCGGGGGGTAGGTCTGTAGTGTTTATGCAGTTTTGTGAAGTAAAGTGGAGGAGCTTAGGGACAACTTTAAGTATCCGTGCTGTGATCTGAAACAAAAAGATTTCATGTACTTTGTACAGACAGACAACTGGAGGAGAGGGATTTAATGGCTTGATTTGGCTATATTTAAGCCCGTGTCAGGCTGGGACATTTTGGGCAAGATTTTTTCCCTGACTCAGCTATTTTTTCCCTCAAAAATTTATGATTAATTTACTTTTATGCAAATGCACAATAAATACCATTTCCATTGAGTTAATAGGTTTTGAAACGGCTTTTTTTTTTTTTTTTTTTTTTTTTACTATGGTCAGGTGACTCTCGTTAGCAGTAAGGTCTAGGCAGGCACTTCTTGCTGCTCTACGACCTGTGCAGTTAATTATTCCTCCGCCTGGTCTACCCTGAACGCGAGGGGGATGAGGCTGTCCCGGAGCTGCCGCGAGTCCCGGTCGGCCGCGGCCGCTGCGCTCAGCGCGCGCTGGGTCGCCGGGGCTTCGGGCGCTCGAGCTGCGAGCGTCACCGCCGGCTGCGGCCGTTAACGGCTGCCGCGAGGCGCCGCCCACCCTCGTCTCCGCGGCAACCGCGACGTTGTCGCGAGGCGCCTCGGCCGCGCTCCTGCCCGCGGCGCCGGAGAGGTGAGGGGAGCGGGGCGGCTGCCGCGGGGCTGCGTCTTCCCGTTAAGACTTAAGACAGACTTAACGAGCGGGCAAGGGGAATTGACGGGGAAGTGGCACGGCTTCTTGGCTCTGTTTAACCAGTCTTTATTTCTGTCGGTACTCCTTTCCCTACCTTCTACTCCCCGGTTTAATATTCAATTCTAGGACATACAGGATTAATATAGGACATAGATTTTCCTTTCTCTTCCCGCGCAAGAATGGTTCAGTACAGCTGTGAGTTTGCAGAGGCAATGCATCATGTTGCTTGGAGAACGCTTTAGTGTATCTTCTGGGATCCTAAAGTGTAACTGGTCACGTTCAGCAGGGAGTAAGCCTGAGCTGTTAGTAAAACAGTGTTAGTGCACTGGAGCCCAGTCAAACAGCACTTTTTCCATTTCTCTTAAATACAGGGTATCAAACTTTGGTTACCAAGTGTTTTTAACCACCGTGACCATTTTTTCCTGCTACACGCCCAAATGTTGGGCTCCAACTTCAAACACAGGCTTGTTTCCCTTCTGCTATTGCATTGCCCAACTATGCACAGCCCAACAGTCCGAAACTAATATCACAATGGAAAATTCCCACTTACCCCCCTGGTACGCAGTGTGGTTGGAATCATATGTTTACTGAGTTACCACCTACTCTTTCATTGGGAACCCTTTGCATTTACAAAACGGGACTTTGTCACATCCTTTCAGCCACATTTAAACCCCACTTATCTTAGTTATCTAATTCTTTTTATTAGTTCACATTAATCTTGCTTTTGAAGGTGCACATCCTGATGTGCTCTGCTTGAGTATTAGCTGGGGAGCTCAAAGTTGCTACAGCGTAAAAAGGTAAAGCAGTGTCATGAGCTGTTTTGTAATTGCAGAGCCACCTGTCCCAGGGGCTCAGCTGAGCACTTCCAAAGAGGCCACTGAGTTAAAGTGTTGTACCCGACTGTGCCTTAAATAAATATATACAACTCTCACTGTCTCCTGCAGAATATTAGGAACTCAGGCAGACTTAAGAATTTTTCTGTTCTGAATTTTTTTGGTTAAAGTTAGGAGACAAGAAAGGAGCAGGTAATCACCCATATTTTCCAGGTATGACTTTGTGTGTGCCTGTCTTTTCCCCAGTGTTTTGAATCCACTTTCCTTCACAGATGCCATCACTCTGAAAGGACAGGCATTTCTTTCTTTCAACAAAGGCTCGATTCTCTCTTCCCTTGCTCTTTCCTGTTTGCAGCCTGGATGCTGCACTGAAGTCATAGAAACAGCAGTACTTTTTTGGGCCCTGGCAGGAAATGTTATGCCTGTCTGGTGGAGTCTGCTGGGTGGGTTTAACAGGCTGCTTTGCTGGTGTCTTCTATTCCAGGTATAAGCACTTGAAGACACTTGTAATAGAACTTTATTCCTGTACAATATATTAATCTTAATAAACCTATACTGTCCTTTCTACTGTCCATTTTAGACTTTATATACACCTTTTGTTGAGCACGTACAGTATTTTTCTGTTTGCCAAAATCAAAACTTTAGTACCTAGATTCTGGAAATCTCTGAGGTTGTCTCATTTTTCTGCTAATTTAAATTCATTTAAATCCATGCATCTGGTAAACTGCTCTGGGAACAGGATTAGTTGTGTTCTAATGCCTTGTTTTTGTTATGGGTTTAGATGGAGCACTCAAATGGAGCAACATCCCCTTCTAATAAAAGGACTATGAGAACTTTGTTTCTTCCTATTGTATTACCCTCAACAGTCACATCTAGTTCTTCACCATTACAGAATAAGCTATTAACACATCGAAGAGTCAAAGAACAGCAAAAGAAGCTTAATCAGTTACTGTGAGTGTCATGTTATCCAAGAAATAAGTGATGTTGAAATTTTAAATTAAGGAAACACTACACTTTTGATATCTGAGAAGTTATAACAGTATCTGTTTAGTTTAGAGAGTTTTAAAGTCACTTGCTCAGTGCTCAATGTTTTCCATCTAAAATCAGGAATAATAGAGGAGTACTTGATGGAATCTCTGATGTTCTTTTCTTTTACTGAGCCAGAAATTTGTGGGCTAAGATTGTAATGTTTGTAGTAGTATCATAAAAAAATAGAACTTTTTTTTTCATTCAGATAAAAGCTTAAAAATAGGAGAAATATTTTAGCATATTTTATTTGTATTTTTAGGTTTTATTTGTAGTTTTAATCACTTTAAGCCCTTTTGACTGTATGTTTTACTCTAGAATTGATCGAGCTTTAAAACTCTATCGGGTGTCCGTGGAAGAAAAACATCAAAGAGGTCCTGTACCTCCTATCCCAGAACTACCTTCAACTGTGAGTACATAGCGCTTTAGGAGTTTTTGTTGTTTTAACTATTACCTATATTACTCTTTGTTATTGGACCACTTAGGCTTCTTAATAACTGCTTCTTAATACTTAAAGATACTTATCTCACTCATTAGTAATTTATAAATAGACTTATATGTGGGGAAATTGATACCTACAGGTTGACAGAATAAAATCTTTACATAGCACTATTATTGTTAAATTAAGAGAGCAAAATTATATATGTGTATATTTTGGTAAATTGTTAATACATTGGAGTTTTCTTGTTTCTTTTTATGCAGATGAACAGTGAGCAAAAAAAACGAAGAGTGAGTTTAAATTCTGCTTCTTTAAAACGAAATACTGAATGATCTCTCTATTCAGAAGAATTATGTCTGTGTTGTGGAATTAGTGGTGGTTAAATAAGAAAAGCCTTTTGCAGCTGTCTCGAGGAGAGAAAAGGGAAGCCAAACTGTGAATCTTTTGTCACAGTCGACTAGGAATATTTTCTGTTACAGAAATGTGTGTGCTAATAATGTAAGATTTCATCTAAACCTTTCTTAAAGATCCCTACTTAGAACATATTCTAATGGGCTTCAGAAGTTTTGCATTTGAGCTCATAATCACATATTAGCCTGTACAAAAAGCAATCTTTGGTATTGTTTGCCTGATTTCAAAAAAGAATGAACATGTGCAAGTTGTGGAATTTATGTGCATATTTGTTTACATAAGAATTTATCTCTGAGAGTTGCTTTGAACTCAAATTGAAATATTTATATTAAATAACCTGAGGGAAATTTGATTACAGTTTTCTAGCCAGCATGATAAAATTCATTCTGAAGACTGTAAAGGTTCAGATTATATTTTACTTTATAAAAAAATCATCATTCAAGTATAAATCCAATTTCTCTGGTATTTTGTCTAAAAAGCCATTTGTTCTTATGCTTTTCTATATGAGTGTTATATTCAAAGCACAATAATCTGAGCCTTGGACTGTTTTGTGCTCAGTCATACAACTTAGCAGAGAAACAAGAAAAATGCCATACTGAAAGTACAGTATCTGAGCAGCGAAACAGGGAGACCATTTCACCAATGTTAGAGCAGCTGTCAGTATGCTAATCACTGCATATTTAGAAACTTTGATTATGTCACATACCAGTAATTAATAACAGTAAGGAGAGTTTTCATTGTCAAATGTAATGCAACAGTGTTTAAGTAGCCAGTTAGACTTAGACTTCTAACAGTATTGTTTTTTCAGACCAATTATCTCTTCATGAAGAAATGTGTGCAGAGTAACCCGGTGGTTCCCATTCAGCAGGAGTGGCTGATGGCAGTGCTTGCATTGGTGCCAGATTCACTCATGGAAGGCCAAGACAGACAACTATTAACTGAAACGCTTTTGGGGGAGGTAGTAAGGGATTTTGAGATGAGCATGAGGAGATGTGTGGGTAAGTGCTACAAATTGCATAATTTTATGTAATTAGACTAGTATGCTAATGTATACATATCTTGAGCTACTAATTTTTTTTTTTCTTCTAACTTGTGCTTTCAGTCAAGCATGATTTTGGTCAAAGGCAACTATCTTTTTTTTAAATCAGTGACTTTAAGACAAAAACCTGTAGTTTTATTTTGGCTGTTGAAAAAGTTACCTTAAACTGAAGGTAACCATCGGAAGACAAAGTTCAGGGAGGCAAAGGCAGCTGGAGAGTTCATGGAAAAAAGGGTTACTTGCACATGACCTTACATTCATTAAGACTTAAACATGTTTAGGTAATTGGATGCATTAATGCATGAATTGGTGGGGTTTTTCTTGCTTTTTTATGTGCCAGTCATTCATTCTTTTCTTTTTGATTCTTCAGAAACATCAGGTTTTCAAGCCTTTTATCTAGTATTGCCTTGAGCTCATCCATAACTTTTCTGATGCTGCTTTACATGTATGAGGAAGTTTTTAATGAAAAGAAAATCTGCAAATATAGCTGTGTTCAACTCGCTTCTACTTCTAAACTGGAATTTAGAAACTGTATTCCCGTTAAATCTTGTTTTAGTACCACTTCTTTCAAAGTATCTGAAAAAAAAATTGATCCCAATCCTGCCACAAATTTTGTGCATGGCTAATCTTTTTAAAACAGATTAAAAGCACATCATATGATTTAGAATATTATTAACTTTAAATGTCATCAGTGTATCCCACTATACTTATATTCAACAAAATTGCCATAAATAATTACTTAACCACTAGATTTTCTAAAAATCTTGATGAATAAAAGATAGCATGATTGGAAGTGAGCCACCTAATTCATTATTGGTATTCACCAACAGTTCCAATTTTGGGTTACTTGGGGCGAAATCTGGGTTTGAACACTTGGATGAGGTAGTTAGGTTTCCATCATGCCGTATTCTTGGTCGTATCTGGAGAAAGACTGAGAAAGTACAGGGCTTAATAGTCTTTTAACGTTCATATATTTATTATTTTTTGTAGTGCGAAGTGTTCTCATTAAACCAGACGTGAAAGGTCTTGAAGATGAGGAGGAGGCACCTTTGCCTGTGTCACCTCTGTGAGTGGATTAAGTTAGTAAATAGCTCGCAGGCAAACACTTTCAGTTATGTGACATTCTTTTTGAGTTGTGAGAACAATTATGGTGTAATATTAATGTTGTGCATTAATCAGAAATTCTTTCTGCAGAGGATATTCTATTTGAATGTCTTTATCTAAATGCTTCCCAAAGTTTTAGTATGGGCAGTGCTTCTTTTTTATTGTTGGATTTGCTATTTAGCACTAATGTCTGCAAATGGCCCTGACCTCGAATGTTCAGAGACTAAAATGTGTGTGTGAGGTGGCAGTTGCTGTCAAACAGTAGCATTATGCAGTAGTGTAATATTCTGAAGCTGCATCCACTGTCAAGGTGTCATCTGACTTCGTGCTGTGGGATGAAACCTTAAGGAAGAAAGCAAAATAATTTTACGCTCTACTAAAATAGAAGAGGAATTGAGGCAGTTAGAACATAATTATCTGAGCTGCATAATTTGTTGAAGCGTCAAAATGTCTGCCATCTGACTACTGATGGTAGATGCTTCTTATTGGCTGCTGAAGAAGTTAAAAGTTTACATTGATAGACCTCTGGGAAGAGAAAGTGATTTTAAATAAATCATGGATTGTAAAATCGTTGGTTGTGGAACAGATTTTCTTAATAGCCTGTGCTGCGTTATACTGGAGATATCTATATTTACTTGTTTAAGTGTTGGTGTTAGAATTTAATAGAACATTTTGTATTTCATTTAATACAACATTTTGTATTTCAAAACATTACATTGAAATCCAATTTGAACTCTTCAATTGCTTGCATGTATTTATTTATTTTTCAGAGGTCTGGACTTTTCTAGACCATGGCATAAGAGCTTTATCCAAGCAAAAGAGCAAATCCGTTCTAACCTGCACATTGTTCACCCTATGCTAAAAAGTTTACTGGATATTGGTTATACAGCATTCTCTGACTTACTTATAGTGGATGTATCAAGTTGCAGGTAAAGTCTATTGTGGTGTGTTTTTAACAAATATGTGTGTATTTCTGAAGCTGATACCAAATTACCAAATTTTATTTTCAGTCTTGAAAATTTATTTTCTATGTCTTTCTGCTCATCATTTTTGCCAATAACTGCTCTTTATGCTCCTTTTTTTTTTCTCTCTCTTTTTTCTCTTTCTCTCTCTCTCTCTCTCCCTCTCTCCCTTCCTCTATTAAGACTACAGCATCTTAAGTGATGCTTAGGTTCCCACTGTGCTTTTCTCCTGGGGAAGAATGAGTTTGTGAGAATGCCTATAGCATTAGTAGTACTTCACTACATTTATGTTTCAATTTGGTTTATACAGTTGTCTATAATCTTTTCTAGATCAGAAGGTCCAATTGACTGTGAATCTTTAAAGACTAATGTAAATTTAAGCTGCTCAAAATCAGAAGAGCAAGTATTGAATACATGGTATCCCAGAGTTATCAATCTCTTTACTCAGAAGAAGACATTTGATGGTATTAAGTTGGATAAGGCTGACTCTTTCTATAATAGTGTGGCCACACTTATGTCCAATCAGGTAAAAAAATCTTTCCTGCCTATGGAAAATTAATTGTGAATTTTAGACAATTCTTTCATTAGTCAACACCTTATATGATATGAAGCCTTTTTAATTGATCACTGTGAACTGTCCATAAAATAATTCACTAATACTGTAATTCAGTATTTTAAGTAATTTTCACTTTGCTTATTTAAAATGCCATATTGTTTTGGATGCTCGTTTTCCTTGCATTCTTTTAAACAAAGAATCTACCATTCTATCAACTATACATTCAGATGACTTAAGGAAATATTTTGGTATTTTCAGGACCTTTCTTATCACTGTTCTTAGCGAAATTACATGTCACATGTTAGTATGCAAAATGAACACAACCTTGCTTTTCCCCTGAAAGCAAACATAGCAGTGCAAATAGACCTAAGGGCCTACTCCACCATTGTGCATGCAGGTGGCTATAGTTCAGCATAATTTGCAAACATAACTTTGTTTTTCTACTATTCAGAATATTTTTTACTTTTTTATTTTAAGGATTTCCTGTAGTTTTGCTACAGGAATAAATAATAGTAAATTAATAACAATAAAAAATTAATGTAAATGAAATTGCTAATTTCAAGCTGAGACTTTCTTTCAAATTTCTCATTTTACTGAAAATACAAAAATCCTTTTCTGTAATTAACAGTGAACCAATATGATCAGTTGTTTACATTGTTCTGTTTATGAATATTTTAATCATTGAGAATATATATTTACAGCAATTCAAGAAGACAGTTTTTGAATCAGGGCTTTAGAGACTTTCAGATAGTAAGTATTATATGTTGTTTTCTAGCTGAAAGAATTACTGAAAAGAGCTGTTGAAGCTTTTGTGAAGCTTTTTGATCCTGAAGACAGAAGTTGTCTGCCTATGTTTAAGATGGAATTGACTCTTGAAGATGAAAAAATTGAATTTTATCCAAGCTTCCAAGACCTGGAGGAAGCAATTCTTTTTATAGTGACTCGGATAGGACAAACACTTCAGGTGTGTATTTATCTTCATTTAAATATATAAGTGTTAACTCAGTGTGTTTTAAAGCACTGAGTTAAACTTTAGGACCCTGATTACCATGCTAATGGGAAGCAGAATCCTACTTGAAGTTTTTTTTGTTGTTTTTCCTCTTGAGAATTCAGAGTTCACAACATGATTCTTGATGGTTCCTAGAATCTCAAGCTCTGAAACTCATTTAGTTATTTCTTGCTCATGAGTTTGCACAATTTTGCCTAAAACACATAGGCACAGATTGCCTAAAATGGCTCTTTTAATCTGTGTTTTTGTTCACAAACAATTTTCTCTTCATTACTACAAATTAAAGCTGTACTGAGTATCTATCCAGAACAGAATAGACTGCTTAGAAGAATAGAATAGAAAAAAATTGCAATAAATTTGTATTAATGATTGAAGTCTCCAAAGAAAAACAAGGAAAGTAAGAGTTGATATTTCTCTTCATTATAAAAAAAAGAAAAGCCTTCAATCCTAACAACTAATTGTGCAAAATGTAAAAATTTCTTAGGAACCAGTTTGACTCCATGGAAAATGCCTTTCTGTGGACTTTTGGTGTATCCCTGTGAATTGGATTATTGACCTTGACAGTTCTGCACTTTCAGGGAAGCTTTTTGGGTTTAATTGTGTCTGTTTGCACACAGGATAGAACTGAGTTTTGTGTTAGCCAGAGTCATTTAGTTAAATGCCATCTTTGTTCTGTTTTTCTTACTAACTCTTCAAATCAGTAGGAGTTACCATAGCTGTGTATGAAGCATCTGGCCTTAAGATTGATTAAGGTCTCAAATTTCTGTTTTACAATTTACTTTTGAACCTGGCTGTGGGTTACTTTTAAAATAGATGTATGCCTGTATTGCCTTTGTGTTGTTGTTGAAATCAAATAATCATGACTTGCACTTCTTTTAGAATATCCAAACAGTACATTCTTGGCTAACGGGAGGCACTACAACCTTGGACACTGAGCTTCCTAATCATGTCATAGCATGGGCCACATCTGCACTGAAAAAGTATATCAGAGACAACTTAGAAGGTCCAAAAGAATGTTTTGAAAAATATGGTAAGTAGTAGAAGAAAGTATTTTAAATCACTTTTTGTTACTTTTCTGAAATAAGTACCTTACAATTATTTGTTTGCATTATGCTATCAATGCAATTATTCAATCGTAGTTGAAAGATACGGCTGGCTTATAGATGGAACTGCATGTGCGCAGATAGAAAGATTTGAAGCAGAAGAACACAGTTTTGATGAATATACTGCTGTAAGTTTTAATTAAACCTCTTATGTATTGTATTTAATGTGCAGTGGGCATAATAAAAATGGAGCACTGGGGAAACAGGTGCTCAGTCTTAAGCTAAAAATCAAATCCACTACCTGCAAATGTACACCATAAACACTTTTCCCCTAAAAGTCTATTTGGTAAATAGAACAAGTGATTATGTGTTTTCCTTGATGTGTAATACTTATTCACTAAGCCAAGTAGTTAAATGATAGCTTTGGAATATTATATCTTTAATGTCCTTTTAAAGTTCATAGATGAGTTCTTCACCCTCTCTAAGGAAATCATGAGTTTACCACCGCTGGCTGCTTTCCCTATGATCCATTTGGACTGTGATGATCTAAAGCAAGGTTTGGCTGATAAGGCAAAAAGCTTTGCAAAAATTCTAATGGAAAGAATAGTTGCAAATCACAGAGAGGAAAATGCAAAGTAAGTAGACTTTGCTTTCTGTACAGGCTTTCTGTACATGTTAAATGCATACTAGAAATATATACAAGAAATGTAAAAATATCATACCTCTGTTTAGCAAACTCTCTTGGATAAATGAAGATATATAGGTGGGAAACATACTATTATGGGACTTGGATACAGGAGGAGCTCAAAGATCAAGTGGCTTCATTACCATTCTGGTATTTTAAGCGTGAAATGCAGTACTTCTGCACTGTCCAAGGAATGACCAACTTGATATTTATATGATAGCTACCTCCTAAGTTTCCATAATTGAAACTTTTTTTCAAAAGAATAACTGTTTTGAATTTTATGGCATTATTGTAGGATAATGAACAATATTCTACTAGACTTTTCTTGTTAAGATTCCCTATTTAATTTTGTAAATTCATAGAGCTCTACAATGGTGATACTTAAAAATATAATTTGATTTTTAATTCCATGAAAGCATAACTTGGATACAAAACTTTAACATTTTGATATATTTTATGTAAAAATAAACTCATAGGATATGCAGGGAATTTGAAGCAATTAAAGAACGTGCATTAAAAGTTCCTGAGACTACAGAAGAAATGATGGAAACAATAGCTTACATAAAGAAGGCCAAAACCAAAGATATTCCGGAACTGTTATTAAGGATCAAGGTGATTGACTATTCCTTTGACTTATGTTTTTTTTGTTTGTTTGTTTGTTTGTTTTTTTTAAACCAAACATACTGGCCTGTATAAACACGTATTTCATTTGGGAGTGTAGACACCATTTGTCTGTTCATGCAGTGCTTATGAATACTTGAATTTTGATTTCAAACAGAATCGGGAAATCCTGCTTGTTCTTTTCAGATACCTTTCCTTGATAGACAAGCAGGGTTTATTATTCTGTGCGCCCATGTGTTCTACATTTTGGTTAGAAGATGTGCAGAACGTGGCATGTTACATGGCTTTTTTATAGTATAGCAGATCACAAGATACTTGGCCTATTGATGCTTATGTAGATACTTCAGTGACTGGAAAAAAAAGGGAAATAAAAACAACAAAAACCCACAAATTTTGAAAATGTAACATTCAAATATGAAGTAGAGTTTATGTGTAAAAGCAGTCTTTGACTATTGCAACCTCTTTCAGTGCCCAAAGATTTTGTTAATATATTAAGATTTTCTACTGTTGTAGCCAACCTCTTGTGATTAAAAATTACACCTCACTTTTGTGTTTCCAGACAGTTTTGTCCTACCCTGCATCTTAAACAAATGTATCATATATAAACTTTTTCAAAATTTCTCTTATAGGAGTGCTACCAGCGAATTAATTACTTCTTAGATGTATTTCTGTTTGCTCCTGAAGATCTTGAACTGAATGCAACAGTTATTCTGTGGCCAAAGAAGATTAATGAAGTTTTTGATGAACATGATGATGTAAGGATATTTTATTTGTCCATGGTACATTCTGACTTGTTAAGAGTTTTGACTTGACTTAAGCTATTGATTTTTGCAGCAGTGAAATGTATGTAACCATGTAACATGAAACCTTACTAATTTAGAAGTGCTTAAAAGTATATTTCCAGGTTTTTGCATCAGCGATGGGCTAGTACATTTGTTAAAGGATTTAAAAATACTGAAAATAGTTGCTGTAACTGAAAACCTTCAGGAAGTTTTGATATCTTAATTTGTCAGTATTAGGTAATTCATAGAAAGGTGCATATTCCCTTTAGTTTCATTAGCTAGTACTAAAAATACATCTGCCATTTCCTTGCAAGGGTTAGTGCTGTGAGCAGAAAGTCATTTAGTTAAAATATTTTGTTTTATCACTAAATCAACAGTGAGAATTGAATTTCTTGGAAAACAGTCATTAATAGAAAGCATGCAACAATTAACTTTGTGTGACTATATGTTAGTTCCTTTTCTGTCACTTGTCTGTGTTCATCTTGCATTTTTTCTCCCTGACTATGATATACTGAGTCAGAAGCTTTAGTGTTCTATTTTTTTACTATTATTTATTACTGTAGAGAATAGTAAAAATTCAGATAGAATTTATTCTTGGATTTAATGTTGGCTTTTAAAAATGTTTAAGAATTATCTTAAAGATTTACTTAAAAAGTAAAAATGTCAGTGTCTTTCAAATATCAGAATTTAGGATTTCTCTTCCACTAAGTTTTAAGCATTTGTCAAGAATTATGTTCAAGGGTATTGAATAAGTTTCTGCTTTGTAATATATCTGTCTTTGTAGATAGGTCAGTGTAGAGTGTGTCTGACTTAATAATCCTTCGGAAATGTGTATCTCTGGATCTTGTAGCCTGCGTAGTGCTAAAATTGGAGGATGGGAATATTTTTGCATCCCTTCTTTCCGAGTCAACATCTTACATCTTTATGTTGTCAGATATGAGTTCATTCTTATTTTAGTGCTGTAAGAAAGGACTGGTTCCTCCTTTGGAGAAGTTCTCTGTCAGCATCACCACTTTTGCACTGCAGTAGGTATCCCTCTTTGTCTAGCCTTGAAAGTGCAGATCATATGTTCGAGAGGGGTTGTTTGACGGTTTCTACCTTTGTAGCACAAGATACATATGAAATAAGACTGGCCTTCAACTGTTGTAGAGGTCTCCTTCTGTGGCAGTATGATAGTAAATTTGAAGATTAGAGTCTGTTTTTTAGTACATCCATGTGATATCAGCATTGACACCTAGGGCTGTATTGGCTGGACCTTTCCCGTCTGTTCTCGAGTTGCTGAAGGAGATGGACAGGCAGTCCCAGCAGTGCCACTATTACTGAGTAAAGGATTCCATGTTCACGTGCTGCAATTGCACGTGAACATGGAACACGTGGTTAGCTCCTCCATGGAGAACTTGAGTTACTGCAGGGATAACCATTTTTGTGTATTGTCTTTTTTTGTTTGTTGTTCTCGGATTGTTTGATTTAAATAGTACTAGGTATGTAACCATTGAAAGGACTTACGTTCTCCTTGGTTGTTTTTAACCCCAACACAAATTAATTGTTTTGTAGCTGATTGAACAGTCTAGGATTCAAAAGGAATCTGAACTAACACAAAAGAGCGAGAAGCTGGTTGTGGAAATTGGCAGACTGGTGCGTTGTATGTCAGAATTAGAAGAATACTCACAACTGGATTGCATGCAACAGGTCTGATTAACATGTAGTATAAAATTGGTAAAAATGTTTTATATGTTTAATACGCAGATTCATTGAAGGTATTTAAAATTAAAAATAATCAATTCTGTTAGCAAATGCGGAGTAAAAAGTTTATTATCTTATTGCTGCAATTATAAAATTTGCAATATGATCTCTCTCTTTTTTTTTTTTTCTCTTCTTTGAACTAAATTGGCAATAAGTTAGCCAATAATTTGCTTAGTTCCTGTAGGGGCTAAAATACTTAAAATATATAAAGAGGTTTTCCCGTCCTCTCCCCCACCCCCCCACGGCCTTTTTTTTTTTTTTTTTTTTAAACTCTGGTTTATATAAAGCATATTATGTGAAGTCCTGACCAAAATGAAATTAACAGGATTATTATTATCAATAACTTCAGTAGAATCAAAACTTCATCATCTGATTTTGGACATTTGAGGAATTGAAAGAAATAATAACAGATTAGAAAAAGCAGTTGCTAGAAATTTTGATTTCATATGAACCTCAAAAGTTCTTTTTTATACTAATGAAGACTTGGCCAATGGCTCTCAAACTCTGCAACTTTCTAAATATCTTTTATAAGAGCTGCAAGATGCCTTTCATGTAAGTTTCAGGATATCACAATTATTACTGTTTTTATTTTTTAAACAAAATCTTTTCAAACCATAAAACCAAAACCCTAGCATTAGGAATCCCATTTGACATAATGATATATAATATGTATTAAAATGCCTATATAATATGTATTAAAATGCCTATGTCTGCATATTGGAGCAGGCTGAAATATCATGAGAATGGCTTTGTGCTATTGAAGTAGAAGTAGAAAGAACTGCAAGCATAGAAACAATCTTATTTTTGGAGCAATAATGTCTGCAAAAAAAATTAGTTTCACAATAATTTCTTTGTTTCAAAGAAATGGCTGTTTTCTTAACAGAAAACAAGATGCATCCTACTTTTAAAATCATGTTATCTAGAAATTTAAAAATCCAAGCATTTATTATATTTTGAAAGCTGTTCAGAACATAGCTTATATATCTCAAGACTTAAAATTATTTCATTTCAGTATGTGACTGACCTGAGAGGGCTACAGAAGCGCATACAAGAGGCTGATGAAACAGTCACTTTTATTAATAAAGAAGAGATTCTCTTCAAATGGAAACTGAGTGATTTCCCACTCCTCCACAGTGTAAAAGTTGAGATAGAACCATATCAGAAACTTTTTGGTCTTATACTGAAATGGCAGCGAACAGAAAAAAGGTATTCTGAAGAGGATAAAACACTCACAACACTCACACTGGGTTTATGTCAGTTATAGAAGGTGGTTTGTTTCCTTGTAAACATTAGTAGTTATTAGCAATCTATATATAATAGAAATATAAGTTATATATTGGGGTTGTGTTTTTTTTTTTTTTTTCTAGTTCAGGTTTTTTTTTTTAACTATAGTGCAAAGGAATATAGCTACATAAATGATGTCATTCATTGCCACCCATGTAACTTGATCATCCGGTGAAGCCCGTAAGTATGAAAATAATCATGAGACGAAGAAGTCTGGTAGATGTGACCCATTTAATGTGGAAGAAGGGGAATAACTTTAATTACCAAGGCTATGATCTGTATATGATGAAAAACTTAAACTGGACATTCAGTACATTAAATCATTTAATCATTAAATAATTAAGTTGTTGTAGATGTTGTAGGTGTACTCAGATGATTATATTGCTTTCCAGAGGCCAGATTTTAGAACAGAGGCTGTAATATGTCTGAGTCTAAATTAAGTGAGATTGTTTACCAATGTATGTACTCTTCGGAAGTTACCCAATTGGGAGTGACTGGACAGTGTGGATTTTCTTGAAAATCTGAAAAGCTGTTTAGATGGCATATGTTGACTTTTGTCCAAAGCTTAACTTCTGTGTTTTTGTGTCCTCTCAGCTGTTTGATTTCAGAGTGTATAGAACTGGGGAGCAGTATACATAGATATTCAAGGGCCAGATGAAACCATCTTTAGTTACATAATAGAATTTTATGTAGCATGACATTACTTGGAAGAAAAGATTTTTTTTGTCATTTATATCATTATTAAATTTATCTGAATCTTGTTTGTGTTGCAGATAAAGTGTCAAATACTTGTGGGCTCTATTTGTTATTCTAACAGTTCTTTTTTCTCAGGTGGATGGATGGAGACTTTATGGAACTGAATGGGGAAAGCATGGAGGCAGAGATTGATGACTTTTTTCGAGAGATATACAAAATGTCAAAAGTCTTTCAGCAAAAGCAAAAGAAAATTAAGCAAGAAAGGGAAAAGATAGCACAACGTAGAAAAGTAGTAGAAGAGAAGATAGAAGCAGAAAAAAAGGCAAATCCTATTCTGGCAATGTGTTCTTCAGTTCTGGAGCAGATTAAAGACTTTAAGGTACAAAATGGTGAGGGTGGTGGATGTCAATAATATTGGTTGAATTTGGTATTCAGTCTGGATAGGTCTGGGTAGGTCTTGAGTCTGATCTAAATGGATGGGTAATATTGTGGCAGGAAACACCTCTTTGTGTTTTCTGATTAGCTAATCCTATTAGGTGTCCCTCCTGTGTGGACCCCTGGGGTACATCACTTGTGATGGGCCTCCAGCTGGACTTTGTACAACTTTATTGCAACCCTCTGAGCTTGGCCTTTGAGCCAGTTTCAATCCACCTCATTGATAACGTTTCTGCTGAGATAGGGCTTCACAGTTTGGTATTTCTTCTTCAGAAATGTACTGCAATTACTTAGAAATTCAATACATGAATGGATCTATTTATACTTTTCAGACAGATTTTTTTGTCATCAGTTACTACAGAAGAATTTTAAGTGCTTATCCAATAAGATGAAAATGATGGATGCACTTCACAGTTTTTATCACATGCAAAACTTTTGCACTGATATGACTAAACTTTACAATTGGTTTTCCTCATTTAGGAGAATATTCCTGTTGTGACTGTCTTTTGTAACCCTGGCATGCGAACTCGTCACTGGCAGCAGATGTCAGATATAGTAGGATATGACTTAACACCAGACTCTGGAACTACCCTGAGAAAAGTTTTAAAGCAGAATCTAACGCCTTATTTGGAGCAGTTTGAAGTCATAAGTGTAGGTGCAAGTAAGGTAAGTTTGAAGATTCAGTAGTTAAAACACATCAGATCTTTTAATGATGGCTGTTGTGATTTATTAGCTTTTTCTTTTTTTTTGTCTTTGCCCTTATGCAGCAAGAGTTGTGATGGGATTTTGTTCCATTAAATGATGACACTGACTGTGTGACATTGTTACATTCCTGGATGTATTTTTTTCTGTGCATTAGAAAATGAAATAAGTTAGTTTTTTCTTTTAGACCAAAATGGATTATTCAAATGGATATGCTTCCATATTAACTGACTAGATGAAGTTAATAAAAAAGCTAAAATTGTGGTTTTCCCCTATAGGAGTTTTCTTTAGAGAAAGCAATGTATACTATGATGGAAATGTGGGATTCGATCTCCTTTAATACAAGTGTCTATCGCGACACTGGTGTCCATATTCTGTCTGCAGTGGATGACATCCAAGCTATTCTCGATGATCAGATTGTGAAAACTCAGACAATGAGGGGTTCACCTTTCATTAAACCATTTGAGAAAGAAATCAAGGTATGACAAGAAAAGCATCTCATCTCCAAAGCTTTTCATGAGAAAAACTTGTTTATCATCTTTGAAGATTTTGCAATTACTTAAGACAACTTTCTTTAAATCTTTGTTAAGGAGTGGGAGAGTCGCCTAATTCAAATTCAGGAGATTATTGATGAATGGCTGAAAGTTCAATCTCAGTGGCTTTACTTGGAACCCATTTTCTCTTCTGAGGATATTATGCAACAGATGCCAGAAGAGGGACGTCTCTTTCTGACTGTAGATAGATATTGGAAGGATATAATGAAGTATTGTGCCAAAGACCCAAAGGTGAGGAAAATGTGGTGGTGCTTTCTTGTTTTGTTTTGGGGTTTTTTTTGTTTGTTTGTTTAGAAAACAAGTTTTTCTCCATTTTATCAATACTGTTGTGTTCAGAATGTATACAGAGGGATAGCACATTGGTTTTCCTAGGGTTTCTAAGAACAAAAAATATTGTACATTAACTATTTGAGTGATCCTTGCTGTACAAACAATTCCTAACTTATATTTTGCATATATTTGTTACAGGTTCTTGTTGCTACCTCTATGACAGGGCTATTGGAGAAGCTTCAGAACTGTAATGAGCTTCTGGACAAAATCATGAAAGGACTAAATGCTTATCTTGAGAAAAAGCGTCTCTTTTTTCCTCGGTATGAAGTGTTTTGGCTATTTCAAAAAGAAAAAATTCAGATGGTTATTTTGTTGTGCAGTACACAGGTCAGCTCCTAAAGCAACCTGATAATTTTTTTTTTTTTCCTTTCTCTCTCTCTTTTTCTTTTTTCTTCTGCACCATCCAAATCTTTTTCTAGCTTCTTTTTCTTATCTAATGATGAAATGCTGGAGATCCTGTCGGAGACTAAAGACCCTCTCAGAGTTCAGCCTCACTTGAAAAAGTGTTTTGAAGGCATTGCTAAGCTGCATTTTCTTCCCAATCTGGATATAAAGGCAATGTATAGTTCTGAAGGCGAGCATGTAGAACTGATTTCAAGGATTTCTACATCTGAAGCTCGAGGTGCAGTAGAGAAGTGGTTAATTCAAGTAGAAGATATTATGCTGAAGAGCGTACATGATGTTATTTCTAAATCGAGACTGGTATGGATTTTTGTAATATGCATTTTCTAATAGTTTACAGAGTGTAACATGAGGGGAAATAGTTTATTCTTTACTTTAAGTCCTAGCTTCCTAAAATTCTCCTGAACATGCGAGTTAATGTAGCTAAAGTTTTGGATTTGGGATGAATTTAATGTGACTTGTTTTATAGACCAGATAGCTGAATCAGAATTTAGTTTGAATAAGTGAGTGTTTTCCTGTAGCAAGGTATATAAATCTTTTAAAAGCTTGGCAGAAATATTGCATTTTAAGTATTTATCATTTCAATTAAATCAATTACTCAATCTTTTCTATTTAATTAAAAACCAGAGATTTAAAAATAAATAAATAAATAAAAAATAAAGCTTGCAATATGTTGCTTACTCCTTAAAGAAAACTGTCAGTCGAAAAAATATTACTTGTGTAGAGTTAGGAAGTTGTGAGTATTTTCATAACATGGAAAGATAATGACTTCAAATTTCAAAGTATTTATCAAATAACAAACAAATTTGGGAGGAGCACTAGGGAGAACACATCTAAGATTGCATTTGAATTTTGCATTGTCAATAAAAATGTTAATAGAATCACATTACATATTTAATTACATTATGGTACATATACACTGGGCCTGTATTTAACTCTTCCAGGCATATCCAGAAGCTGAGAGAAAAAGGTGGGTTCTGGAGTGGCCTGGGCAAGTAGTATTGTGTGTATCTCAAATGTTTTGGACAAGTGAGGTACATGAAGCTCTTTGCAGTGGACAAGAGGTACTATATTATGCATTATCTATTTTTTAAAACTAATTTCTCATTTGTTTAACCAAATCATTTATATTTTTCCACAATTAAAATAAGATTCAATAAAGTATCATATGAATTTGATGTGCATAAATTTTGGTATAGGGGTTTACATCTTTACATGGTTCTGTTACTTGAATATGCTTGTTTAGAACAAGCAGAGGTTAAAAAAAATGCTGAAGCTTCTCAACATAAATATATAACTGTGGATGAGAGTTGAGATGACATGAAAGGAATGAATTTTAATCACTTTTTTTTACCTCAGGGTTTAAAGGATTATTATGATATACTTCAGCTTCAACTTAATGATATTGTAGAGCTGGTAAGGGGAAAACTGTCAAAGCAAACAAGGACTACACTGGGTGCCTTGGTTACTATTGATGTTCATGCTAGAGATGTTGTCATGGAAATGATTGAAAGTGGTATGTATCTTTAAAAATATATTTTTTCATGTGCTTCTCAATACTTTAATCCTGAGTTGATGAAAAATATATTGTACTACCTGATTTTGCTGCCTAAAACATGATAATATTTAGATGTGAGCATTAAGTACTCAAAACATTGATAATTTCAGTTGTTGTAAATGTAACCTTAATAGAAAATTTAATGTTATAAATTTTCTATTGTTGCTACTAATTCTGTGTTTATCAGGTGTGCAGAGTGAAACAGACTTTCAGTGGCTTGCACAGCTACGATATTACTGGGAATCTGAGAACGTTCGTGTTCGCATCATCAACTGCAACGTAAAATATGCCTATGAATACCTTGGAAACTCGCCACGCCTGGTCATTACGCCTCTTACAGACAGGTGTTACCGCACCTTGGTATGATCCTCTACAATGAGTGCTATTAAATAGTTTTTGCTGTAGCATGTCTTAAACTGTTCATTATAGCGATACTTTCAGGGCTTGCATTCACTAAATAAACAGTTTCTTTAAAATAAACTGTTTAAAAAGATTCTAATTTGTATATAAATATGTTAAGTGAAGCAGACTTATAATAAGGTTAGTGGATTGTTCTGTTGTGAATGAGTGTTTGCTTGTTTGGTTTTAAGCAAAACAATAAATGGAAAAATATCCTAGCAAGTTTATCTCTGTCTAAATTTTGAGAGTGCAGATTCCTTCTCTGATATCTTGTAGCTGCTGAATAAGATAAAGAAGGATCAACTTGTGATGTTATTCTTATAACCTATTTATCACATCCAAGCTAAGCCTACAGCTTTATTTTTTTCTGTCAGATTGTTTCATACTTCATAGGAGTGACTGTAGAGTAAGTGATCAATGGAAAATGAATGGAAGGAACACAGGAAGATGTGTGGGGAGGACTAAGAAAAGAGAAAAAATATATTAAGGGAAAAAGAGGTAGAAAAAGAGAGACAACCAAGCAACCGGATCACTTTTAGTTTGAAAGTTGTATGTAGGCAAGAACTGAATGAAATGATCCAATAAAGTTTAAGTAACTAGTCATAGTCATAATGATAATGAAGAAAACTAAACTGTCCTTTAGGGAAAGCTGAATTCTCTTGTCTCTATTTCTAGGCAAATTAAAGATTATTTTTAGATTGGACTTATTTTGTTGTACAGTAATGTTATCTGTCTAGTGCAATTTAACTTTTTACATCAAGAGCTATTGCGTATGAATTAAGTTGAAATAATTGCCATGAACTATTTCTGTTGCTCAGATTGGAGCCTTCTATCTAAATCTTGGTGGAGCCCCAGAAGGTCCAGCAGGGACAGGTAAAACAGAGACCACCAAAGATTTGGCTAAAGCTCTTGCTGTGCAGTGTGTTGTCTTCAACTGCTCGGATGGCCTTGATTACCTGGCAATGGGGAAGGTAAATAGAAATATATGTTGTGCTTTGTGCTCTGTTTTTAAGAATGTAAATAGTTAATTCCCTGCTTTTCAGAGATGCTTAGGTAAATGAGCATCACCTATGAGCTCCTACCATTGAATTTCAATCCAATGACACAATATTCAGTGTCTTTCACGTAAGTCTAATGCTGTATGCTTTAGGAAATCCAGCTCAGTTGCTAACAAATATATGCAAAGTAACGAGTTTGCAGGATTGGGATCTTCCGTTTTATCTTCCTTTAGAATCAATAAAGGATTTTTTCCCTTCAGTACATCACTCACCTTTGCTGTAAATGTGCTTGGAAATTACCCAAGTATTAACCTTTGAAGTATGATACTTTTGATTTCTTTTGTATCCTCTAAGTTTCTATTACAAATATGACCACTGATTTACCTTTTTCTTTTGTTTGTAGTTTTTCAAGGGTTTGGCCTCATCTGGTGCATGGGCTTGCTTTGATGAATTTAATCGCATTGAGCTAGAAGTATTGTCTGTTGTGGCACAGCAGATCCTTTGCATCCAGAGAGCCATACAGATGAAGCTTGAAGTGTTTGTTTTTGAAGGAACTGAACTGAAACTCAACCCCAACTGTTTTGTAGCTATTACTATGAACCCAGGCTATGCAGGACGTTCTGAACTTCCAGATAATCTGAAGGTAAAATAATTGACTTATCTGCTTAATAATAGAATACTTGTCGGCTTAATAATAGAATATCTAGTTAAGGGTGGATTCTCCAGGGGATTAAAGACCACATGTATTGCTGGTATTAACTGAGACTGTGCCACCTAGAATATAAGCATATGCTTTCATGTGATTTGCGCATACTAAGCCTCTATTTTTTTTGTCTAAATTTAATGTTAAATTTACAAATTTAGCACTAGAAATTTAGAAAAAATAAAAAATAAGTTTCAGGTGATCATTTTGACTTTGTTAGCGATTTCTTTGGAGAGACCTGGTGTCAGCAAACCAAAATTCAATCTTGGGCAGAAGTGTGCTAGAGCCTCAGTGGGAGCTATAATACAAACACTAACTTAAATCAGAGTTAAGGTACAGTCACAGCGTATCAGCTGCAGATTACTACAGGAAAAGAAAGGATATTCTCGTGCCTGCCATGTAGGCCCCTCCTCTTCGATCTTCCTGCTGTGTCGGAAGTATCTGACTCTCAGATGAAATATATAAGGGGTAGTCTTGAGACAGTGGTGAGGAATAGGGATAGTAGCTGGCAGAGAATATGTCAAACAAGAGCATATCCTGGACTTATCTGGGCTGGATTTTCACGATGCTAACTAGCATCCAAGTAGCTTATAAGCTGTATTTAGAAACATTGATAATACTTTTATTTCGTTGGCTTCTGGTGTCCTGAAGGCCGTGTTTCCAGTGCGCCTGTTGAAGGTGATCCACCATTTATCCATCTGATCATATTAAGCAGTACTTTATTTGCAAAGCTCCTAGTGTGTTCAAGTTAAAATGTTAAGATGGGATGAATATTGATCCAAATAGTTCTGATGACTTCTTATTTTTCATTTAATCATCTAAAAATATTTATTTGGGTATGCGTTTCAGGTTCTTTTTCGAACTGTAGCCATGATGGTTCCTAACTATGCTCTGATAGCAGAAATTTCTCTCTATTCGTATGGATTTCTGAATGCGAAACCATTATCAGTGAAAATAGTGATGACATACAGACTTTGTTCAGAACAGCTCTCTTCACAGTTTCACTATGATTATGGTATGCGAGCTGTTAAAGCTGTACTGATTGCTGCTGGGAATTTAAAATTGAAATTTCCAAAGGAGGATGAAGATATCCTGGTGAGTTCCTGAGGTAACAATTTTTAAGGAATTTCACTGATGAATGAAAATCCGAATTCTGAAGGCAATTCTCCTAAATGTTCATTGGCACATTACTGATCTATTTTTCTTGGATTCCTCATTTATGAAAAGTAATGAAGTGTGATTACGTCACCTGTAATTTCAGGTGATGTGCTAATAATGATGCAGTTTGTCTTAACTGCCAATCAAAGGAATCGTGTCTTTGTCTGTATTACATATTAGATTGTTGTATTTGCAGAAGGGTTTAGTCTTTAGTTTTAATAAGAACATTTTGATAAAATGTATTTTTGCGTTCTTTAGCTTCTTAGATCTATTAAGGATGTGAATGAGCCCAAATTTTTGTCATATGATATACCTCTCTTCATGGGTATAACTAGTGATTTGTTTCCTGGAGTCAAGCTTCCTGATGCAGACTACAATGTAAGTATACTTGTAATTTTTCCTCACCCATAATCATTGGGTTTTGCCATTTTTTTTCCAACTGAGTGTAATTCATATATGTTACTTGTATATAATTCCAAAATAAGGAAAAATGTAGTATGTGTGTAATTGAACTTTGTACCAAGGAGAATTCTTGGTTTTGTTGCGAGCACAAGCTCTCTAATGCATAGCCGAGGTCTGTTCCATCCAGAGGGGCCTAAGGCATCCCAGAGAGCAGAGACTGATCTGCATGTATGTCCCACCTGTTGAACATGCTTAAATGAGATTAATGCTCGATCTTATGTTTTCTTCTATTACAACAGTTAAAGCAAAACTCCTCCTACTCCTCTCTAGTAGAAGGATCGAGGAAAAAAAGAAAAGGAAAATTGGTTCATTTTATTATGAACAAATAAAATGTAATAAGAAATACTTAGTCTGGGTATACATTTTATAATTTGTAACTATGAGGACAGATATTTAAAAGCCTGTAACAAATTATAAGATTATGATTTATTTTGATTTTAGGATTTTCTGGAATGTGCGAATGAATGTTGTATTCGACATAATGTCCAACCTGTAAAAGTTTTTTTAGAAAAAATGATACAGACATACGAAATGATGATTGTTAGACATGGGTAAGATTCCAGTTACTATTTCACAAGTTGTATTTGTTATCATTTTGGCTTGTACCATAGATAGTGTCTATTTAAGTATAAAGGTATAAAACCGTAAGAGCACAAACAGAAATGCTAAGAAAGCCTTTTTATTTGTATTGGAACAGTCACCGAAGCTCTGTGTAAACATGAAAAGAATCTTGTCAGTATGTCTGTGGAATTTTAATACTCTTGGATTTCGGAAGCAGCCTAATAACAATTTTATGTTTGCTTCTCAGTATGGTGAGGTCTTTGTCCGTGTTACAATATTAGCAGATTTCTGCCATTTTATTCCTAGCTTTTCTTTGAGCTGCAGCTGTCCATTGAAAATATGTACAATACTGCATTAGGTTTATGTTAATACTCAGCTCATCAATTAGGGCTTCCAGTGTAACATTGTTACAGTTGCATCATACATAGCTAGATGACTAAATTATTTGCTATTGTGACCTTTTGTGATGATGATGATTATTATTATTTGTAGATATCAGGGGTAGAGCTACAAAAATACTAAGTATAAGACTGTGGACTGTAGAAGTCACAAGATAAGTCAATTAATAACAGTCCGCTCTCTCTCTCGGTCTTGCTCTTGCTCTCACTCTCTCTCTCTCCATCAAACAGCTTTATGCTTGTAGGGGAATCGTTTTCCGGGAAGACCAAAGTTCTCCATGTGTTGGCAGACACACTGTCTCTTATGAAAGAACGTGGTTATGGTGAAGAAGAAAAAGTAATTTTCAGAACTGTGAATCCAAAATCAGTCACCATGGGTCAACTTTTTGGGCAGTTTGATATGGTATCTCATGAGGTAATGTTTGTTTTTAGAAAGTGTATAATAATTACCCATCTCT
>JAUBNY010000656.1:712112-725491 GCA_032275445.1 Crypturellus soui | reverse complement strand
GTGTGTGTGTGTGTATACCAAATGTATGTATATGGTAGTGAAGGACTAGAAGGTGCCTAATGACCAGTGAAAACATGGATCAATTATACTTGAAAATTTAAGTTGCATTTGGCAAAAATGCTTTCTTTGATTTAAAAAAAAAAGTAAAAATGTTTGGAAGGGTTTGGGTGTTTCTATGTAGACTTTCTTTTCAAACCAATTTTTAATTTTAAATGTGGATCAAATTATTTTTCCATGCATGATTGTGTTTCTTTGTTTTGTATTGAATAAAAAACATAGTGCAGCATGCTTTCAGTTCGGCCCCAAAAAATTGCGTATCAGGAAGGAAATTTCTTGAAATTTCTAATGTCTTGAATATTTATCTATGTTTTACTTTTTAAAATTTACAATTAAGGAATGTATTAATTAGACTTCATAATTTATTAAATATTTACCGTAGGTAACAGAAGAAAACATGAGAAGTCTGGTGTTTGGTGACTACCTGATTCCAGAACTTGAGGGAGATGAGAGACTTTATATTGAAATTCCAAGCATTCAACTGCTTGGTGATGTTGTGGAGCAGTGTTTAGATGAATATAATCAAATCCACAAAACAAGAATGAATCTTGTAGTTTTCAGGTACATTTGATCTGTATTATTAAGAACTGTAAGCTGTAATATCACTAATCATGTATCTAGTTTTTCAGGGTAGGTGTTTTTGTATGCCTCTTCCCTTTTGTGTGTCCACACCAGTGTTATTCCTTGATAGTGGTGTGTTGGTTTTTTTTTTTGTTTGTTTGTTCGTTTTTTTTTTTTTCCTTCTTCTTCTTCTTATGCTTCTGCTGCTACTTTTATTACTATGATGTTTTTCTTCCAAGGGAACCTTTAAATGTTTTTGGTAAAATCATTGCTCCTAATCTGTCTGCTGTTCTGCTTCTGCTACACCGCTGTTACCAGTGAAGAGGGATATCATTTTTTCCTGCAGCTCTTTCACAAAAGACTGAGAATTTGAGGCATAGCATGAGAGGTGTAACATAGTCACAGCCTGTTTGCCCTGTGTCACAGCGTGCTGCCACAGTTTATCCTGTGAAATTCCAGACTCTGCAGGCTGTTATTGAGCCCTTAACTTTTGATTAGGCATGGCTACAGCTGAAAAAGATTAGCAAGTCACAATATTTCCTCCTCCCTCCTACTGGAGGTTAATGCCTCTTCATATTTGCAGGTATAGATGCACGTTTTGTGAAGATGATTGTAGTAAATATACAAACATCTAATACCAGGTTATTTTTATCTATGTCTTTTTGAAAATCAGTCTTGTGAGTGCTTATATATGCAACCATGCTGAGAGTAGCAGCCTCTGATCACTGGCTGCGGGTGGAAAAAATGTCCCACTTTGTGAACTCAGCAGCAGCCAGGAGAGCATTTCTCACTGTAACCTTAGTGACCAAGCCTATGAGTTAGATTCTGATTTGAGGTTCTTATTATTCTAAGCAATGCAAACAAAGCCACTTTTAAGTGCTACATGTTTTACCACACCAATATAAGTATACTTGTGTTTTTTACAATAGATAAGGTTCTCAATGATATGTAGATAACTGCTTTTGGAAGTTATAATTCTAATCTCTGTTCTGCATAGAAATATTTGTTATTTGTATAAAAAGAGTTATGAAGGAACCGCTTAATTTTGTGGCAGTGTGCATACTACCCCCGGCACACATACAGCCCCTTGAGAAATTTGTTTTGGAAATGCTACCTCTATGCCTGTTTCACCAGCTAACAGATGCACAAATGGGTATATATTTTTGCAATCCTGATAATCAGCACGTTTCAAATTTAGGTATGTGTTGGAACATTTGTCTCGTATATGCCGTATTCTGAAGCAGTCAGGGGGTAACGCTTTATTGGTTGGAATGGGAGGAAGTGGACGTCAATCTTTGACTCGTCTAGCAGCGTTCATGGCAAAAATGTGTGTTTTTCAACCAGAGATTTCTAAAAGCTATGGTATGAATGAGTGGAGAGAAGACCTGAAAGTGAGTATTAGTAACTTGTTTATATTCTGGTTTAATTCTGAGGAATGATGTTTTAGAGTATAAAATACTTTGAACTCTCTTGTATTTTTAGACTCTTCTGAGGAATGCAGGTGTGAAAGGCTTGAAAACTGTATTTATAATCACGGACACACAAATTAAAGATGAGGGCTTTTTGGAAGATGTTGACAGTGTACTCAACACTGGGGAAGTACCCAATATTTTTGCAGCAGATGAAAAACAAGAAATTATAGAGGTATTCTCTTAAATAATAACAATTCTCATAAATAATAATAATTCTCTTAATAATTCTCTTGAATAATAATAATTCTAAATTCTCTTAAATGTCAGCTTCCTTTTGAAGTATTTAGCCAGGTCAGTGAAAAATATTCTTTAACTGAAAGCATTAATTTTGTGATTTTTTTCCAGAACTTAGATAAATCAACCAGTTATTACTTAACTCAAGTACCTTATTCTTACTGCAAGCTTGAATTTTGGCCTCACCCTATTCGCAAGCACATTATGTTGCACACATTGATTGCTTACAAATGTCAGGCTCAGAAATAAAGTTGCAGTGTACTTGGGTCATTTCTTTTTATTTATTTATTTTTTACTCACTCATGCATATTATTTCAAAATGGCAAACATTGTCTTTTCCAATTTTACATTTTTTTGAATGTATTTAACTTGTGTATGCTAAAATTTGGTAACGATATAATATGTCAAATAGGACAAAGTTACTTACTACTCATTTGAATCGGCATCAGCAAAACTCACCAAATCTCATTCTCTTGCTAGTAATCTAGTTTTTTTTTTTTTTTCATTTATGTTATTTGCTGGATTATGTAAAGTAGATACGCTTTGATAGTAGAATGATTTGAGTCTTAGGAATTAGCAGCCAAGCTGAAGTGTTTAATGTGGAATTTTAGTTAGCTGAGGATAATATTTTTATGAAGTAATCAACAGTTTCAAATCCTGAAATGGTCTGGTTTTTTGAGAAACTTTGTAAATGAATGAAAAGATGTTTGATGTTTGTTTGATGTTTGAAACTTTAATTTTCCCAGTTAGGAAAAAGTAAAAAAAAATAGTATAATATTCAAGTAAAAATAATTTTTAATGGATTAATATCTGGAAAAATAGCTTACGGAATGGTTGTGGCATATAAAACATGGTCAAATACTTGTTTCTGTTGTAGTAGCTTTCCTTTAATGAGAGTAGTAATTTGTTTAATGTGTTCTGTAGCTCTTAAAGCTTTTCTGAGTGATTCAGGATTGATTGTAATTAAGCCAGATAGCCAAAAGGCTTTGACTTTTTATTTCTTGAGGAAGATAGTTTTCAATTTTGTCTTCCAGAATATGTCTTAAACATTTGTCAAGAGAACCCTTTTTTTGGATATAGTTTTAGTGCTAGTCCTGATATATTCTTAGTTGTTCAAAGCAGCAGTTGATCTCACTTCTAGGTTGAGTTGTTAGGGTCGTGAATAAGTATCATAGTATTAACCTAAACTGCTGTTTGCTACTTATTCTGTTTTTTGCTTTTTAGTTTATTCTACTATTTTCTTTTATCAATAAAAGATTCTACTTCCTGGTGATTCTACTCCATGTTATTATAAACAGGGTTGTTAAAGCACTTCAGAAGTGCTTAATGAGAGATTATATAACAGCTTTTATTCTCAAGGGTGTTCGTGCGGTAGCTCAGGCTGGCAATAAGCATGAAGAGCTCAGTCCCTTGGCCTTGTTTGCTTTTTTTGTGAACCGCTGCAAAGAAAATCTGCATGTTGTAGTAGCGTTCAGCCCAATTGGAGATGCTTTCCGCAATCGTCTGAGACAGTTTCCATCTCTTATCAACTGCTGTACTATTGATTGGTTCCAGGTATGTAAAACATTTATGTTGTTTCATTAACCAATAAGTTCATTTTTAATTGCCTCAGTATTTGTCTCTGTTAAATTTTCCTTTCATTTACTGTATAGAATCACTCCTTGTGTTTCAAAAATTTGAAGTAGCATAACCGTTTGGGTAATATTGTGGAAACTCTTTGGTATGCCATCTCAGAACTTCTATAACTAAATAAACTTAAATGTAAAATATCTGAAGTAACTGGTAGTCTCAGTTTGTCTAGGGTAATTTGTCACTTTATGTATATTTGCCTTAAAAGATTAGGGATCTGTTTCTGTGGAACTGTAAAGGTCCATCAGGTGCATCATGGGAATGATTAGATAAATACAAGTGCTCTAGAAAGACTGTGAATAAATCTTCTTTAGTGGAATGAAAGAAGGAAATTTGTTTTAATTAACCGTTTTTAAATAAATGGTCACCCTCACTTAAGTAGTTAGCTCTGTAGATTTGAGCTGGTGCTGAAGTGTAATTATTTATATGCCAATGAATGACATATGATATAAGCAATTGTATGGCATTATGCAGCTCTTCACCAGAAGATCAGCAGAGTCACTAGAAGAGATCCTGTGGCTAATGATTATGCTGCCTGATCTAGTCCTTACATCACTTCATTGTATTAGAGATATAACTGTGACTAGTGTCCCATGCTGGTATTCTGATATGCTGAATAATAAAGTTTGTATTTGTTTTGTTTTGTTTTTAATATGAAGACTTATGGCTACATTTTATAAATTCCTTTTCTCCCTGTTTCTCCTGCAGCCGTGGCCTGAAGATGCCCTTGAACGTGTGGCTAATAAGTTCTTGGAAACGCTTCAGCTTACAGCTAATGAGCGTCAGGAAGTTGTGCCCATCTGCAAATACTTCCATACTTCAGTTCTATTACTCTCTGTAAGGTTGGTTTGCTTCTTCTAAAACAACACATTAATTTTTAGAAATACAAGCACTGAAATGTTTAAAGTGGTGAAATGGAGGTAAGTGAACTTTACAAAAAAACTTTGGAGGTGAGAAACAACAAAACAGGTGATGGAATTTTATTACTACTTATTTCTGTCTTGCAGTTTTTAAACTAAAGGTATAATATCTGCCTACTTTAAAATACTATATAAATTATGGAAACTTCACTACTGTTATTTGTAGAATAGTTTGTTTTCATGCCTATTCTAATAACAATTAAAGTAAGAAAGAAAATAAATCTTAAAGGTACTCGTTTTTTGTAATAGGTTCTTGGAAAGTCTGGGCCGGCATAATTATGTTACTCCTACTTCTTATCTTGAACTTATTGCTGCCTTTCGGCAACTTCTAACTCAGAAACGTAACACTGTAATGAAAGCCAAACTGGGATATGTGAATGGCCTGGATAAACTAGCTTTTGCTGAATCCCAGGTGAGTTCATATAGAAGTGGAACTGAAAATACAAAAAGATCTGTGTAAACAGATCCCTTCCTAGAGAGAGAAACTGAAAGCAGTACTTCAAATCTATAGATTTAGGAGGCTAAGAAATGAATTCAAATTTCTATAAAGGGAAACAGCCTAATTTTTCTAGATCCAGGTCTAGTTAAAATTAATAAGTGATTTATATTCTAGATTGAGCCTTTGTGGACAAAATAGTCTTTTTGTTAAAGATTTTAATAAGGAAAAATATATTCTTATGATAGGGGTATGTGTCTGTTTCTGTAAAGACAAATGGGGTCCATTCAGTTACCTCTCTTGTTGGCATGTGATTTCTGTCTTTTACGCATAATAATTCATTTGATTTTAATATCAAGTAAATTGCCTCTCTGCTTAGGTCAGTCTTGAAATGATAAAACTGTAACAAATATGTTTACGCTTCTATTTCCTACGGTCATTATGGATTTAGCTGTTGTGGTAGAGGCCATGGGCCCCATTGCTAAGCAGTACAGAAACAGAGCTTCCCTTTTTGAAATAGTTCACAGTTGAGTATAAAGGAATGTGATTATTTAAATTACAGATTGTAGATGTGAGGAAAAAATAAGTCTCTGCAGTGTTTTGATAAGAAATCAAACATTATTGCCTTCTGTTATTAAATTAGTCACTCAATAGAATCTTGGCCTCACAGAATTTGTGGCAATTTTACGAGGGAATTCAGAATCTTACCTGATTCTTTTGCGTATGTGTGTATATGTATCTGTATCTAGGTTGGTGAGATGAAACAGGAATTAGTTCAGCTGCAGCCCAAACTGGAAGAAGCTAAGTTGGATAATGCGAACATGATGAAGGTAGAGTACACAAATAAAAAATCTTGCCTATTAAGTGTATGTGTAGCCTGCCAAGCCATACTTTTATCTTGATAGTACTTAGCTTTGAATCAAGAGTCTTACTAGTACACTGAAATTGACTTCTTCGGAATTGTAGCTAGCTGTATACAGGTTCTCAAGCGTATGACTCCAAAAGTTGCTGATGCGTGATGTATCTTTTTGAAAATAAGTGCTGAGCTGAGGATTTTGCGTTTCCTTCTTTTTATTTGTACTTGCAGTATACGATGTAATCTGTGGAAGTTGATGCATATACTCATTGAATTGGAAGAAAATTTTATATATATATATATATTTATATTTATATATTCATATATATATATATAAAGGAGGCTGCAAAAGTTAATACAAGCTAGTATATTTTTAGTAGATTGTAGTATATTATAATCTGAATGCATGAATAGTTTTCCACCTCTTGAAATTTACACTTCTTTTAAATAGCTTTTATTAACAGTAGTCAGATTTCATGCAAAGCACTTGCTCTTAAAGCTTCATTATGATGATATATTATGCTAAGAAACAGTTAACTTCCTTAGCATAAATTGAAAAGAGAAGAAAATTCTGAAACGGTGAAAAATATAAAGTGAAAATGGAAGAATTTCATAGTATTTTGACCATTAAATTTGATGATTTCTGTTGAATTAATCATTCACCACTCAATAGGAAGTTCACCAATGTGTTTCCTGTAGGTGATAGAAGTAGAATCTGCAGAAGTAGAACAAAAAAGAAAAACTGTAAAAGTAGATGAAGAGATTGCTACAGAAAAAGCTGAAGAAGCTCAGACACTGAAAAATGAATGTGAGAGTGACCTAGCAGAGGCAATTCCAGCCCTGGAGGCTGCACTTGCTGCTCTTGACACTTTGAAGGTGAGCTAATTGAAAGTTTTATCATTTTAAATAATTATTTATTGTTATGGCATTCATACATTTTTGGGCAGAGTGCATTAAGATACAAAAAAAAAAAGCTCCAACTGCTCTGTTTTTTAAAAAAGGAGGTATAATATCTGTGCAGTCATGTTTCAGTAGGTTTCCTTGTAGTGTATTCAGAATACAAACTGTTCTAATGCATTTAAAATTTTCCTTATTTGCAGGGAAGTGTAGTGAGGAGGGGAGGAATAATCAGTACCCAAAGTTACTAGCAACATTATCATCTGAATTTCCTCTTTTGTAGCTTCTACTGGTTACACCAGTAGTCAACCCGAAGCTTAACATGCATATGTGTTTATGGCTAAGAATTGTCTATATCTTTGGTTTCCTTCTAATCAAAACTTAGGATTTGAAAGAAATATTGCTGAGAAGGTCGGACAGGAATTTTAGAGGAAGCGTCATGAAGTATATGAGTTTTTTTTAGGTAGCTCATGCAAAAGTGAATCAAAAAAATCTTCTGACTTAGATTTTTCAATATAATTTTACTTAATCATTAGTTTAGCTACTGACTTTTGCTTCATTTTTATTTCCCTTTTTAATAGAATAAATGAATGGATGTTTTGAACTGTTTCTATAATACTGTATCCTCAATATGCCCAGTAAAAATCACTATAATTATATTAAAGTGCTGTTATATTTTCCTTTTATTTTGCTGTTAGTACATTTATCTTATTAGGGTGAAAAAGGTATAACATTTGTCATAAATCTGTAAATTTCATTTTTAAAATCTGACTTTTATTTCAGCCGTCTGATATAACAATTGTCAAATCAATGAAAAATCCTCCATCTGGTGTCAAACTTGTGATGGCTGCTGTCTGTGTCATGAAAGACATAAAACCTGAAAAAATTCCAGATCCTTTAGGGACTGGAGGCAAGGTGAGAACGAGTTTCAAATAAAAGTGTAATTCATGTTCTTCTCAATACGGAAGAATTCAATAAACAAAATACACCTAAGGCCTAGTAGAGCTGGCACGTATTTACAACCTGTGACCATTTTCTTCTTAAAATCTAAATGCCCTAGACATCCTCAGTATCCAGCTTAATTTGGCATTCTGAAGCATGCAAGGAGAACTCCTTTCATGTGTTTAACTTGTACATGGAGATAAGTCTTCCCTGAGCCACTGTTTTGTTTTATTTTGAGGAAAAATACTTGGTCTGCTCTTCTCTCACTATTTTATTGGTGTCTCAGGCAGATACCACGTCTTTAAATATGCAAGAGTTTATTAGAAAAAATTGACTTTTTTATTATTGTTGTTTATTTTAAGGTTTGAGAAGTTATTTCCTATTGTGTCTTGTAGATTTTTGATTACTGGGGTCCTAGCAAGAAGCTGCTTGGTGACATGAATTTCTTGAAGGATTTGAAAGAATATGACAAGGACAACATTCCAGTATGGATTTGTTTATTTTTTTCCGTGATTTTTACCATATATAAATCTTCCTCCAAAAAAAAAAAGAGTTAGAAAATAGTATATCACTAATCACATTTACCCCAAACTTGTCAGTGTCTATTATGGCCAAGGATCTTTACAAGTTTGTAGATGCCTTTAGCCAGGATGGATATAGCCGTAGCGAAGGAATCAAGTTTCCAAAACTAGCAATAGTTTCTGTGTATTTATTAGTTTTCAGTGCTTTCCTTTCTGTAACTTTGTTTTCCTTAAGCTCACATTACCTTTCAGTATCCATAACATCTTTTGACTAAGCATTTAAGAAGTCTATGGAGTTGTTCAAAGAACTATTTTTTTGTACATATAATCCCTCTCCAGTCCTTCTGCACTGTGTTTTTGTGTGTGTGTGTGTGTGTGTGTGTGTGTGTGTGTGTTAGCTTTTGTGAATCATTTACTTTGATATTATAAACTTTTTAAATTTTTAAATGTTTTTAAAAGTTTTTTAAATGACTAGCACTTTGGTCCTCTTACTAAAGTCTAATTATATGGGTATTATTTGGATTGAATGAATGCTGACAAAGTGGAAAATATTTTGGTAGGTATGCTAGCAAAATGGACTTTACTTCCAGAACTGTAGTACTTTACTTTAAAATATGACCTCTCTCCCCAAAAATCTTACAGAGTGCATGATTCTTGTAATTTGCCAAACGCAGTAAAAACTTAGTACACTATGCCTCTTACAAAAATGATCCCAAAATATAGGTACATGCAGTATAGTTGATTTGGATTATGTCTGTCTTTAGCAAAATATCTTTTCTATAATGATATCCAGCAATTCTGTCTTGAGGGGAGAAAAGATAAGTAGCATGTTTTGCAAGAAGAGGCAGTGTAAATGAAGGCTTCCAAGTTACTGTGATTTTCTTAGCACTTGTAAGGCAATGCCAAATGTCTGATTGAAGGAAAAAAATAAAAAGAATTTGTAAAGCAGGAAGAATGACAAAAAATGATGGGAAAAGCAAAAGAAGCAAATGCAAAGTGGATTCTGACAGAGTTATTACCGAGTTGTTCTTTACTATTTCATTGGTTCAGTGTAGAGAGAAAGAGCAATCTGTATAAGCTTCAGTGTAAGCAGCAAATTTTTGCTATAGAAAAGCTTTGAAGTGTAATGACTTTGTTATCCAGGCAGCTGTCATGCAGAAGATTCGGGCTGAATACCTAACTAATCCTGAGTTCGATCCACCAAAGGTGGCTAAAGCATCCTCAGCAGCAGAAGGCTTATGTAAATGGATTATGGCCATGGAAGTGTATGACAAGGTTTCAAAGGTATGTTTTTGCTCCTAGTTCCTCAGGGCTTCAAAAATTTTCCTTTATTTGTTTTGTTCATCCTAAGCACTAAATAATAAACATGTAAAAATGTGCTTTAAACATTTGTGTATTGGTTGCAATTGAATAGGTGGTTGCACCAAAGAAAGCTCGTTTGAGAGAGGCACAGCAGTCCTTAGCTGAGACGTTGGACCTCTTGAATCAGAAACGAGGTGAACTTGCAGCAGTGGAAAATCGTTTGGCTGCTTTGGAACAAACTTTTATTGAGAAAACCGAAGAAAAGGCTCGTTTAGAATTTCAAGTTGATCTGTGTGCTAAAAAGCTTGAAAGAGCAGAGAAGTTGATTGGAGGTCTTGGGGGAGAGAAATCAAGGTCAGAAAAAAAGTTCTATTATATTGCATCCGTTGTAGAGCTAGAACCTTTAATGCTGTGTTTCTGTTTAAGTGTTTTGACATTGGGGAGTGTAATATTGTGAATCTCCTAAAAGTTCCAAATTATCTGATTATCTGTAATGTAAAAATATGGGCAGGGGCACTGGGAAAATTATAGGGAATCTCTTCTAAATGAGATCAAAATAGCTAAACATGATGCTACTCTCCCTGTGAAACTAGTATTTAAAGAACAACAAAAATGATTGATATATGCTGTTAATGCTGTAAATATGAATGGTTTGCACTGTTTTATTCTGTCTTCTGCTCATCACAGATGGAGTAATGCTGCAAATGATCTTCAAAATACTTATGATAATTTGACAGGAGATGTTCTAATATCAGCTGGTGTGATAGCATATCTCGGAGCTTTTACTGCTGGCTTTCGACAAGAATGTATCAAAGACTGGAGCAAACTGTGCAAGGTTAGAAAGCTATCTTAAATTTAACTAGTGGTGTTCAAATTTGGGTTTTTTTTTTCCTCCCACAGTGATCTCCAAAAGGCTGCCTAATGTGAGTCAGAATGCTCAAAATGTTAAAAGGAAATCAATGCTATTGCATTGGATTAAAGTGTAATTTAATAAAAGATATAAAGAAATAAGGAATAAAAGTTAATGAATTTCTCTCTTTTTTTTTTTTTTCCCCCAGGAGAAAAATATTCCCTGTTCTGAGAATTTCTCTTTGAGTAACACTCTTGGTGACCCAATAAAAATAAGAGCTTGGAATATTGCTGGTTTACCAACTGACATGTTCTCTGTAGACAATGGGGTTATTGTTGACAATTCAAGGCGTTGGTAGGTAACAAAGAAGTTTAATTATCTAATCTGAAGGAAATCTCACCTAAAATCAAAAACAAGTGATCAAACAAACCCTACAAACTAAATAGAGGCAATGTAAATGAAAGCAGCAATAGAAGCAGGAGTCTACCAATCCTGTGATTGATTCAAGATGGCACTAACACTTGATAGATTTAGTTATGTCTTTGCTGAAAGTTTACCTTGTGGTAGCTGTACAGTTCCTGGATAGTTACTTTTTTGGTGTGTTTGGTTTTGTTTTTGAATATTGTACCTGGATGCCACTTTACTGGCTAACAGTAAACTTAAATATTTTTAGAATTCATTATGGTTTCAGTGTTTTGTGATAAGATTCACACTGTATATTTCAGCTTACAGATTCTATAGACCACTCCAGGCTATTTTGTACCATTATAAGCCTGTTAGGTGACCTTTTTGTTATGTTTTATGTACCATCTGTGAAATTCATGTCTCTGTAAGATTGTTCTAAGATCTTTAAGACCATTAACATTTTTTAATGCTAACTGGAGCTAATGATGATGATGATGTCTATTACATAATGTGAAAGCTTGAGATAGCTGACTACAGATCATCTGCACTCAGTAGAAACTTCATAGTAATAATTGCATTCTTTAAGACTTGATCTTAACTGTGAGACGGTGACTTTGTTGCTTTTTGATCTTAAAGCTATGTCATTTTTTGACTTCACAGTCTGACCTAGAAATAGTTTTAAAGAATTCAAAAATTTGAAAAATTCTTGCAAGCCCTGAGAAAACGCTATCTTATATGTCCTAGGCCATTAATGATTGATCCTCAAGGTCAAGCAAATAAATGGATCAAGAATTTTGAGAAAGAAAACCACCTGAATGTTATCAAGGTCACTGATACAGATTATATGAGAACCCTGGAGAATTGCATACAGCTTGGAACTCCACTTCTGCTAGAAAATGTTGGAGAAGAGCTAGACCCATCACTTGAACCTCTACTACTTAAACAGACTTTTAAACAAGGTACATAGTAATTACTTTGAACCTGGGAAACAGATTACATGAATGTTTGTTTAATGGTATATGATCTTGTCTATTTTTCATCCTACTTTCTGATTTACTGCCCCCCATGATTAGAGGAAGGTATTTTCACAACAGCACTGAGCCTTAAATTATTTTAAATAAGGCTCACTAATTTCGTATGATAGAGGTTTTAGTGTAACATTTGCCATGTTGCAATAGGAGATAAAATAGTAACATTTGACGTTTGCAAGGTAAAATATCTAAATATTTTATTGTTCTGATTTCAACTATTTCAAGTATTTACTGTATTACTAACAATTTACTGTGAATTTTGCTCAAATCAAAGAAACGGTCATACCATTTTGCATAAGACACAATTTTTTGTGCTTCTCTGAAATTTGCAAAATGTCTATAAATCTGGTTTTCAACTTCTGCTTTTGGGAGAGGAGAGAAAAAAAGAAAAAAGTGTAGAGATAAACATCTATATTTTCATTCTTAAATAGTTTATCTTTTCTACTTGTCATGCTCATACTAAAATAGTTTGTTTTCTGTTTCAGAGAGGAAGTTCAAGGGAAAAAATCCCCTCCCCCTCTTTTAATTAATGTAGTTTTTCATAGGAAGATAGGAAGGAGATATAGACTAGTTATAGAATAGAGAGAATTTCTAGGACTCTTTCCAAAGAATTTCTTTATTCTCTGTTACCTTCTCCAATATCATTTATGTACACTGCAATCATGACAGAAATTGGATTGACTGAATTATTACTTATGAATAAAGCTTCTAATTAATCAGAAAAGTGTTTCTGTAAAATTTCGAAGAAGATAAAGTTTTTCTAAACATTTCTTATCTTAACTTTAGGAGGAATGGATTGTATCAGGCTTGGTGAGGCCATTATTGAGTATTCCAATGATTTCAAATTTTTTATTACCACAAAACTGAGAAATCCACATTATCTGCCAGAACTGGCTACAAAAGTTTCCTTACTCAATTTTATGATAACACCAGAGGGACTTGAAGATCAGTTGCTGGGTATTGTTGTGGCAAAGGAGAGGTAAGTCTCTGCTTAAGGTAAATGGCCTTTTAAAATATTTTCTAGCATCTTTGCAAATAAATGAGAGATGAATTATTGTAAAGCAAAGAGTATGGTACTTATTCTAAGTGTTGCTCAATGGCAGCATTAAAAATGTTGGTTTTCTAGCTGCTACATCTAAGAACCTGCTGGTACTTAAGTACAAGTGAAACATGATGTCTCATGTTTAAGAGTTTGCAAAGGTTGCATTAAAATAGCTCATATTCTGTCAATAATTTTGTAATGCTCCCTAAATGTTATTATTCAAA
>JAUBNY010000656.1:674937-712012 GCA_032275445.1 Crypturellus soui | reverse complement strand
AGTTTGCAAAGGTTGCATTAAAATAGCTCATATTCTGTCAATAATTTTGTAATGCTCCCTAAATGTTATTATTCAAAGCTGAAATAATTATTGTAATATTCTGATTTGACTGAGGTATGAGACATGCATGGTGAATTATGAGAATTTAGCTTTTATTTTGTATGAAGAAAAAATTAATCATATGTCCCATCTGAACCTTCATAGAAGTACAGTGAAGTACTTCCTCTGTTGTGTGCACTAGTGTGAATATCTTTTTGGTGGAAAATGTTTCCAGCAATAGGTTTATATGTTTTGTTTTGTTTTTTTTCTCTCCACACTAAATATGAAGTAAAAGAAAACTAAGATGCCCTGACTTTTGTGATATACTAGCATCTTAAAGTTTATGTCATGATTTCCAAATACTGAACTGAAGCTGTATGAAGAAATTTATGCTGAGGGATATAAGTATGTGCTGAATAGCAAAAAATCATTTAATCTTAATATTCACAAATACTTATTGTCAGAAGAAGGAATTATATCCACGGGTTTCTTTTATAGTCTGTGGCATATGAGGGAATATGTGGGGTTTTTTTTTATTTGTTTGTGTTGTTTGTTTTTTTTCTTTTATTAGACCAGAATTAGAAGAGGAAAGAAACTCTCTCATCCTTCAATCTGCAGCCAATAAAAAGCAGCTAAAAGAAATTGAGAAGAAAATTTTAGAAACCTTACAGTCGTCTGAAGGAAATATTCTGGAAGATGAGACTGCTATCACAGTCTTAGATTCTGCTAAAATAATGGCTAATGAGATCACAAAGAAACAACAGGTAAGGAGCATTAGACTTAATATGTAGAAATCAAATGGTGAAATTTGTTGCTAGATGAAGAACAAAGCACAAAGGGGAAAATCAGTGCTTGTGCAATGTAGAAAGAAATACGGTTCAGATCTTTCTGGAAACTCAGTGGTTACTTAGTTTTTAATTAACATAATTTTAAAGAATTTGTGTCTATTTGTAAGCACTAAGTAAAAAATAATAAATTCTGAAGCTAAGATAATACTAAGCGTATATTAAGGTGAAGGAAGAGTCCAATTTTTAATAACAACAAAAATAATATTCAAGAAAAAACTGTACTCTGCCTGACTTGTATAGATGTACAAAACAACAAACGACTTCGGACAACTCTTATGTTATACTTAATGTACAAAATATCACCTGAAGTCATTAAGAGAAAAAAATATATTTACTGGAGACTTATGGTGGAATTACTAGTGCATAAATACATAACCATTTTGAAATTACAAGTATTTATATATATTGCAGATGTTTAGATAGATGATGCCAAATGATGCATCCAAACTACTCTTCCTCCTTTTTGTTTATTTTTGATTGTTGCATCCTCCAGTGTAAACAAATAGATTAGACAGTAATTGATTAAGGTCAAGTGCTCCTTTATTAGTGTAGGCATCACCTACTGTGACTGTGCTATATAGAAGTATTCTAATAATGTTATTGAATAGTAATATATTTTGTACAAAGAAAATATTGAAAACTCTTCTTTAAAATAAACTCTTCTGAAATTATTACTGATATTTAGATTGCAGAGAAAACAGAACTTAAAATAGCTGAATCTCGAGAAGGCTATCGACCTATAGCAAAGCATTCGTCAGTGCTGTTCTTTAGTATTGCAGACCTGGCAAATATTGATCCCATGTACCAGTACTCCCTTAGCTGGTTCGTTAACCTCTTCATCATCTCCATTCATGATAGGTAAATAGAGTATTTCTGATGGTAAAATAAGGTGTTTTTTATCTGCGTTTTCTGAACAATTCTCTTTTTTTTTTTTTTTTTTCTTGCTTTTGTATGTAAACTGCTTTACTCTCAGCTCTCTTTAAATGTGGATTTTTAAACAAAATGTAACTTCTTAATGAAAAAATACTCTCTTCACTTTGGGTGAATAATGAATTGTAAACATGTACTAGAGGATACTTGATTTTATTTATCTACATATTTAAGAATATTAATTTAGGAAGCTTAAAATCTAATTCTGAACTAGACTCCAGTACGAACACTAACTATTGCAGATTAATTTTGATTTGTCTTTTGCTTGGGACTTCCAAAAGAACTTTAAAGCACTGAATATATTTGAAAATTTGGGGAAATGGTTATCCTAATGTAATTCCTTCAGAAACTTTAAAAGATTTACATTTCTTAACTTACTCTTTTAAGTCACTCAATATAGTGTCTCAGTTTCTCACTTTTTCTTTTAGTAATAAATCCAAAATTTTGGAGAAGCGCCTTCGATACCTAACTGACCACTTTACATACAACTTGTATTGCAATGTGTGTCGATCTTTGTTTGAAAAGGACAAGCTGCTCTTTTCATTTTTACTATGCTGTAATCTTCTAATGTAAGTTCATTTTTCTGAAATCGCTTACTAATGCAAATCAGTGATTTTTATCTTGGAAAAAATATTGTTGAAAGGACATGTTCATGTGTTGATTTGCCTTTGGGATAAGGTTTGGAATTTTCCTTTGTTATTCTTAATACTGATAATGTTTACATGTGGTTTGCAGGTGAATATGTAAGTGCACATGTTGCATGTGGGTGCATGTGTTGCTACTATAAGCTTTGTGCACATTATGAGGAGTATGTTTCTATGCTTGTTTAAATCAATGGCTTTGTCATAATAACAGAAAAAAAGGAAAAGTTCTTTTGCATCTTCATAAATCTCTTTAAAGGGACTGGTTAATGCTACACAGTGACAAGTTGCTATTATTTAAGGGGAAAAAAAAGGGGTTTATTTTCTCTCTCTCTCTCTCTCTCTCTCTCTCTCTCTCTGCCTTTCCTTTTCTTCCTCTCTGTTCTGCCTGTGTCATGCAATATGTCTTCTGTTTATTCTTTTTGGTTTCTTGCTGATTTTTATTCTTGCATTTTTTGATAATTTTATGCATGTACTCTGTGAGAGGAAAGATGAGTTCAAAACTGTGATGAGTTCCTAACTATAATGTGCGTGTTTTTAGTACTTAGTTACATCTGTACATAGGCCATCCTTCTTGAGCCAATTGGTAAGGCTACTATTTCTAAGGCCCAGAACACATTTTCTACAAAGCCTTTAAGAATCAGGAATAATAGCTTATAATCAGATGTATATAATTTCTTTAAAATGCTTTAATCGTCTTTTACTATGCAGTTTCTTAGTTGTGTAGAGCACTGCGATCTGGATTCAACTGTTACTGAGGTAAAAGTATTATTAAATGTTAGTGAAATATAATTCCTTTAAAACAATGCTTTATATTATCTAAGAACTGTGTATCAATAAATGGATATTATCTGTCTCTTTAATTTAGGGCAAAGAATGAAATAGAACGTCAAGAGTTTATGTTCTTATTAACTGGTGGTGTAGGTCTCAAGAATCAATACAAGAACCCAGACCCATCTTGGCTACCAGATAAGAGCTGGGATGAATTATGTCGTGCAAATGAAATCCCAGCTTTTAAAGGATTGAGGTATAGTGAAATGTTGTTATTAAATGGCCATAATCGTTTTCGACTAAAGTATATGTAACATGCAGGAATATTTCCTATACATTTTCAAAATCTTGCCAGAATACCAAAACAGTATTAATATTTCCAGTACTGAAAACTGCAACTCATTTTTAGACACTCTTTCTGTTTTCATCGTATTCTTGGGTTGCTCCACTTAAGTCAAAACTTAAGCACACTAATTAAGATTTAATTAAAATATTTTCCTAAATTAATCCAGGCATTGAATATCTAATGTATTTATATTTATGGAATGGGATGCATACTTTTTTTTGGAGAATACCTCCATGGTAGAAAAAGAGTGTATTAAAGGAGATTAAAGGGGCAAGGAAGTTGTTACATGTAACCAAATTTTAGTGCAGTTCTGTAGGACAATTTTTTTTTCTGCTGAAATCTAATCTCCTGAAATCAGGAAAATTTTGTACAATTTTTCAGTAAGCTTTAGCCCTCAATTCTGAAGCCACTGTGGCAGCAACAGTAATTTCTTCTGCTCTGATAAAAAAAAAAATTGTCTTCGTTTTCTTATCCATTATAGTTTTGCTAGTGATTAGATGATGATCCAGAGTTGGTAGTCTAAGAGGTGTTCTGTCTCAGTGGAACATACGCTACTAATGTTGAATGAAGGAAAATAATGTAGGATTTTTCCTTGGTTGAATTTCTTTGGAATTCTTCACATGGCAAATGGAATTTTTCCAAAATACGGGAAGCATAAAATTCACATTCTACCCATGGTCCATGAAGCCTCCAAGGTTCAAGCAGAGCTGACTGCCAGAGTAGGCAGAGCTTATAGTCAAGTCACAGCCATTCAGATGAAGCTGCATACGTCTGCACCAGCATAGTGGGAGAGGTTTCAGCACAGAGAAGCTTCTCTAAACATTAATGCCCCAAACATAGGATTGTAGTGATTGCAATATGTAGGACATTACAACTCAACTGACTTTTTTGGAAAACATGAAAAACTGGAATCTAGGCATTTCCAGTAATTGCAAGTGCTTTTTCCTCTAGGAGTCATGTGTCTGAAAATACAGGCGAATGGCAGAAAATCTATGACAGCAAAGAGCCACAAAGTTTTCCATTACCAAATATATTCAGTAGTACATTAAATGAATTGCAAAAGATGATAATTCTTCGGTGCTTAAGACCAGACAAGGTAAAATGATACATTACCGTGTATTTGTAGACTATTCCATATCTCTTCCAAACGATCCGTAGCATAGTTTGATCTATCTCTTAAAATAACTCATCTGTTCTTCAGAACGCTTTTTTCAGAAAATAAATTATATTCTATTTTCCACATGGGCAACTCAAACACCACATTCATCAGCTGAGCTGCTTTGTCTGATGTGATTTAATGTGTCTTTCAGAATATACTCATCTTTCTAGTTTTCTTAGAGTGCTCATGCATGTTTATTAAGTCTTTGATGCATACCACATTTACATGATTAGGATGTATTAGCCAGGGTATCCAGTAACATATGCTTGCCTAACAAGAATTACAAGGCAAAGAGAGATTGTGTTCATTAGAGCAGTCAAAGAGAACTTTTAAAACACTCTGCCTTTGATGTATTCAACAAATTAATATATTAGAGACAGTCAGCACTAGGATTAAAAGTATGTATTGTAGTTGCTCACTAGTAAATATTAAAGTAATTACTTTTTAATTAATTCCAAGAAGAAAAAAATGGACCTGCAGATTAGCTAAAGAATTAAAGTCTTACAGTTCAATAATTACCCTCCTCAGCTCTGTCATTTAGTGTTGTTTATATAAGGTGTTTAATTTGAAAAAATATAACATATATACTGGAAATATTTTGTTTCTGGAACATTTAGAAAGGCTAGTCTCAAATCCGTGCAAAGCAGAGAGGTCTCTTTGGACATTTTGCTCAGGAAGTGATTCGGAATACAGTATATGCTAAAGATGCTATGAGATATGCAGCTATGTCTAGTTTTACGTTACTTGTATTTATTTTTACCAGATCGGTCCAGCTATAACAACATTTGTAACTGATAAACTGGGAAAGAAATTTGTAGAGCCACCACCATTTGATCTGACAAAAAGTTACTCAGATTCAAATTCTACAATCCCATTAATATTTGTGCTATCTCCAGGAGCAGATCCCATGTCCAGTAAGTATAAAACAGAAAGAAGCAAAGGCCTGGAATAGCTTTTCAGATTGGGGATCTGCATTTCCCCTGACATACACAATGGGGATGATTTTGTACTTCTGCAACTAAAATCTGAATGTACCCATATCAAGATTGTTGAAACTTTGTGTTGCATAATAAAATGCCAACATTTTTTTAAACTAAGTTTTACACTATACATCCAAGCTATACCATCTTGTATGTAGGTTTTAGTGAAAGAGTAATAAATATATATATATTTTCTTCTGAGTTAAGTGTGAATTTTATCAAATATGCTTTCTGTTCAAGGTCTCCTGAAATTTGCAAATGACAAAAAGATGGCTGGAAATAAGTTTCAGTCCATATCATTAGGACAAGGACAGGGACCCATAGCTACAAAACTGATTCAGGAAGGAATGGAAGAAGGAACCTGGGTTTGTTTACAAAACTGTCATTTAGCTGTCTCTTGGATGCCAATGTTAGAGAAAATCTGTGAAGAGTTTAGCAGTGAAAACTGCCATCCATTCTTCAGGCTTTGGCTTACTAGCTACCCTTCACCAAAGGTACGTGTATTATCAAACATTTATATTCCGTGGAAATAAAAGGTCAGTAAAATTTTAACGAAAAAAACATATCCATGAATGAAGTGATAGTTCCGAACTTATCTAAAATGTTTAAGGCTGGCAAAAAGATAACTTAGTCAAGAAAGGACCTTAAAATAATCATAAACAGAATTATATCGAAATCCCTCTTGATATTTTTACATGAGTGAACGGAACTGCATTCTTCAGTACACACAGTCATTAACTTATGTGGAATAAAACTGGTGGACAACATGACTATTTCAAGAAATTAATGTAGCTGTGTGCATATTATTTAGAAAGTGTTGAATGTCCAGAAAATATCTTAAAATTCAAACAAATTTACATTTTAAAAGAAGGTTTTACTTTCTTGATAGTCCTGAGTATTTTTAAAAAAGTCATTGATGTTTAAAATGTGATTTTTTTAAAAAGATATTTGTTAATATAGCAAATACAGTATAGCTGAATATTGCTATAATGCATCAATTCTTGTGCACTTTCTGAATGCAGTTGTGCTATTGATTATTTCTAGTTTCCAGTAACCATTCTGCAGAATGGAGTAAAGATGACAAATGAACCTCCAACTGGTCTCCGGTTAAACCTACTTCAGTCCTTTCTTTCTGATCCTATTTCTGATCCTTCTTTCTTCTGTGGGTGTCCTGAAAAAGAGCTGGTAAGTAGCTCATCTTTTGACAGTTCTTTTGACAGTTCTTCACAGATATACTGATTCTGTCCTGATTTCTGTCCATTGAATGTTATATCTTAGTTTTCACTATAGTCATGAGTCTAAGTTTTGCAACTATAAAAATATTTAGTAGAGAATGACTCTGTTGGGTAATTTCTTGTGGTACTAGATATGTGCATATTTGTTCACAGGTCAAATAGTCACTACATATCAAACAGTTGCATGCATTCATACCCCAAAATGCTATTGAATAGTTATCAAATGCTTTAGTTCTCTGTCTAAATTACAGAATAACACAAACATATGGGTCAGCTTAAGATCTTTTTTGTTTCTTCAAAGGTATGGGAGAAACTGCTCTTTGGAGTTTGCTTTTTCCATGCCCTTGTTCAGGAAAGAAGAAAATTTGGACCTCTTGGTTGGAATATACCCTATGGATTTAATGAATCAGACTTGCGAATCAGCATTAGACAGTTGCAGGTAAAATTGTCTGTCAGCCTGGTCTTAAAAACCCTTACATTCTCACCACAGGAGAACAGGTTGATAATTGTAAGTGTATACACTTAAGTTATATCAAATAATCACAGAATTTTAAGCAAGTTTCTATGTCTTCAGTCACAAAGCGGAGAAATATCAACCATGTTATACATAAATCATTTTACTTTGTGAGAACGATGCACACAGACTTAGAGAACTGACTATAATAGAGTTACAATTGTTGTATTAAAAAAACTGGCTGTTCCACGACTAAATGACTATCACCTGTTAGGGTGGCTTTTTTGGTTAGAAAAAGGAATTTTATATTCATGCTGCTAATTAAAGAAGACCAAGACTTTTCTCTTGCCCTAAAGCTAAATGGTGTGCTATGATTTCTATTTCAGCTATTCATAAATGAGTATAGTCATGTTCCATTTGAGGCTGTATCTTACCTTACTGGTGAGTGTAACTATGGAGGTCGAGTGACGGATGACTGGGACAGACGTTTACTACTGACAATGCTGGATGACTTCTATAATCCAGATATAATTGAAAATCCTCGTTATACTTTTTCTCCCAGTGGTAACTACTATGCTCCACCAAAAGGCACATATGAGGACTACATTGAATTTATTAAGGTAAAAAAAACAGCAAACTTTAGTACTACTATAATGATGATATACTAAGAAAAAAAAATCTCAGACTTCTTTGCATTAAAAGTGATAATTTTCCAGTACATTTTCACTGAGTGCTTAGCTTCCTGCCTAATATCCAGTACTGACTTGTCATGATCCAGCATATGTTTCTGGGAAGTAAAGGGAAACAGTAAGTAGGTAGAAGCATCTAGTATATATAAATAGAGAATTTCTTAGAAGTGACTTGTGGTGAATGAGTTAGCAGCTCTCTAGACAGTAATACTGTATGCATATTTTACAATCCTTATTTTCAACTGAAGTCAATGGTAAATTTTCACTCAGCTTCTTAAAGCTTCAAATCTGATCAGTGTGCTGCTTTAATAATGCAGGTATTTATTGTCTTTTGCCCTAGAATCTTCCTTTTAGTCAACAACCAGAGATATTTGGTTTGCATGAAAATGTTGATATTTCAAAAGATCTTCAGCAAACAAAGGTCCTGTTTGAATCTTTGCTCTTAACACAAGGAGGAGGCACTCAGGGAGGTTCTTCTGGAGGTGGTGACAGCACTCTTTATGAAATTGCAGAAGATATTCTCAGCAAGGTATGGTATGCAGTGTACAAATGACTCAAATTTATCTTTTTCATCTTTTTCATAAAATAGATATTCTGTAACCCAAGTCTAACTGTAATATTTACTTCATATTGGGTGAAAGTGGGAGGACTTCAGTCCAGCCTGAAAGTAAGAACTCCGGCTATGGTAGGCCACAGCTCTATGTAGGCTGAGTGAAGTTTTGCTAAATAGGTACCAATCAGGAGACAGGGAGAGAAAACAGAACAAGCAAAGCTTGGAAGAATAGTTAATTCATATGAACAATGTTACAATTAGCAAAACTGAAATGCATTTGTAATTTTACATGATATCAAAAAATCTAGGTGGGTCTTTTTTTAAAAAAGAAAGGTATGAGTTAAAATACTAAATCATGTGCTGATGAGATATACATACCAGTAAACCTTCTGATGAGTTACTCAGCAGCTTTTTGCATCTGTTTCTTTTATTGTAGTATTAATGTGTTATTGTTATATGGAATCATTTCTACCTATGTTTTCATCTGCAGCTTCCAAATGATTTTGACATTGAAGGTTCCCTAGTTAAATATCCTGTGAGATATGAAGAAAGTATGAACACTGTGCTGGTACAAGAAATGGAGAGATTTAACAAGTAAGAGAGTTGTTGCTGTTGTTGTTGTTATTATTATTATTGAATGTACCTGTAATCATACCATTGCTTGTAAATTGTTTTGGGAAGTATTTCCTAGTTTGTTTCATTCTACTCTGGTTGTATACCATGGTATCTGCAGTTCTAGCACCAGTTTTCTCTTTTTGAAAGACAGAATGTAGGATGGATTTCAGGAAAAATGACCTGATGTGAAATAGATAGGGAGAGAAAAATATGTGATAATGGAAAGAATTCTAAGCTGCTGCTTACTTTACTTTACTTTACTGTGATTTCATTCTTTTTATCTTTCAGTTTCTTTTTCTTCTTCTTTTATATTCTTCCCTAATCCATTTTTTCCAGTGAGAATGTGGAATCATACAAATCAGGCACATGTTGCAAAAATTCTTTTTTGTTTAAATATATATAATATAAATATATATTAAAATATATTAAATATGTATTTATATATATATATATATTTATTTTTTTTTTTTTACTCTAGTTTAATACGGACTATTCGTATCACACTGACTAACCTGAAGAAAGCCATTAAAGGATTGGTGGTCATGGATTCTGAACTGGAGGCTCTCTGTGGCAGTCTGCTTATTGGAAAAGTTCCTGAGAACTGGGCTAAGCGTTCGTACCCAAGCCTGAAGCCATTAGGCAGTTATATCCTAGATTTTCTAGCAAGGCTGAAATTCTTACAGGTAATGTACAAGGATCAGTGTGTTAAAAGAGTGCTTGGAAAATGAATGATAGGCATTGTCAGATATTCTGAAAACAGTTATGTAGAAAGTGTCAAGAATGCACGAGTTGTTTCTTCTACAATTACTGAAAAATTCATTTTCCACTTCCCAGGATTGGTATGAATTAGGGAAGCCCACGGTTTTTTGGCTGTCAGGATTCTATTTTACTCAAGCTTTCTTAACTGGAGCTATGCAAAACTATGCTAGGAAGTACACAATCCCTATTGACCTTCTGGGATATGAATTTCAGGTATGTATATATTATATATGTGTATTTTGTTTATCATGATCCTGATATTGCAGTGAGATGGAATAAGTTAATTCTGACGCTGCAACTTGAAGTCATGCATTTATTTCTTTAGTAGTGTAGGCATATTAAGTAACACCTGTAAAAGATATATTGAAAGACTTTTATCATTGGGCCTTAGAAACAGCTTATATAGGAGTTATTTGTGTATGCCAATAAAGTCTTATTTTATAACCTAAAATAAAGGTAACTAGCAAACCCACAAAAGGCAGTTTTGTATAAAATTAGTGCTAAAAAGACTTGTTTAGAATTACTACTTAATTCTTATTTTAGAATGATCCTCTGAAGATTGGCTATTGGAATAATAATTCAGAAAGCTAACTGCTACGAAAGCTTAATAACATGAAGCACTTATTATTTCTTGTAGGTTATTCCCCAGGATACTTCTGATACTGCACCAGAAGATGGTGTTTACATCCATGGATTGTTTTTAGATGGAGCTCGCTGGGACAGGACCAAGTCAGTACTAAAGTATTTTACTAAAGTTCTGAAAGATTTCTTAAGTGCTTATGCAAGATTTGTTTAAACATTTTCACCTTTCATACCATTTCAATAAACACCTTGTGAATGTTTTCTTCCTTCTGGTGGCTAAAGGTAAGAAAACAAAGCAGTGAATCTTTTAAGTGTTACTTTTCTAGAGACTTTGGATTGTGCTAATATGAAACATGCTTTTAAAGTAATGAGTAATTCTGGAATGCTGAATTCTTTGGTGTCTGCTCTGAGTTATATTAAAAAGACCAGATTTTTTTAGCAGTTTTTTTGTAAAATCATTTTTATCCAAAAGGTTAATGTTTTGAAAATTAAATCTTCTAATATTTAAAAATTATTAAAATTTAGATAAATATTTAATAAAATTTCAGATAACATTTTGATTTATGAGTAGGACTGTCTGTCCTAATAGTAAGTGTAGCTATGGACCTCTGATATCCTCTTGCTATAGCCATCCAGACCATTCTGTAGTGTTTATTCTGTATGGAGAACACTCATGTAAATTATCCCTGAGTCAAAACCAATAGTTGATTTATAGTGTTTTATCTGTTTATTCAAGTATCCTTCAATTCTGTTTTTGAGGTATCTGTCATTGATTAATGGCTAAGATATAGGCATCCAAAAGTGAATGTCAAGTGAGTGCTGGGGGCAAAGGTCTCTCAATACTCACTTGCTTGTGAGGCTATTCTTGTGGATAACCACTTATATGTTGGAACAAGAAATTCAAATCCACTTTTGGATGGAAGAAGTTTTTTCCTAGCCTAGAACTTTGGTGACTGTAGTTCCTCCCTTCCTTTGTTTTTTACAAGGTAATATTATATTGCTAGATGAAAGTAATTTCATACAAAATGAAATACTGTTTCCTTTATGAGGAAAAAAAAAAAAAGGAAGAAAAAACACCTATGTTTACTTCTAAAATCACCTCTCCTTGCCTTCACCCCTCCCCACAGCCCACTTTTTTTTCTCTCCCTTGGCTTGGTTTAACACCAAGCCAAAAATAACTGCTTTGTTGCTTTCTCTCACCAGAGGAATGTTAGCTGAGCAGTATCCCAAATGCCTCTTTGATGCGATGCCAATCGTCTGGATAAAACCAAGTAAGTAAAATTGTTCTAAAGTGTGAGATATTCAGCAAGCAATTTCAACAATGAATTTCACTGTTACAGAAGACTAAGACTCCTGTCCCTCACCGAAGTGCCCAAAAGTGCACAAAATTCACATGCACCTGACTTTTGACTTTAAAATTTAAAATCATGCTTGCTAGATGGATTTAGTACTTAATCTACTGATGCACATTTTTAAAGATGAGGATTTTTAAAGTAAGCTTCCCAGCCTGCTTTTAAAATAAAAGTTAATTTTGATTAGTGTAGGCAGGCAAATGTGTTTTGAATTCTTTGCTCAGGATGAGAATTTTGAATTGAATTGCTCAGTCTTTTACCTCACATGATTTAACAAGGTTTGCTTAGATTATCTTTTGTTATTAATAGTTCCCTATGATATCCACAAAATGTTCTCCATAATACTGTTTTCTTTGATCAGGAGCAGTAAATCCCTTATTTTTTATTTAATCATTTAAGCAGAATTCTCTACTGTAACTATTGAAATTTATATGTAACTAACTAATAGGTCGTTTATTTACCTAACTAATAGGTCGTTCTGCAAAGCTTTCACTTTTTCTGCCTGTGCCTTCTGTTGCCATTACATGAATTTGTTTTCATACATGCATGATTTAAGACTTTGCAAGTTGCATGCAAACAATCAAGGCATATAATTTTTTTTCTGTGCAGTCGTGTCCTTGAATCTTAGCTGTCTTGGGTTATAGTTGAGTTCTTTGGTGCTTGGTCAGAATTCCCAAGGAAGTATTATAGTTTAAAGACATTCTTCCAACATTTTGTGGGAATCCTGACCCAGCAATACATTTTAATTATATAACTATTCAGAGTTGAATATATTTCTGTATAATTATGAAGCTAATTGTATCACAAATTGGCATTGAGTGCTAGAAGTAAACTGTAGTTTAATTACATTTGTTAACTTATTTAAAGGTAGGTTATTTTGTTTTTAAAAAAGTAATTTCTTTGTTACACATAAAACAATTCTTCATTTTTATTTAGCTTTAAGAATGTTATTTATTGTAAATATTTAATGTCTGTGTGTAGATTAGATTTCTATCATTTAAGATATTTGCAGTAAATAATACATTCTTTTGTTTTCTTTCAAAGCTGCAAAATCAGACATAAAAAAGTCTAATGCATATGTTTGCCCTCTATACAAGACAAGCGAGCGTAAAGGAGTTTTATCTACTACTGGACATTCTACTAATTTTGTTATTGCCTTAACTCTGAACACGGATAAACCAGTTCAGCACTGGATCAAGCGAGGGGTTGCGTTGCTCTGCCAACTGGATGACTGACTTTGGACAGTTCAGATAAAAACTTCAACATATTCTTTATTTTCTTCATTCCCTAGCAGAGGAAGGGTATCATACTGTGTCAAAAACGCAGACTGACATGCTTTTTACATAAAAAGAAGGCATGCAAATTTGCTAGTATTTTGCCTTTTCCCAATTGTTTTCCCCAAGATTAGTACCTTTACAATGTATAAAAGATACAACTAGGTTATAGTCTTTTGTAACACTATTTATGTGTACACATCTATTTCATCTATACTTGAGTATCACAAAATATATCATAAAGGAAAATGAGAATTGCGTGTACTCTGTGTGTTGCATTACATTTAATGAGTTGAAGAATTGGAGTCCTGAATCATGTGAGAGGAAAGATGGTTTGTAGTAGGTTTGGGGATTTTTCATGTATTTCCTGTAGTCTGTCAAAGAAACAGTGAACATCTTCAAAAATTGTTTATCTATAGAAAGTATTTCCACATGTATTTTTTGCTCAGAATTTTCATCTTTTCAGGATTTACCTTGTTATAAGTAAGTGTTTTGTAAGCTTTTATTGTTTTTGTATTTGTTTTGTTTTTTATTTCCAAATCATTACTATGAAGAAATGATTGATATCTCCCTTGGCAGCTTGCCGTAAAATCTTGTTTCTCAGTTGTTCCACAGAGCTGCTACCTTTGCCATTATAATTAGGTCTCATGTCCTTCATTTCCTTTTATTTTTAAATGCTTATTGTGCTTTACTTCTAAAACAGTTTTAAGCATATGCCTTTTTTTTCCTTTCTGAATTGTGTTTTGCCCTGGATAAAATCTCTGTTGATCTGTTTTTGCTTTTCTACTTATGTTAACATGAAAATTGTTTTTCATGTTAACCTTTAAATAAGGTTGTTCTCTTGATTTCTTGTCTATATTTGCTTTTATTTTTATTATTTTCTTTATACATGGCCTTACTCTTTAAGTCAGTTAGAAATGATGGCTTCTTTACTTGATCCTCTTACGAAATGACTAGAATTTTCTTTCCACGACTACATTGCTAATGCTTATAGATCTTAAATTTTCTTTCCAAATATTTCAACTTGAGTGTTCTACCAAGAAAATGAACATTTAATTTTTTCTTTTGCTGACACTATGTGTCAGGTCAGATTATCAAACATAACTAACCTGTATGCAAGAAACATGGAGAAAGTCCCAGAGTATCTTATGATCGGGTATTTTTAGTGAGCTATTAATGGACATAGACTCTGCTGAGATCACTTTCAATCCTGAAAATATCACTTTAACTTAATAATCACTTCATCAAAGAGTGGGGTCTTCCCTCCTTCAGAAGGTGAGAAAATATATACATTTTCTAAATTCTTAGGGAAATTAGTAATCTTACAAAAAAGATCCAGAATTAAAATGTTTATATACTGACTGTACTATAGGTCTAATGAAATTGTAACAGTTTTTGGTTTGTGTGCTTTGTTAATATGTTTCTCTTACGCAATAAGTGCAATTATAGAGCAAGGCCTTGCAAATGTAGTGTAGAGCAGGTGGATCAGGTAACATTTAATAATGTGCAAATATTTTATGACGTATTGCTGCTTAATTTTAAGTTGTGTCTAGAATTTTACCAAGCTAAGTGTTGTGGTGACTTCTTTTGTTTTTCTGTGCTTATTTGTTTTGCCAATTTTTTTTTTATTATTTCTTTTTATTTTTTTCTCAATTCATTTAATAGTATTTTGCCCTGGTCTGGGTGTTGTGGTGGTTTTTTGTTGTTGTTGTTTTTTGGGTTTTTTTCTTTTTTCCTCTTCCAGACCAACTTTCAAGAAAGACAGAACTGGAAATTTTGTGAGGTAAAAATGGACAAGTAGTTGGAGTCTAACAATATCTTGGATTTTAACCTATAATAATGTGTAGCTAATAAAAAAAAGGAGCAGTGTGATTAGATTGTGCATGTAAAACAATTTTATCAGAAGAATTGTTTATGAAAGTTTTCAAAGTTGAGAACTTAGACTTAACAAATAATATAACCAATATATATTTATGTTCCAATATTTTGATTACAATCTAAAAAAGGCAAGAAAAGTTTTAATTCATTTAACCCTCTCAATGTGACAAATGCTTTTTTCACTAATGCCACTCTTAAGGTTTTGGGGATTGGTTGCTTGTTTTAAATTAAATCCATGGGGCTTACGTGAGCCATTTTGACTTTTGTGTGTATTTGGATATGTGTTGTTGCGGTAGTTCAGGTATATCCACACAGCTATTGGGAAAACACAGGCAGGCATGCATTGATGAATGCACAATTACAAGTTTTTCTGTTCCAAATAGATATGGAAGATGCTTGTAAGATGGTAGATTTAATCTTCTTTCAGATGTGTTATTTCATATTGTTTCAGATGGAAGACTGAAGCATGTAATATTAGCACAGATTTTAAACAATGCATTCTTTCTCTTCATACTTAAATAGCAGTTGCTCCTTCTGTTATTCTGTTACTCCAGATTTAGCCAGAAGATTTAACTTCTGCTTGCAAAAAAAAAAAAAGGGAAAAAAAAGAAAAGAAAAGAAAAAGGTATTTTCCCACTAAACGTGATTGAAGTTGTGCTGATTTGCCATGTATAATTCTACATATGTGTTTGATGATGAGTATGATGAGATCCCTACTCAGCATGCTATTCAGGAAAGCTTACAAGATATGCCTAAAAATGAAACAAATATGGATGTAGCAGAAAATGAGAGGTAATGAGTTATTCTATTTGTATATTATATTGCTATACAAGAAAGTATAACATGGATAATTCTATAATCTATCTTTTGTTCTGTTTCTGCAGTTTCAAGTTTGTAGCAAGCAAAGAGCGCGGAAAGATAATTGCAGCTATTCGGACAGTTAAGTACCAATGCCTGCACTAATCTCCCTAGGAATCACTAGGTATTGCACTGCTGAGCCTGCATTTTAGAGGTCTGGTCACCTGAATTAAATTCCTATTTCTCTGTATAGTCCTGGGGAGAGTTGGCAAGTGAAAATGGGACAGACAAAAGCTAGTTTATTAGACAGGAAAATTAGAGAATGCAAAGTGTTCCAGGGTTGCTACATAGCTGCCAAACTTTGGCATACTCCTATGTGGGATGCTCTTAGTCTGCTCTCCTCTTAATATTTTCACTTTTTGTGGTGTAATCATCAACTTATATGTTCAGTTACAGAGAAAGATAAGGAATGAAAATAACTAGGATGGTTGTTGGGACAAGGGTCTGCCAGTGGGAAACCTTATATATATCAGTAAGTAGTCAAGGAGGTATTTAGTGAAGCTAAAATCAAGAACTGTGGAAAAGCAGATTCTAGCTCAGTGCAATAAGGAAGATGTGCCTAAACTCTCATTATTCCTTCTGTCTGGTCTAATGAACATCCTATTTTTCTATATGAAGGAAAACTTCAGCAGCAGATACTGAGGGCAGTCAGTCCTCTTATTCCATAGTGACAGCTTTCTCCTAGGAAGATAGGCTGCTTTCTCCAGAGGGTTTAAAAAAGCAGGAGTAGAATCCTGGTTGCTACAGAAAGAGGTCTCTGGCCAAAGGAAGTTTTGCTGCTGCTTATCCTTTCCCTCTGATTGAGAAGGCCTGAAGTCTTCATTTTGAAAAAGGTTCAGTTTGAGGGACAAACTGACCAAGTCCTGAGCTTTGCTCTGCTTGGTGGCTGAACAATCTTCCAGGCTGTATCAGGAGCACAGTTCTTTGAGCTCTGGGGTAAGATGTCTAGTAATTAGGTTTGCATAAAAATGGAGCAATGGTGGTGCTGACTGGTCTGGCTCTGTTCTCTAGCAGTCCCCTTTAGCAGGTGCTGTTTGTTGTTGGAGAAATATTTTGCTGTAGTCTAATTCAGACACGTCAACTGCACTGACAAGTGATTAACTCTCCCTGTGCAGCTAGTCTGTCTACTGCAGTATCCTGTAATTTGCTTTGGGAGTGTGTATTCATTTCTTTCAGTAATCTAGAGCTGAGCAACTAAGCCATGTTTTTTTTTTTTATTTTTTCTTTAATTGTCCATGTTGAGCATAAGGCAGCATTTGCAGAATTCAGCTGCCAATTGTCTCTGAGATACAAAATTGAAGACCTGATCACTTGCTTTGATTAAGGTTCCAGTAAGGTATTTTAGTAAAAGCAGGGATAATGAAATGCATGTTATGTCCCAGTTAAATCCAAATCATTTTACATTTGCCAACCTCATTCTTCTTCTAAACTTTCAACAGGGCAGCTGTTCACTTCATATACTAAACTGTCATGCAACGTTATCTTGAGAGGGTTGTTGATCTTTTTTTTTTTTTAATCAATAAATGATTTCAATGTGTACTTAAAAATACTCTGTGCGTCAGTGTAGTTCACTGAATATTCCATTCATAAAACCACCCTTTGATAAAAAATTGTTTTGGTAAAATAAGTTGTATTATTTATATTGATGTCCTAAATGGCACAAGTATATAAGTTGCCCTGAATTTTGTTTTATGATGAGTAGTTGGATAGCGTGTGTCTACATACCACAGGCCAAGAGGAGGCCTTGAGGAAGCTGGTGAAGCACCGTTCTGCATTTGAAGAAGCAGACCTGCAAGGCTGGCTTCCAGTGCATGAAGCTGCAGCACAGCTCAACAAGAACATCCTAGAAATAACTTTGAAAGGTAAGAAGTCCTTTTTTTTTCCACCGGAAAGTTTTACAGAAGTCTGATTTGATGAGTAATCTATCTTCAAATATATTCTGTTTTTCTGTATTCCAGCCTCCAGTGCCTTAACTTGGGAACAAACCACTTTAAAGGGGGAAACGCCTCTTTTAGTAGCAGTAAGAAATTGCCTCGTAGATAATGTCCGCTTTCTCCTGCTCAATGGCAGCAATCCCAATGTTAAGAATGAAGAAGGAGATTCTCCTTTAGTTACAGGTAAATAAATACGTTACGTGGAGGAAGAGAGGACGTGAGGTGAGATTTAAAATCCAATATTTCAGTTTTTATTTTGACACTTGTTCAGTATCTAAAGTACTGTGCTATTTGCAGCAGCAACTTTTAGAAAACAAACAAATCTGAATGTGTGTCTCATTGTTTTTCTCCTGAGGTGATAGGGCTTTAAATGAGCTGACACTGCAAGTTTGGGAGTGTTATCACAAGATTCTTAGCATTATTTATTGACCTTTATTGGTCTATTGAAGCATGCAAAAACGAGGGTTTGGGGGAAGATTTTTTTAGTTTTTCGTTTCTGTTTCAGTGCAGGAAATATCAGATGGTGCCCATTATCCATCCTCCAGTTGCAAAGAGTTTGAGGTTCAGGTTGAACATTTATCTTACTATCTTAAGAGATCACACGTATTAAGATGAGGCACCTGATAAAATGATTTTAAGTTTTGTTACATATTATAGTAACTGCTTGGGGATTATATTTAGTTCCCTGAGGCAGGCCAGCTCCTGACCATTTGAGGTGTCTATATGTTCTCCATCTAGTGGCAGGAAGAAACTCTACCAATTGCAACAGATTATCATAGGAAAAAAAAATGCCATAGAATCATTCATATATATAATTAAAATTATGCCAGCAACAAAGAACGAACTTGGTAAGTTAAAAATTTTAGTGTACTGTGACATTTCTCAGTGTATAAATAGCATTTCAGGGAACAGCATAAGCTTTCCTCGGCTGCCACGTGAAAGTTATTGTAGAATAGTGTTGAGTAACATTCTGGCTAATACTTCACTTCTTGTCTTACAGCAATTAAACACAACTCATATGAGATTGCCTCCCTGCTGATAAATTTTGGTGCAAAAGTGGACTTGCAGTGTGTCCACAAGAGGACTGCTTTACATGAGGCAGCCAGACTAGGCAGGAAGGATCTGGTGAAGCTTTTGCTTCACTCTGGTGCAGACCCTGATCCTCGCAGTGGATATGGGCTCACACCTCTAGCACTAGCCGCGCAGACTGGACATACAGAAATTATGGAACTTTTACTGCAAAAAGGTGAGGCTTCTATATTGAATGTTTTACAGCTTAGTAGGTTGATTTAGTAACCTGCAGTTTCTAGAAGACTTCAGTGTGGTTCTTCATTCTAGTAGAAATTGTATGACCATATGTTTCAGTATGGAAATGTTTAAATCAAAAACAGGGGAAAGAAAGTGAATCCTTTTGTGAAAAGGGAGAAACTAGCTATAGAAGCCAGAAATTGTTGTTAGCTCACTGGTATGTAAAATTTTACATTCCTGAAAGGAAAATAATTGAGTGTACAGTCTCTCAGACATTAATAGATATAAATAGAAAAAATACATTTTTAGAGATTTAATTTCTTTACAGCAAACAGTAGATCTGATACATTCCCAAAACAGTGTACTTGTGTTGTTTTTGTGTGATTATTAAATGGCATCTTAATTTATCTGAAGTATTTTAACTCCTAAATCGCGTAGATCAAGTATTTTGTTAGTTTCTTTCTAAATAATTCCTCATATTTAAATATTACCTCTAAAATACATATTTTATTTACATACATTTTTATTAATCTACCTGAAGTTCTGAGTGGAACTGATTATTGTAACATATGCCTTCTGTGTACAGCAGAATAACATAACTAAAGAAAATACTATCTGCAACAGGAAGTTTGCTGTGATGATGTAGTTAAGGCACAGTAAACACTGCAATAGAATTCCAACAAAATATTAATAGTTAAATGAGTATTTGCTCTGTGTGTGTGTGTGTGTGTCTGTGTGTGTGTGTATATACATATATATATGTATATAAAATTTGCACAGTAGTGCTGCAAGTGTTTTGATATTAGGTTTTTTTCCTGGTGAGAGGACATACCTTCCTGTTACAAATCTTTAGACAGTTTTTTTAAGGAAACATTTTTGTTTCTCTTCTAGTTTCTCTTCTAACTTTCATATATTCCTGTATGCGCTGAGTCTCATCAGATGAGAGTCTCAGAGATGAGTCTCGTACATTTCTTTATGTATTCCTTATTTACATTTATATTTGTTTGATCTTTGTCAAGAAGTGTGTTGTATGTAAGACAAAAAGAATCACTTGTTTGAAAAAGAAGTAACCCCCTCACATGCCTCATTATAACATTAAGTCTATGGCGGTATGTGATTGCACACAAAGCAATTTAGACCACCTCACTCTATGGATTATATAAACTCATAATTTGCCCATACTGGTTTTGTAGGGTAAAAGATAGAATTCAAAATTCCTTGTCAGTGGAGGGGTGCGAGATATTAATTGCTGTTAGATGTTTACAGTGACCCTGTGAAAATGCTTGATGTTTCTCTCCAGGCGCTGATGTTCTTTCACAGGCGATGGACTGTGCTTCTGTATTATTTGAAGCAGCAGGAGGAGGAAATCCAGATTCACTGAACCTTTTGCTAGAATATGGAGCTGATGCTAATGTTCCAAAGCACTCGGGTCATTTGCCGATTCACAGAGCTGCATATAGGGGACACTTTCTGTGAGTTAAAATACTTAAAATCAAGTGGTAGTGACAACAAATATTCATTTTGATAACTTTTACCTTACTCAAAGCAAGGTTTTAGGATAAGGCTACTGATTCCTATAGTATTTGTGAGAAATGGGGAATACTGTTGCCCCGACTTGATACTCAGGCACTTGGGACATGCTTATTTTTGGGGGGATGTGCTCATCTTCGCTCTGTCATTGTAAGGTAGACATACTAAATCATAAAGTAAACTTGAGGGTAAGAGTTATCCGTATTTTAAAGATGGGAAAGTTACTGGAATAGTTAGGCTAAAATCACAAAGAAGGAGTGAGGAATAACTCTTTCACTACTAGAAAAGTTGTATTGTGCTTTACAAACTCAGGAATCTGCCATAATTTCTATGAGTTAGGCAACTGTGTGAAGAAAAGTTTCTACTGCAAAGGAGTCATTATTCTTCTAGCTAGGAATGGGAATGTTGATAAATGACAGTATAATTTGATATATTTTAAATATTTCTGATGTATCAGGTGTGCAGTCATTGCTGACTAACTATTTAATTGCTAGAAATTTAAGTTAATGCAGAAAGAAGTAGAGCATATCATGGTATGGATTTGGTAGATTAAAACAACCGTTTACAATTACGATCAATTCTGAAGCTGAGCACTTGGTCTAAGTGAACTTACTTAAGATCTCAGAATCTTTCTTTTTTCTGCTTCCTCTTTAGAGCCTTAAAGAACTTAGTTCCAGTTACTAATTTTGATGCCATTAAAGAAAGTGGGATAAGTCCAGTTCACTCAGCTGCAGCAGGAGCACATCCTCAGTGTCTTGAGTTTCTCCTCAAATCTGGGTTTGATGCCAATTTTATGCTGGATCAAAGAGTTCGCAAAGGCTATGATGACCACAGGAAATCAGCACTGTACTTCGCCGTTTCAAATGGGGATATCTGTTCAACACAGTTACTGCTGAATGCTGGAGCTCTCCCAAACCAAGATCCCATCAACTGTCTCCAAATAGCCTTGAGAATGGGCAACTATGAGTTAATGAATCTACTGCTCCGGCATGGGGCTAATGTCAATTACTTCTGCAGGGTAAATACGACACATTTTCCATCAGCTCTACAGTATGCGCTGAAAGATGAAGTCATGTTGAGAATGTTGATGAACTACGGGTATGACGTGCATCGCTGCTTCGACTGCCGTCGGGGAAGCAGTTCCCATTCCCAGTATGTGACTGATGGATGGACTTCTACTGTTATCAAAGATACAATGGTAAGTGTAACAGAATGTTTCATATGCTGCTTTACTGGCAATATCCTCTTAAATGAGTAAGTGCTTGTTAATGCATTCTGTCAGGAAAAGAGGTTTTGTAACTATCAGGCTGTTTACATACAGATGTAGGAATAGACGATGCTTTAAACTTTAAATAGGTGTCACCATAAGGCCTGGTTCATGATGGCAAATCATCGCTACTAGTATTTTTCAATGGGGAAGATAGAGTAAGTAATTTGTAAACAGTACAAAATTGGCTTTCTAGGGCCATCTTATCCATGCAGTGAATGGGTCCTGGGTCATCTTTTATTGTGTTCCTAATGTTGAAAGCCTATCACAAAGACTTCCTGAACCTGGTATGATAAATGCTGACCAGAAGTTAACAAACTTAAACTGATCAAACACATTCCTAGAAACACTTGTCAGCATCATTATTTTATGTATTTTAAGGTCCACTTGAAACTATTACACACTCCTTAACCTGAAGGTAATTTTGGGGCATGGAAGGGGCCTGCGGCTCCCTGCTCTGCACGCTGGGACACATTCTGAAAAGCTTGGCTGCTGTTTAATTGTGAGATTCAACACATGGTCCCTTGACTGACAGAGCACTAATTCTTCCTGACTTTCTGTTGAAAGAATTGAACATCTCTTATCCTGAACAGGAGGAAGTCATTTACAGGAAGATTGAATATTATTTTATTAAATGTTTTGTTTTTGTCAGTTCTGTGAAGTCATCACCTTGTCGTGGCTGAAGCATCTGTCTGGGAAGGTAGTGCGAATAATGTTAGATTACGTTGATCATGTTAATATCTGCTGGAAGCTAGAAGCAGTTCTCAAAGAACAGGAACTCTGGCCAGAAATCAATTCAATTTTAAGTAAGTATCTGATATTTAGATAACATTTCTCTTGGTCCTTATTATGCTAAAAATATGCTTTGTCAGTAAGATACTTCTTAAACAAAAATCAGTCTTTGCAGTGTTTAAAGCAAATCTCTCAGAATTCTGATAGCACTAATTGCACAATGTAGAGCACTTGATGACTATTTAATTGCATGTATATAATATGCTCTCTTTCAAAGGGAATATTTAGAAAGTGTTTATATATTTATGATTAAAAAAGTATTTTTCTATGTGTCAAGTGGATTCAATAAACAGTAAATACTATTTCCAATTAGGTGATTTACATCTAGTCAAAATGTATAGCTTTTAGTTTATACAAAGATTAAAAGGTGGCAAGTCAAAATTCTACTTTAGTAGCTTCTTTGGGCTGACACAAAACAGGTGGTAGTTTTTTTTGGCATTGAAACTCTTCATTAAATCTGCCATCAAGCTCTGCTTTTTAAACTTGGACAATGGAATACTAGCATTTAAGCAACTTGACAGAAATAAAATCTTTTGACTTAGCTGACTACAAATACAAATGTTATCAAGAGGTGGACAGGCAGATGTATAATGGTTAGATCCTGAGAGGTCCTGTCATCCAAGGACAGTCAAATTGATTTAATCTGTCTATTCACAGAACAAGTCTGCAGCAAAACCTGGAGCAGAGATTTGAAAGCTGTCAGAGTAGTTGCACAAAGCTGAGTAACTTTTATCACTCCCACTTTGCTTCTAGCAAATACTCGCTCTTTGAAGCATCTTTGTCGTCTGAAGATACGGGAATGCATGGGCCGGTTGCGTCTCCGTTGTCCTGTCTTCATGACCTTCCTTCCACTGCCAAACTGCTTGAAAGACTACATCCTATACAAGGAATATGATCTTTATGGACAGGAAAACTTCCTAGGAATCTACAACCTCAACTGTACATAATTGTTATTTCTATATTTTGAAGGGAATGTTGAAGTGGGTAAGACGTTTATGCAGCTCCTTTTGGGATTTTATCTCCTTTACACGTGTGTGTGTGTGTGTGTGTGTGTTGTGTGCACGAGCATCTATTATATCTCAATATGAAGGAAGACCAGGTCTCATCATGTACCCCCTCCACACTGCAGAAAGGGGGAATCTTAAGCACTGAAACAGTATTTCATTGCTCCATCTAGAAGCGGGTTTTCACTTTACAGTGCCAAAGGCATATTTACATGGTTTGGGGCCTTCTCTTCAGACAATTTGAGCTTAATCTTTGGGAACTCTTAACTGACAGTGGATGTCACATTTTATGGTCATACGTGGCAGATGAAAGAAAGATGTGCACCTTATTCTGTCATGTTCATTGAATGGAATAATTTCTACTGCAGTATTTCTGTACAAGTCAAGAGGGCAAACACTCCAGTCATGCTTAGATGCTCTGAATGAAAAAGCCTCCTCCTAGCTTCACTGCATGCTTTCATCTGATGGGGTGATGTTATACTGTCACGGCACTAATAATTCCCAGGTAGGTGATGGAGATGGATACCGTTTACAGATCTGTATTCTTACGTAGTGCACAGAGGTACAGAATTCTTATTCTTAAAAACACTATAGAATAATCAATGTGGTTGATTTCATCACAATTTCATCACAACACTTAGCATTAATAATATTTATTCCTTCATGATCAAGTAAGCATAGATTTTCATTTATACATGCATCTGTATCACGGAAGTTACATAATTCAAAAGTCTCTTTTTTCCCCTCAGAAAAAATTTACAAATTTTATAAAATACAAATTTAATTATTATGGAGCTATAATCCATTGTTTCTTACATGGTGTCTATCATATAATAAAGAAAACTAAGGATGTTTGTGAAATAGTGTCAGTACCCATGTTAATGATTTTGCTGGTATAGCTTTTCTGTACACATGAATTCTGATCACTAAGATAACCGTAGCTCTTTACAAAATGCTACACATTATCATATGACTAAAACATGTGCCTTAAAACAGCCAGCTTAAGTAGTAGGGGTTTTCTTCTCTTAATGTTCAATCTTAGATTGTTGCAAAAATAAGTTACCATCCTTCCCAAGTAAAACAACTTTTTCTGAGCATTTGAAATATACTTTGAAAACAGATTCATCTGCATCTCAGTAGAAGGGAACATATCTATTGTCAATAACAGTATCTCTGGAAAACCAGTATTAGAAAAAATAAAGATTGTTTTTTCATGAATACAAATCCCATCCAGAAAGTTACTATACTTAAGGTTTTATTATTTAACCTACAACCTGCTGACTGAAGCCCTGGCATAATACACTTACTATTCATGTTTCCAAGCTTAAAACACAACTATCAGTGTTAAAGTAAGTATACCCCTTGAGGTTTTTAAATACAGCAATTCAGGGAAAAATAATGTGCAAGTCTCAAACATTGCCAAAATTACTTACACTTCACTAGAACATGACCAATCCAGCACATCGTAAGTATGTGACCACACCACTGAATTAAAAATCACCTGAAAGATTGTACAAAATCCTTGGCTTGCAATATAAACTTCATTACAAATACAAATGCATTCACAATGGCACAAGGACTTATGCTAATCTTATTAAATTGGATGTCACTATGGCAGGAAAAAAAATCAGCTTAGTGCTTGGTTGGAAAGAAAAGCCCTGGGAACTACCTGACTTGCAAGAAATTCTGTGAAATAAAGCAAAGGGAAGTGTAAAATACAAGCTGTTATTAGAAGAGACCAAGTCTCTCTACTGCATTCACTGAGTGGTAGCAGGTTTGCTCTATCTGTGAATTAGTTCTGAAATAGCATGAGACATTAGTAATAATAGTGCTTTCTCCATTGGTTTATCTCCTAAATTATGTGGGAGTACTTCAAAATTCAATTTACAAGAGCATCACTTAAGATATGCACAATCCAAATGTGCTTCTTTATATCAGTGACCATAAATACGTCTTCATAGCTTCAGCTGTTTTGGGGATTTCACTGGGTTAAATTCATACAAATTTCATGGCATTGATGGTGGTAGTGTTATTTCACTATTAGTTAACTGTTAAATGGTAAAATAATATTTACCTTGTTGGTACAATTTCAAAACCTAAAAAGATTAAGGAAGTAACAATCAAATCACAATTCATTTATACTGCCCAACTGTAGCAAGTTCTGCAAGTTGTACAGAACAACTGTACAACACGTACAAGAACAAGGCCAGGAATAAAACCTCAGCAAACATTCTCTGCCTTGAGGAAATTATGACCAAGTTCCATTCCCAACTCACTGCCCTGTTTCCACTTCACTTCCTGAATCCCTTTTGACCTCCCACTTTCCTCTTGCAGCCTTCATCATTCTCTTCAATGTTCTTAAAGATCTGTGCTCATTTTGCCAGAGACTCTCCTAAAGAAGCCAAAAACCAAAACCTTAGATCATTCATCTGTCTTAATCTAGTTTCTTTCTGCTAAGAACAAGCCTCTTCCTTCATTTGTTTTTTAAGGGCTAGGACATTTTTCTAACGCATCTGATATGCAGTTCCCTCTTGTGCTTTCCTAGGAAACTACATTTAATAACACAGATGGAAAGCCTGCAAAGCAAATTAATAATTCCAGTCATCTATTGTTACATCTGAAATGTCCCTTATCACAGTAAGTTCAGGTGCCAGCTTCCTCCTTTCTGCCTTATCATTGCAGGTTTATATCTAAAACATAAGTATGAAGAAAAGGTAACATCTTTTCAGTAAGCTAATACAATAACACTTAGAGGCTACACAGCAGAAATGATTTTTGATGACACTGCTAATCTAAGAGCCGTTAATCACTCTTACTCAGAAAACTGTGTGACTAAATTCTCAAGAGTGGAGACCAGTGACTTCATATTCGTCTTGTGCTGTTTCAAAGTTACTTCATTTTCAGCATGTACTGGAAGAAGACAAATACCACCAAGTACAAAAAAACAAAACGAAGCAAAACAAACAAACAAAAAAAACCAAAAACCCCACACCACCAGCTGTACCAACTTGAAGAGACAATTTGGCTCCTGTACAACTATTTGTAAACCTAGATTGAGACATGAAGACAATTTATATCTGCTGAGTAATGAAACAGCTTTTTAAGTAAAGCCAGAAATGAGAATGCAAAACTATATAAGAAATACAAATGCCACTTAGATAATGTACAAAGCCTCCGATCTGTGTGGTCCATTTGACACTGTTCTGGCCAAGGCTGGCCATAGGCCAATATCATTTGGCCTGAGTAGGCAATGACAAAAGCAGGTACTTCAGCACTTGTCTGACTTATTGGGGGATGAAAAAATATATGGGAACAGGAGCTGTAATGCAGAAGAACATGGAGATTTGTTTGCGGCTCATTCTCCCCCTTGAACGTCTCTCAGAAGGCAGAAGCATGGTGACTGCTTCCAAGGCTGCCGCGTCCCATCCATGTCCTTCAGTGCCCGTAGCAGCAGCCAACAGCCCTGGCTCTACCTCCTCCTGCAGCAGCAGCTCCAAAGCAACAAGTTCGGCTATTCCTGCAGCAGGCAGGGCTGGTAGGTAACACTCCCCTTGCTCTCTTGTGACAGGAGCCAGGTGCAGGTAATCTCTGAATAAGAAATTTGCCTCTCCACTATGAAATGGGGAGGGGGCTGCTGCCTTCAGCTTACACAAGAGAACTCCCATGGCATGAGGATGTCCCCTGTACCCCCTGCAGACATCAAGCAGGTAGTAAGACCACTCATTCCCTATCTTAGCAACACCAAGGAACTCCAACCGTGAAAGACTGGGCCAGCACCAGTGGTGGGAAGTACTGTGAAAACTGCATCTGTTCCCGAACATGAATACCCTGAAAAACCCTGCAATGGACTGTAAAGCACTTGTAATTGTTATAATATAACTGGGATTATATTTTTCTCTTTCTACATTTCCTATTATTTTCATTAGAGACGTCTTCTATTGGATTTTAGTATATATAGTAACTAGTGCAAAAATAAATCTCTCTTAAAACAATTTTCCTGCTCTGAATTGAAAGGTAAGTACACATTTAGTACTATAGAAAATAAATATTACATGGTATAGAGAATGGAGATGAGGTTTAAGAGCTGTAAACATATACTGCTTTGAAAAATGCTTTACGGGATTGACTTTTGGATGCGGGATTTACATAATCTCTTACTTGAGAGCTATTTAATTCTTTTTTGCAAAATACATTGCCATGAAAAGACCTCAAGAGCCTCCATTCATTTTCAGTAAGAGTAGTGTACAGGTGAAAAGGCATTTAAGTTTTCAGAAGATCCAATGATGATGTTCAAGCTGTTCTTGCAACTGTAGGCATGTTTTATAAAAGTGAATTTACTTTTAAGTAAAGTACTTAAGTAAAGTACTGGGGAAAAGCAAGAACATGGCACTTGTGCTACAAGAATGCATAAAGTATTCCTACCATTTGATAAGGAATGATCTATACATTCCTTATGCAGAAAGATGCAACTGTAACTTCTCTTCAGCTCTTTTCTAGGTTTAACATTTTCCTGTTTCAATAAGTCTTCCAATATTAATTGAACAAAAATCAAGGCAGTACCATACAACTGTAGTATGCAAAAAAAAATTCTTTTCATCTAGAACTAATGCATATCTCACTGACGATAATAAGGATTTTTCTTTCTAAATCTAATAGTTAACTGCAACAACAGTTAAATAAAGCTTAGCACTATCTTATTTGGATATCCACTTTTGTTTCCAACAAGGTGTTCTGCATACTGCAGTGTAAAGAAATTTCAGTGTATTGTTCAAGTCCAATGAGAGGCTAATTCTTGCTTCAAGAGCAGTCAGTTGCACAGCCAGGTAAGTGGAAGATAAAACACCACTTTTTCCATATTGCAGAGAAGCCTTTAGAAGCTGTAATTTTGTAGTAAACATGGCAGCATCACCATGCTTGATCTGGCATACAGAAATTATGCAGACAAGAAAAATAGAAATAAGAAAGAAAAGTCAAGGCGTAAGGGGGTCTACATATTGGGATGTCTTCTATATAACAACAGACCCTCCACCTGCATTTTGCTTCTTGTAGATACTGTGCCAATTGCCCAGATATATCGATGATTCCAGTTTCAATGAAGCAGGCAACTTCAGGCTTCTGATTCTCTCTTCTTCTTTCCATCTTCTCCTAAATCACTGTCTTCTGACTGGCTACTGCTAAGGACTACAAACTGTCCTTCTCCACTGCTCTGGTTTGCTCTGCTGGAAGCAGCTATCAAGCGGCTTTGCTCCTCTAAGTCCTAATTTGAGAAGGGTGGAAGGGGAAATCAGAAAAATAATACTAATTTTGCAGTCTTCTATGTAACAGAATACCATCATTACAATTTGTAAAATATCTTTCATGCTATCACTAAACTTTTTTTTGGTAGAGAGGGTGTTAAGGAGTCGATAGGAAACTAAAACACTCTAGCTTCGGTAGCTGGCTGGCAGTGTTAGAAAGAAGCTAATGCACATTAACACACCTGTACCTACAGTCCTACAGCAGCTCAGAAGCAGCATCTTGGCTTGCAGCTGCTCCGTCTTCATAACATAATATCAAACAACGTGTCTCACTACATGGCAGATAATAACCTGTAGTCACATAAGGTGAACATCACCTCACAGATGCATTTGTACTTGGGGCCTGTGATAGCTGTTCTTTCAAGCACTGCTCTTAAGTGCTTAAAGATGTTTTGTGGCTTATCTCCTTGGAAAAGTTTTTTTTTTTAACAACTAGTATAAAAAGTTATACAAAAATCCATACAGGAGATATATGTAATAATTAATGAACTTAATTTCACAATGTTCTATGTTTTGTCCTAAAGAATATGATGCTAAAGCTTTGGTACAAAACTAAAAAGAACAATCTGAAAATTAGTAAGTAGGAAAAAAAGTATTAAATAATAATGAAATGTACCTTTTCAATCTGTTTTTGCTTACTGAGTTCTTTCTGTTGTTTCTCTTTTACTCTGTCTATTTCTTTTTGCTTTTCTGATGCTTTTCGATCCTAAGGGAAAAATACGTAAATAAAATAAGTAAAAACAGCCTGAGACTTTTGATATGCTACCTATTTATATGAATTTGCTTAAAAAAAGTAGTTTTGATTATTGTTTTTTAAAAGAGTGGTATGATTGTACCAAGCTTTATTCATCAGGAATATTGTTCAACAATTAACCGTGGCAGAAAATCTTTTTATTTAATGTTTCTACGCACCAGATGCCTTAGACGCCTGTATGACAGTATTATTCTATCTGTGTCTTGCAGAAAATGTTCTATTACACACACTGAACACACATTCTCCCCTCTAGTCACAAAGATCCCCAAAACAGCCTTACCAGTTCTGCATGAAAAGCAATCTGTTTTGCCAGTCCAACAGAGTCACAAATCTAAACAGAAATCAAATTTGAAATAATTAATAAGAATATAATAAAGTGTTTTTAAAACTAATCAGATTTTTCATGATAGCATATTGAAGTCCTTACAAATACTTAAAACTGACAGTTTAAGTATATAACCCCCAGCCATCCCAGACAGCTTGAATGGGCTATAAAATCCTGAAATCCAGGTCAGGTTAATCACGGGAACAATGTATCCATGGTCTGTACCTTTTCCCCTTCGTTATTAGACTCAAATATGTAGCAGATGGAGGTGTGGCGGCTCTCTGCTCTGCCTGCCGCCGTCCTGAGCACGAAGCCAAAGAGGCGCCTGTTCTCCTGGTGTGTAGCGTACAGCACTACGCTGGGCAACGGAAACTGCCAAAAATGAACCAACACGGAGACATAAAAATGGGTTCCAAACATTATCCTGTATGAGATTTCAGTCTTCTGTAGACTACTTGATCATCATAAATACACAATCACAGTAGAGAAAAAAATAAAATATCAAACGTTTATATCCAAGACAAACAGTGAATTGCAAGGGGAGAATTCAGTTATGCAAAACAAAGGAAAATAATTCAAAATGTACATGACCTGAAAAAATGGCTTCCCACTTGCAATAAGGTTCAGTTACCTTTCTACCTGTGATTTTTTTTTTCCCCTTAAATCATTTATAAAAATTCCAGCAGTAGCTAAGCTTTCAGTATTTGGTCTCAGGTAAGAAGCTACTTTTCCAGAACTTTTACTGCACTTAGTTCATCTCTTCTGAGCTACGTAAGTCATTATCCTATTCCAGTAAAGGTATTTTATTTATATCTCAGCTAGAAATTTCAAATGTGTTTTTGATTTAAGAGTTAACATAGCTGAGTTTTTCATTTTTCTTTTTCTTAAGGTCCCTAATACAGCTGATATAAATTGAGAGATTAAGAGTGTTTTTCCAAACCGTAAATATATTCATTTAGAATACTGTGCAGCTGTTCAGTTGTTCACAGCTTTGGGGCAATTTTGAATTAAATATAACAAAGATCAACAAAAGAAAGCACTGCTTGTAATCTCAGTTTTCACATATTAAATGAGTTCCTTTTAAAGATATTTAAATAGTTCAGAGATATTGACAAAGTGTATGTGTCAAAAAAAGGTCCAAATACATTAACTTAAATTAAGAATTACTGTGCTATTTTTTAAAAAATCAGTTTTAAAATATTAAAGACTGCTATTACTGAAGAAATAAGCTGGCCATCTTTGATATATTATGAAGAATTCTATTCTAAATGTAATTATGCATTAAAAAGGCAAAATAAAACCACTCTTTTTGACTTAGTTCAGTCAACTCCAATCTTAATGTTACTACCTCTCTATTAATCATAAGAATATTTACTCTCAATTATAACATTAAGATATAATATGCATTACTTTCTTAAAATCCTACCTTATCAAATCAGAAAAAATAATGTTTGAAAAGTTTATTTCATCCACTGAAATCATTCCCCTCAAACCTGATTTTCTAGTATTTTTCTATCTATTTTAAGCTCCTTTCATTACTCTTAATTTCAATAAGATCTCCAGACAATTTTCATACTGTCTGTGTTTTTTGTTAGAATCTAGTAGTTTTATTTAGAAAGTAAAATAACAAAATTGCAGGATATTTATCTTACAATGTAATGTTACTTACTCGTAGTCTTGTAACTTGTGTCTGTGGATCAATTAACCTAAAAATTTGTTTTTAAAAAACAAAACAGAAAGTAAATTTTACCAAAGTGCAAGAGGATCATTCAATAAATAGGCATCATTTGAAGTTAAGAAGCACACTTACTTTAAACAGTCACAAGTGACTAATAAATGTGATTCTGTCATCCTGAAAATGTTATGAATGGCCCGAGCTGCTAGTATTTGACGCATTGTTTCATAAACAACATCTGGACTTTCATCATATTTCACCTCCATAGAGCCAAGAAATCTTACAATAAATAACTGATGAAGGATGGAATCTAAGACAAACAAAAGTATTGAATGAGCTAACTCGGTTTTGGGTCTTCCATTCAAAAATACCTTTTTGGAGGTTAAGATTACAGTCAAGAGAAGTTCAAGCTTCAAGTTAGTTGAAAAAGGACTCTTCCTATTTATGAATTACAAGTACAATTATTAAATAGCAAGCCACATATCTCTTCACTTGGTTTAACAAACACAAAATATGCAATGCAATGAATTATTTTTAATTTTTTTCATAAATATTTATAAAAGACTTTTATATAATAATAATAATATTATTATAAAAGATTTCTATATTTTATTTAATCTAATTCAGTCTTCTCTGCTGTATTTTTAATACAACTTCCAAAACTAGTATTAAACTGAAAGGAACAGATAAGGAGAAATGACAAAATTAATTTGCATATTAAGAATTATTTAAATACATGATTTTGCATTGAAGTAAAATTTTCTGTTTTACCTTCTGTTTCAGATTTTGAGCCTCCAGATTCACCAAAAGGATTTGTGCGTCTATTAAAAAAATGAAAACATTAAACCAAAAGTTAGATCACAAGAACAACCACTGAATAACCTAGTCTCATGCTGCGTCAAATAAATAAAAATATCACATAATAATTTAAAAGATTTACAACTGGAAGAAAAAGACATGATGAATCATAAAATTGGTGGTAAGATATAAATCAATACATTTAAAAGCTCAAATTACACAAAAAAATGCTAGATGTTATTGTCTTAGTGCTGCCGCAGAAAAGTTTGTGTTCACATGGTATTTTTTATATGCAAATTAGGCCTTGATGAGACACAACCTTGTTAAAGTTTGAAATGGCACAGAAATAGCACAGTTCAGTCTCACTGAATCCTCAGGACGTACAGCCAATAGTCCTTTCAGTACTCAGTAAAAGCAGCACATGTCTTGACACTGTCTCAAGCTGTTGAATTACTTATTGAAGAGAAGTCACTGTTTTTGTTTCAGATGCAGTTCTCTGAAAACAAGCATTGGGATTTTACTCCTAGAGGGTCAAGAGAAATGTGGCTATTTCTGGCTCTAAAACACAAAATTTCTATCAGTTACAATGAAAAGTGAAAATACTCTAGGCTTCCAAGTCTATATTTTTCAGAATAGAATATGGAAAACAAGAAAACAGTTCAAATTTCTAAAGAGTAGAAAACCTTTCTTTGGCTAACAGGCAGCTGAAAAAGCTGTTGTTGAGGTAGCATATAAGCTTCAAATTAGGCTTTAAGGGGAAAAATATTGAGAGGTTACATCTCTATTAAATGCTCTAAAAGCATAAATCAGAGAAAAACTTCTATGTGAATCTCATGTTCATTTACATACCTTATTGACTGATGCTTTTATCAGTGAAAGCCTAGCTAGGAGATGTCTAATATATAGGAATAACTGTTCTAGACTGAACTGCAAACTCAAAGTTTCAGTGCTACAATGTTCATATAACAGATTCAGATTCAAAAGAGAATCTTCCCATTAAATGTTGACTTGTGTAAATATAGCAAAGGGAGTTTCTTACTATTAGTATCTGTTATTGCTTAGACTTGTCCTTTAGGATTAGATAGAACAATGCAAAGCATCCAAGCATCTAATAAAAGAAAAAAAATGCCGGCAGTATTCAAAAATAAAGTAGCACGTTACCTATCTTGACCAAACACTGCTGGTCCTTATTGTTAGTGCATGGCTAACTGAATACTCTATATATGAAGATGGTTTTCTAGAGTAAAATTATAATTGATAACATTAATTTAGCTAAAGCGTTAAGCTTTCCATTTGCTAAAATACAATACAGTTCAAGTTTATTTTGATCAATAGGATTTGGATCTTGAGATTGCAGATTTAGCAATCTTTGTAGTCACAATTATCCTGCTGTAGTAAAGGAAGTAAAGGAAGAAAAAATGGGGGGGAGGGGAAAAAAAAAAAAGAGTTGAATATATATCATTTATACTGCTACATATCTATGAACTACAACTGAAAATTTTAATATTTTTTAGGGGAAAGGAATACACACTACTGTGACTGAAGTTACCGAAAATAGTTTTCAGCTTTTCAGCTTAAGAGCAAATATGCTTTCTTAGCATATGGATTCTGTACATATAGTTTCATAAACACAATGTACATTTACAAGCTTTTTATTATTTTTGAATGGGAAGATCAGAGAAAAATCAAGTAAGAGCAAAGGTGTTTTGTACTTTGGGCAAAGCTCTTAGACAATTTTAACTTTTTGTATATGAAATTACTCTAGAAGCCTAGATCATTTTCACTCACCTTTCAAGGTAAGAGGAGTGTCATCGTATGCCATCATCACCTGGAGGCAGGGCTACCAAATTTCTCTTGAGTTTCCAAGAGGAAATACCCATGCTGCTGGGTGAGCAAGCAATAGGAAAGGAAAATACTTTGTGAAACCAAAGAATCAAAAAAAAAAAAAAAAAAAAAGGCAAAAAAAAAGCATTGGCTGTTAAAGCAAGAAAAGCTGCGCCAAAGGTAGAAAGCTACACCTTGAATCTACTGTATTTAAAAACTCTACATTTTTACAACCATAATTAACTAGAAAAAAAAAAAAAGGAAAAATGTTTTGTTTGGTCCTTGCAAATTTTTTAACAAGAAAGTCAGAGCAAAGGCTTTGTATGCACTGGAGTTGTAGCCCAAACACTTTTTAGACTAACGTTAACTTTAGGATTCTTTCACTTATCTCTAGATTTCCTACCTTCCCGACTGCCCTGAAGTTTTTGCTTGACCAGGCTGATCCTCACTAACTGGAGATATTATGTCAAACTGTATAGGAGTGTCAGGGGCAACGAGTGAATCCAAAGAAAGTGCTGATAATGCTGCTGATTCAGATCCCAGCGATCCTGTGCTGCTAGTACGAGCTGCAGGGGGACGAGATTGTCTAAAACAAAACAAAAACAAACTATGCATATCTTAAATATCAAGTTGGTTTATAATATATTCAATCAAATGGAGGACAAATTTAATATTGCAAGACTAGGATATAAAACAAGACAAAAAAATAAATAAAAAAAAATGAACAGAATACAAATGTAGTCTAGGTTCCTGGTTTAAGTAACTAAATCAGTTTAACTTTGCTTTAACAATTGAATCAGATTGTTAAAACATCAACATACAATTACATACGAAATATATTACAATCTGGAATTTGCTTCCAAGAGCTGGACACATTAAAGAAAAATCTCATTATGAATACATACAACAACAACAACAAAGACAATATGTGACCTGCATAGCAAAATTGCCTAGTCAGTGTGGAGAACTTGGGTTCTCCATAGATTTACTCTTCAAATGACTACAGTAACTTACGCAGGTGGTCGCATGCTCTCATGCCTCTGTTGAAAGGACGGAGATGGAGTAACAGCCTCCAGAGCTGACTGATTTACACGTGCAGCTATTTCCTGCAGCACATAGTTGGGAAAAAGTATAACTGAAGGCATTTCCCTTAAAACTTTTAAAATTTTAGCTTTTATATATACACAGTTGACAGAAACAAAAGATATCAACTACATAAAATGAACGAAAGACTTAAATAATAAGGGCAGGTTGAATAAAGATACCAAGACTTCAAAGATTGCTAAAATACATTTTAACCTCTAGGAGCAAAGGCACTGAAAAAATGAAAGAGGCATAAAGCAGACTGTGAACCTGAAAGCTGCAGATAACAATTTATGGGGCACCTATACTTTGTCAAATATGTTATTCTTAACACTCCTGAGATTCTGACTTAAGCATCTGCAAGGAAGGTAGATTGAAATATATCAAAGTACATGTTTCAAAGAGGCATCAACAAACATTGTTACAATGGAAACATCTTATCTCTAAGGTTTTGCCTGCTGAATTTTGGCATCCAATAGCAAGAAATAGAAAGTCAACATCCTTGACTAAAGATAAGCATCTTTAAAAATTCCAATTTAGCCTGTCATAATATTACTAGTTTTAAAGCATTAGTATTTAGCTTGATGACTTCACTGCGTGGGTTGAAGCCAAAAGAAAAAGTCCCTGAGAAAAATGGATTTTGGAAAGACACTGTGCAGGAGACCAGACAATGAAGAAACATCATTTTGGGCAAATATGTGAATGACAAAGTGAGAATGAGTGCAAAGCAGTCATGAATAGAGAAGGCAGATATAAAGTTATTGCTTTATATCTCTCCAATAAGCAAAGAACTTTACTAAAGTGAAAATATGTCTTTCCTACCAAATAACTATATTAATTTAATTCAGAACATTTACAGTAGTAGAAACTTGATGTATACATCCAGATATTCTCCATATTAATTTGTAATGAAGTATTATCAAAAATACAAATATGGGACACTGAAGCTTTCAAAATAGTATACCAAATATGAAAGTCACATTTTTGATGCTTTCTGTATAACTATTTAGATGAAAGAAACAATGTACTGCATCCATTTATAAATTCATGAAGTGCTGTCAACATGTACCATGAAAAGCTTATAAATGGACATGTCAAAAGCACTCAGCTTAATTCTCTGCAATCCAGCTACTCGTCTCATTTTACTTCTGTGCATATCTACATGTGAACTTATTACTTATATTATGGATTTTATAAAAGTTACCTCAGGATTTTCACTCAAATATATCTGTTTAGATATGTTGTTTATTGTACATATCCACTGAAAAAGAAAAAAAACAAAGTGTTAAGCCTGCTGTAGTTTTTTGTTTGTTTGTTTTTTTAATCATTTGCTCCTGCTCCTTGCTTCTCTCCTTTGGAGAAAATTAGCTGGATTATGTGCATACAGCAATGCTGTTTCACTGAGCCAGAGCTTGTCCAAACACAGGCCAGCAGCTGCAGCCCAGGAAGTCAAGAACCTGAACTGCTGAAATTGGCTACAAACTCTCTTCCTTTGGCAGAGCTTGAAACAGCATAAAATTGATTTTTATTATTGATTTTTACCCCCACATTTCCTACAATGTAGTTAACATAGGTTTGTTG
>JAUBNY010000656.1:640623-661080 GCA_032275445.1 Crypturellus soui | reverse complement strand
CAACGTCGCCCTGAGGAAACGATGGGGGGCGGGGGAGGGAGGAGGGGGGCGGGGAGGCAGCGCACAGGGCCCGGTGCCCCCGCGCGGCCCGGCCCCAGCGGGCAGCGCGCGCGCCCCTCACCTGCGGACTGTCCTCGAGCGTCTCCTCGATGGGCAGCTTGTCGATGCCGGGCATGGCGGCAGCCGCGCAGCCCTGCCACCCTCGCAGCGCCCCGCGCCCTCCTCCGGCCGCCACTCAGGCGCTCCCAGCACGGGCGCCCCGCCTGGCGCCGGAGGTGCCACCTCCCCCTCCCCTTGCGCCCTTTCTATTGGTGGCTCTTTTAGGCTGCCCGGCTTCGTATTGGTTGGTGCGGCTGTCTGTTTGTTTGTGCGCTTTCGGTCTGGAGTGGGTGCTGCGTCGCGCGTGGGCGCGAAGGGGCTTCCGTCTTCTTCCCTGCTGCCGCTGCAGGAAGCGCGCAGCAGCCGTTAACGGCCGCGCCGCGGCCTGGGGTGCTCCCTGTCAGCTGTGGGGAGAGGCAGCGCAGCCTCGCCGCCTTCTCTAGTCAGTAAAATGGGAGCGGAGAAGAGGGGTTTGGGTCTCCCTTCGAGAGGGCACCCAGTGCCTCTGGGCTGCCTGGCCTGTGGAGGTGAGTCAGGAGCGCAGGGCTGTGTCTGAGCTGAGGTGAAGAGCTGTTCAGGCCTGTGACTATGACCAGAGATGGCTGCCAGGTGGAGGTGCTGGGAAAGATGCTCTTTTTTCCATGATTTATTTTATTTTATTTTATTTGAGTTTATGATTACAGGCATTATGTGTTAAGATGTTAAGTCAGTATGTTCCTCTAGTCCTGCTTTTGCTACTTTTTACATTTCCCCCCTCAAAAAAGGAGGAAAAAAAGTGTGTATGTGTGTGTTTATGTATATATAGGTAGGGGCAGGATAATGCTATTGTAGCCCTGTCATGGTAGAAGCATCTTTTGCATTTTCCTGAGCACCATGATCACCACTTTTTTGAGATGTCCCATTTTAGCTCTGTCTCATCTTCCACCACTGATTAGCTTTTAGCTTGACTTTAGCTTTTAGCAAGAAATGATTTATTTATTTCCATAAACACTTAGGGTGTTTTGTTTTGTTATGAAGCTGCAGTTTCAACTGCAGACTCTCTGTTGCTTGAATGAGTCTTGAAAATCAAAAGGAATTACACCTTGAGACTGGCCTTTCTCCCTCAGAAAGAGAGAGTAATGGGCTGATGGGCTTCGTGTTTTCTTGCCCTGGATCAATTTGCTGCTACAAAAGGGTGACCAGTTCTAAAGGACTAACACTACTGTGAGGGCGTATTTGAACTGAACCAGATCATTGTCCCCTGTTTAAAAAAAATAGCATATTAATAATTTGTCCTTTCCTCAGCTCTGAGACTAAGATACTTTGATTCAAGTTACTGTATTTTAAATTATTTTTGTATGTTAAGGAGCTTATATTTTAAGGAGAGAGCATACAGTATGTATAAACTGTTAGTTAAATATATCTAAAATTTCACTGGCTTAAAACCATGAGATTAACTTGTGTTGGGCAAGATGCTTTATAAAATACCCAACAGAAGTAAAACTATATTGTATAGTATATTTGAGTTTAGGAACTAGTTCTGTGTAACTATGAAGTTACAAGATGATGTTTTACATTTGAACTGGAAATGAATAATATTTTAGATGCATACATTATTACAGATCAGGAGAAGAGGTTGTTCCCTGTTTCCTTGCTGTTTTTACACATTGAGGATGAGCTGGCTTATTATAAAACCTGATTGGAGAGCATGCTAAATTAGCCAGAGTAAATGATTAACTGTTGTACAGTCTCTTTTATAAAGACCTTCTTTTATGTTTGTATGAGATTACTTTTTACTTTTAAAAGCAGATGAAAGAGAAAGCTGGTGTTAGATTTTAAGCAAAGCTTTTTGAGGTTTTTCTTTTTTAAAGAGTGCTGAGGAGTTGTCAGAGTTACAACTTGGGTCAGTCAGTTGGTTTACCAGCTCAGCTGGTGACTCATGTGACCTGAGGCAAGTCACACTACTTCACTGTCACTGCTCTTTCCCTGTCACATGAGGGTAATAATAGAATTATCTTGCAAGCTATTTTAAAGATTAAGTCTTATGGCTTCTTGTTTGGTCCTTATATTAAAATATTGGTGAGCCGTGATTGGTTCCATAATTGCTAGCATTGTCTCATGACTGATTGATTTGCCAAATTTTCTAGTTTTGAGATCAGTTAAGTTGTGCATAATTTTATAGCTTTTTTTATTATTAAAAAAAGCTGTCTGTTTTTTACTATATGTATAATACATTTCCTTAAGAGAATTAATGATGGTAGTGAGTAACCTTAAATGGGGTTGTTCTGGCTACCTTTGGATTTTTATACTTTGAAGTGACAGAAGAAAAATGCATTTGTTTAGCTGCTGTGAATTGAGGAGAACAGCCCTTAAGTAAGATAATTATTTCATTTAAAAAAAATCTAGATATCTTTAATATCTAGAAATGTATTCCTGTGCCTCCACTGGCCTGTAGCATAAAATGTGTTGGAGTTTCTGTTGGAGTTAATGATTTAGCAAGTGGGAGTGACTTTCTTAATTCTGTAATAGAATGCAACTTTTTTTTTTTTTGAATTAGTAGTCAGGATTTTTAAGTAAAACCTTTACATAAAACGACTGTGTAATATCTTACCAATCTTGTTTTTATTTTTTATGTACATTTCTATAAATATTGGAAAGGATCAAAAAGTTTTATTTGGAGTTAAAGTTTGATGGAAGTAGGTGAGTTTGGTTCAGTAGTTTTCTCAGTGATGTATATATTTATTTTGTGGAGTTATTTTTTTCCCCCCTCCTCCTTCATTGTATTGTTAGGAAATGTTAAGAATGTGGTGAACTGACATTTGAAATTGTACAAACAGGCAGAAGAGCGGCCAACAGCCCTTTAGAGATTTTCAGATGGCTCCCCTAAAGGAGCGAACAGTTTGCCTCTCCTGGAGGGTGAAAGCAACTATCCGGATAAGGTAAGCCTTATTTGCATTTACACACACTTTCTCAGACTTTGGCTAATGTCACCCCTAGACTGACCTCAAATTTTTCAATGCTCATTTAATCTTCTTGGATTCAAAACAGCTTTTATCTCATCCAAGAATTAACTAACTGCTTTTATTCATTGATTGTAATAAGAAAATCATGGTTAAAAGTTTTGAGACATTCTTGACTTTAAAAAGTTGTTTTTGAAGTTGCATTTGGCTATAACCTATGTATCTGTATTTATAATCTATCAGGAAGAGTGTTGTGTGTTGAATATCTGTGGTAGTGAAATACTGCTGCACTTGGGTAAAGGAGCTGAGGGAAGGTGAGATGAAAGGCAATTCCTCTGTGTGATATGTGATTGGGAAAGATTGCATATACCTGTTATACCAGTTATCCTTTTTCTTAAAAACGCTAAGATACTGCAGAACTTTGGAAAAGGTGACTTGGCAGTCACCTTGGCAATACGCTGGTGATAGATAGCAGCAGTACGCAGTGGGATTTTTAGATGGAAGCCACCAAGAACTCATGTGATCACTTCAGCTGGTACAATTGAAGTCCTTACAGGTTTTGTTTCTCTAAAAGCAAGAGCTCCATCCACTGCTCAACAAGTGGACTCTCTTGTTGAAAAGGAAGAATCAAATTATCTACCTCAACAACCATGGTATACTGTAAAAGGAGTGGTAGTTTTTCCTACTGTTGATTATTCAGGATTTTCACCCTCATGTTGTTTTTTTGTATTACTCTAGTATTTATTTGCTCTGAGATATTTATTTAGCACTCTTCAGATAAATTCATATGACCTGTATGAGATGTTGACTCATTAGAAATGAGCAATAAAAGAGGATGTCATTTTTGAGTGTAAATAGAGTTTGAACTTTCACTTCTAGCAGAAAATCCCAGAAAGAATTTTCTTTTCTGGTCCTTTATTTCCAGATATTTGTGTATCTAAAACATTGTTGCTGTAATTGTATTTATTTTTAACAGGAAGGTTTGACTGTTTATTTTTGTATGAGTGACAGATGTGTGGGTTTTATATATATATAATTTAACACATATGATGAAGTAAATCTTAGTTACTTTTCTTCAAAGAAATATTGCAAACTTGGAATATTAGGCCTTTAGACACACTTTCTGGTAGATATCACTATATATACGTAGCTTTGGTATAAATAGACTTGCTATCTTGGAAGTAATTTCTCTTATCTTGTGAAAATTTTATAAATAGTTACCTACAGCTGCATTAACCTAATGGTCTCTTATAAATATGGTGTTTCAATTTAACTGAATTAACTGGAAGTTAAAAAGGATGGCGTGCCCATATATCTACTTTATGAACTTCTAAGTTGGTACTTGTAGTTCCTGTGAACAGACGCTGCCATGAACTCTGTTAAGAAACAGAATGTTTATATATTTTAGTTGCTGTAGTGTTGTCTCAGAGTGTGAATCAATTCAGCATGAAGCAAATTAAAGAATATTTTAATAGTAGCGTGGTTTCTTCCTCAGTTATCTGCATGTTAACTGTTGAACAAACTCAGCAGCTGGGTAAGTATAAACACCAGATGGCACTATTTGTTTATTTTATAACCTGTGCTGGACAAATTTATATATCTGTGTTTGCCTGAAAAGCCATGGGAAAGAGGGGGGTGAGCGTGGGTGGGAAGGAAAAACAACAACAATCAAAAAGAAAGATTATAATAGTGTCCAAGTAGGAGTTGGAATCAGGACAGCCTACTGAAGGTGTTCTTCATCCTCCACAATCTCAGGAAGTCCAAAAAATGTAAATATTTGGTCAACTGATTAGCTTTGGGGAGGTTAAATGTAAATAAACGTTTCCCTTAACACTGTATATGACTCTCCTGATAGTTCTTATTAGCATGTTGGAGAGATTATTTATGAAAGTAGTTACCGTTCTTGATCCGTGTGGCCATCCTGGTCTTAACCATATGGCCATGATTAATTTCATTCATATTCATTCAAATGAATATTTTCTGAAAGCCTTTGTATCAATGCCTGTATGCTTGTATTTTTCAGATTTTTTTACACTTGTTTAATTGGTTTTCTTCAAGTAACTGCCTGTATTTGGAAACCATCTGTATTAAAATCGCTAAAAAATTTGTATTTTTAAAATGTATGTTAGTTCCTGGCTTCGGGAGACTGCCTTTTCATCAGTGATCATGCTCATAGGAAACCTTTTCAAGATAGAAATTTATAAGCAGCTCCAGTTGCAGCTCAACAGATGATGCATTGCTTTCTTGATATGTTGAGATTTTGCAGAAGGTGGCTTTCTTCCTTAAACTACTCCTCCATGTACGGTTGCACAGACAGAAAAGTGGTCTATTACCTGCTCAAGGTTTTGCTTGGAATGATTGCTATTGCGTAGTCACACGTGTACAGGAGTCCTTGCCCTTTCTCTCTAGTAACCTTAATGCCTGTTGTGCAGTCTACGTGTGCAAGATAACCGTAGCCAAGAATAGGAATCTTCTTGTTAACTGTGCACATAGGTTGCCTTCTTGCAAACAGCTGTAGTGAAACGAAATGTAAAGGGCTGTAAGGTTAATGCCTAGCACTACTTTTCACAGGAAGGGATTGATGGGTCTCCACTGACCTTTAGTACATATTTTGTCATGAAGCTGATGGAACTTCCTAGGCAGAAGAGGCTTTTCCTGAGGCTACTGAAGTATGTGTTGAGGGCTCCTGTGAGTAATGAAAGTTCCATTAACATTCTGATCTGGGCACTTCTGGATTTTCCAGCTAGGAAAAGTATGACAGCTGCTCTGCAGATTTCTGGAAACATTGAATTTCCTGAGGAAAGGAAGGTTCACGTGTTGAGGAAAATCTGACAGATTTTTGTCAAGGTATGCATTTCCTCAGATGCAACACTACCCTCAAACCTATGATCCACAAACTGCTTTTGCCATGAATGGGACTTTGTTTGCATATCAGTTCATAGAATACCATTTGCATAGTACAGAAGACACACATGGAGCGTTATCAGTGTATTCTTGCAATTCTGACTCTTGGCCTTCTGCTACAGGTCTTTTACTGAAGATAAATGGATTTGGACTTCTAAGGGAGCATTTAGCAACTCTATCTGTGAGCTAGTACATTTTGAATGCTTTCTGATCAAGCAGAGCTCTGGACTGTTTCCATGCAGTTTACAGATGTCTCTTCAGTATTTATGGGTGTCTGTGTCAAAGTTAATATCACTAGAATAGATTTCAGTGGCCAGTGAGTAACAGTCAGTTTCATGCATTGACCTTTATCATTCTTTTCTCATGTCTGCAGTTTTTTATTACTTAGTCTGCTAAATGGTAGTGGAAGTTTAACTTCCAGGTGGTCATTGGTGAGTTATTCTGATGTCCCTTGAAGAACCATAGATGGGTACTAATAAGGTGCCTTTGGTAAGATCCTTTCTTAAATTGTTATTCTTTCTGATAGCTCAGTTTGACAACGATTTCATTGCACTACACAATGTCAGTCCAAGTAAGCCAGTGTTTTCCACCTAAGCATTCTTCCATATAAAGTTGAGCATACTCTCCTGAGCATACTCTCAGGAGAATCTTGCCCAGCCCTATGGCTTCTATTCCATATCTCTTTATGAATATAGAAGAATTCAAAGTGGAGTTGGTTAAAAAACTAATATTCAGGAAATAAATACCGTATTAATGTGATTCATTACACACACAAAAAAAACTACTTCGAAAAAGCATCAAAACAGGAGAACATGAAGAAGACTTTTCCCTCTAAAAGTGTGTCTTACTTAATATGCTGCAGATTCCAATATTTAATTGAGGTACAAAATTTGCATCCTGAAAATTGAAATATTCTGCTGTTGTTTCAAATAAATCCCTAACTAAAATTAAGAAAAGGATGGAGCTCTGTAAAGATTGTTCTAAATCCAAAACCAGTTTTGATCATGTTTTATTCATTGTTTTATGACCGATTGGTAAACCTGAGTATAAGAAGGTTATAGCCGATACTTTCTTTAGCAAACAAAATTGGGGTGTTGGGTTCAGACTCTGAACTTCAAAATGTACCTTTAACCTTATTTTTCCTCTTGTTACTTTTGGATCATTTAAAATACTTTCTGTATATGATTTAAATAAATTTCTATTAGTTATAAACCCACTTATAAGAAATGAGAAGGAACTTGTATCAATTAAAGGATCTGGAGTTTTTTGAAATCAGTAAATTGCAGTGTACTGTTTTACTTCAATATTTGCGTGTGTATTATGAAGAATATTCAGGAAACTTCGCATGTATTTCTTTTGAAAAGCTGCAGCAGAGATATTTTATTAGGAAAAATGAATGCGTGAATTGAAAATAGTTGGTGCAACTGTTCCTGCTAACTAATCCATGCACTTGGAAGGCAATTACACTGAGCTTTGACAACATTTCCAACCTACTGCACTGTGACTTGTGCCAAAAGCTATTGTTGTTTTATTGACCACGTTCACCATTACATATGCATATGAAAAAACAGAGGCATTTTCATTGGGATTACCCTAATAGCATTAAGAGATTATTTTTTAAATTTCCTTGGAAGGAAATTCACTTAAATGAGATTACTTATTACTTGACTGGTTTCCTATCATGCTGCTATGTTTAGGTAAGTGGAGTCAATTAGAGTATAAAGTTTTTTAAAAAAACTGATTTTATACATTAATGATTTCAAATAAAAGACAAGTACTATATTTCTGCATAGCTTCTGTTCAGAGAGTTAAGTCAATGTTCTGGTTAGGAGAGATAACACTTTTTGTCCCTCTTGGTCGCCCCCCTAGTGTCACCATTACTTGCTAATTACTTGCAAACAAATAAACAATTAACTCCTCGTGCCTCTTGGTGGGAGAGTTTTCATTGACATGCTAAAACTTTCTAATAAAAGATTTTAATTAGTGACGTTTCAAATCCAACCCCCTTGTCAACATAGCTATAAGGAGGACTTGCAGAGAAATGCAAGTACAGTGTGGGTGTTATGCTGGCTGGAGGTGAAAGCATGGCAAGTACATCCTTGTGTCCTGCTAATACATCGATATCTCAGAATCTTCAAAAAGTGTCTGGTTTTGTAGAAAATAAAACTGCACAGTGTTCATTTTCCATTGAAAGTATTTTGGGATTGGAACAGAAAAAGGATGTGTTTTCAGCTGCGAAGCCTCACAGACCGTGGATGGATACATGCACCAACCTGAGTAAGTAAACAGTCAGTTTTCTAACATCTTAAGCTTTTACTCCTTTACAAATGTATATATAGTCATATTTCTAATGAAAACCAGTAATTGTTTTTGTTGTTTTTCTAGTTTTACGTGAAGACAGCCATCCTCATATACAAATTCCTGTTATTTCCTATGAAAACTCATTATTTCATGTTAACAGTACTGCAGTGCAAGAGGAAAAAGTTTTGAAGTGTGAAAAATATTTTTCGGTGAGTGAGAGGCTATCCTGCAAACGAGAATTGAGCTGGTACAGGAGTAGAAGACCGAGAACTGCTTTCACTAGAAACCAGGTAGAGATTTGGTTGCCTTAAATAAAACTCTATAGTTTACTAAAATGATGATTGAAGCCTAAAAGAGTTAGCTAATTCAGTGCTGTTTCAATCTACATAAATAAATGTAGTTATGCACTTGTAGAAATGCATGATTAGAATTGTCCAAGCAGATAGAGATCTGCTATTGAAATAACTAAAGTGTATTTTTATTTATTTTTCTTCCCTCCTGCAAAAATAGCAATAACAATTCAACAAGTGTGTTTCCATCTCCTCAGATTGATGCTTTGGAAAATGTTTTTAAGATGAACTCCTACCCTGGCATTGACATTAGAGAAGAGCTAGCTCGCAAGTTAAATTTAGATGAAGACAGGATTCAGGTAATTAAGTTTTTTGAGTGCTTTTCTAATTCCTTTTGTATGTACTCTTTGGTGATATAAGTAGATGGACAATAGTGATATGATTAATAATCACAATTTAAAAAAATAAAAGTGTATTCGTATAATATGTCTTAAGTGATACATAAAATGGAAGCCACTGAATTCCTTGCCAAGTCTTCTTCCGTAGTGTTAATCTGATATTCCTCACTGATGATGGTGATGATCTTTTGTGTTTTCACATCCAGTTATCACGTGGAACTTGTTCATTTGCTTCCAGATTTTAAAATCATGTTTATATTGTGCTTTTTACTATGTATAAAAACAAAAGTTGAAATCAATATTGAAATAATTTGTATGAATGTGTAAGTATTTGATGAGATTATCAATAGTGTATGAAACCATTCAGCATTAAACATAGGCCATTAAACTTTTTTAAAACAATGTTTGAGCCCACATCTTTGTGTGTGTGAAAAGCACTATCTACTCAGGGCTTTCAATTTCCCATTTCCAACTAATGAAATGTGATAAGCATATGATATACTTCATCAGATTTTTGGACCAGGCCTTGATACTTACTTAGCTTTTTGATACTAGTCTGATTGGGATTGATGTTAAGCTTTATGCCACAATTAATTCAGTGACTCAAGAAGTAACACCTTAAGTTTCTGCTGACTTGAGTTTGAATTCTGGATACTCAGAATCTTCCAGTGCCTGACTTAGTGTCACTGAAACTGATACTACTTTTTGTGTTAATTTCAGTGAGACTGGTCCTCATTTTCCAGGAAAGTTGGGAAAAGCTATATTGTTCTCTAATCTGTGGCGTTACTAAAATTATCACAAACAATTGCATGCCATCATTTGCAGATTTAAAAGTTGTATTGAACTTCCAAGCTATTGGCATTTAACAGAATACTATAGAAGTATATAAATACTTATTTTTATCCTGTGTACAATGTAATGTTTCTGAAAAGGATATTTTTTTAATTTCAATTTCAGATCTGGTTCCAGAACCGTCGTGCAAAACTGAAGAGATCACACCGAGAATCTAAATTTCTAATGGTGAAAAACACTTTCACCTCCAACCTTCTAGACTGAGAAGAGTGGCTTGCCATTAAGCTACCACAACAGAACATGAAGAGCATGATTTTTTCATAATTTGTATTAATAATGATATTAATTTTATGATTTTATTCCTACATTTGAAAGAATGTCATGATTTTTATTCAGCTAAACTGTCGATACTTGAAGTATTTTAATCTACCTTTTGTGGGAAAAGTAAACTTTTCCCATATATTTTAATAAATATTTTCAGAAAAGTATTTTTGCAGTTAAAAAAGAAGAAAATCTAGTCAATGTATAATATTTTCAGCTGCTGTGTATTACTACAACTTAATTCAAAACAACGTAAATTCATAGTTTAAAAAAACAGATTAAAGTCTAGAATACATGATATGTAAGAGATTGTACATTACATTGGAATGTAAATGATATATAAAATGTGTGCTATTATTTCCTTAAAATTGTTCTTTATGTAAACCGTCCCATCTCAGTGGGAAGGACTAATATTTAAGTGATTATTTTCAGTTTCAGCAATTGGTCAGTTAAGAGCATTAGAACTAATCTTTTCTTACCTCACATTGTAAGTCATTTATACTTAGGGTAATATTTGCCTATTTAATACTGTAATTTAGGTATCTCTTGGTAATGTTTCTGTTGTGGAAGTTGCCCTCAGTATCTTTTAAGGAGAGAAAATGAGAACTAATAATGAGAGACAGGATCAAATGAGTTAGGATGAGACCAGATATCCCCGTCACTTCGATTAATTTTATGATGTTTGAATATTTTTATCAAAGTGTATGTGGAAGTATCCTAATATTCAATAGTCAACTTGAAGTCAATATGTCTTATACAGTCTTTTTTGGTTCTGACATAGTAAAATGAGTACATATGCAAGTATGACTTTATACTACTCCTTGTTCCTTCCTTGAAGTGCTCCTCTCATTCAGTGAGAGCTCAGCCCATGTTACGTACTTGAAATGTGTCCTGAATCATTGCAGATGCACAGAAACTGATATTGTCAAGTTGTTCATTCAGTAGATGTTTTTTAACTGGTGTTTCAATCCACAGCAACCAGGAAATCCTAAGATTCTTAAACTTAAAGACTTAAACAGAAGACTTTGCTGGCTGGGTTTTCCCACTGGGTTTGCTTGAAAGTTAAAGTTTATTTTGAACCAAAACTACATTTATAATTAAACATTGAAATGAATCATTTTATTTTATGCAAAGAAACTCTTTTTTATCATAAAAGACTGAAAAAGAAAAAATCTTAAGGCAGTATTCTGAAAAGTAGGGAACTGAAATTACATGAGTGCTTATGACATGATTGCATCCTATACTACCTTGAAGAAATTTGCTGCTAGTTGCTATATTTCCTTTGGAAAAAAATCTTTGATTTATATAAAATATGAAAAAATCTTTGCTTTATATAAAATACAAGAGATACTTGCTGGAGGAAGGACTTGAGCACAGTTCTCCAATATATATATCCTAGCTGATTCACTTTCATTCTCTGACATTCAGTTTCTATGGAGTGAGTTATATTAATGAGGACATTCAAGTCATTAATAAAGTAGGTTAGATGTAACTTGTGGAAAAAGTAATTCCATACATTCTTCCAGTGTTTTATACTACAAACTTAAATGTCTTCTTAACTTACACTTGTTCAATGATTTTTTTTTTTTTCCCTTCTGGAATCCTATTCTCAATGTAGTTCAGTCTCTAGAGGTAGGCTTTTACAGTTTTAATGCCTTTTTGTACTACTTCAGGACAGTTTTCATATCCTACACATCTTTTAAAATATATTCTCTTTCAGTTAAAAAGTTCTGCAAAAGTAGAATTTTACACCTCGAGGATAACAATAGATGATGTAGTACATCTTGGCTAACTGACTGCTATTTATTTGGAAATGAAATTTAAGGTTTTACCAGATACCTTGTCCTATTATGTCATGAACAAAAGAGTTGCTCTTTCTTTCTCAGTGCTTGTGTCCATAGTATCTGCTGTCCTATAGAATAAAAGGTAAAACTAATTAAGCTTGGAGAGGAAAGGGGTTGATTGGGAGGAGGGGGGATCATTTAAACTCATATTAGCAAAAAATCAGTGGGAGAGATGATCACACTTCAGTTCTTAGATGATTTCAGGGAAGAAGTGTTGAGGTACGACTATAAAGAAAAAAACAATAAATATTTTTTTCCCCTCTCTCTGCAGGGCACTTTAATAAATATGTTAGTTTATGAAGCTTCATTAATTCTATTTGCCTTTTGATGTCAGTAACTTCATGGGTTTATTACCTTTATTATTGCAGTAGCCGTAAAACATTAAGTTATTTAATCTTAATATAAGAAAATATTTTTAGTGTGAAAATATCAAACTTTTAACCATTATTGAAATGCTGATTATTCATACTTAAAGCACTGGATTTCAGGAGTAACGTTACATAATACTGACTGCATTTTTATTGTATCTCTGTGTTCTAAATTCTTACAGGACCACTCATTTAAAAAAAAAAATACATGGAGTCAAATCCATTAGTTCTGGAGAAATGAGAAGCTGAAGTTAGACATTTACCTCATTTGAGGTAAGGACGGTATTGGGAGTGCTTGAGTTCTATTTTGTTTTTCTTTTCACCTCAAAACATATATTGCCTGGGGCTTAATCTTAGTGCTGGTAATTTGAAACTATTGTCTACTTTGCTGCTGGAAATGAGGTTTCCAGCAGTAACAGATTAGTCTAATCTGTCCAGATTGTTGCCTAAGAACCTTCTCTATTATCTGGCAAATACTTAAATGCACCCAATGTCTCTCATAATGGAACTTGTCTCAAGTGAAGGAAGTCTGACAAAGCAATTTAAGAGAAGGACTAGAATAATAGCAGAATAATAATGGCCTAGTATCCAGCTCCTAATTAGCAAATGTTACTGGAATGGTGATTCATGTATAAGGTACCAGTGGTATTGCACATAGTGCTGAGGGACAAAGAGTATAATAACAAAATTGTAGTATTTGCTCTGTCTTGCCCCGGTTTGTTCTTCCAAAACTAAAGTTATTAGCAATTTTTTTTTTAATGGAGAAGGAGAAGGTCTAACTTTCCATTTATATTTTCTTTGACCAATGTGAGTTTAAATGGTGGTCATACTTTTTTCTTGTTGCTGATATGCAGCTGTCTTGGCTAGTTTAGTAATATATTTAACATGCTGTGTTGTGCTTAGGCACAGGCAGCCTGAATAATGCATCCATGTTAATGGATGAGAGTATGTCAGGAAACCACCACATAGACTGAAGTTTAGTCCCATTCTAGTTTTATATACTTAATCTTGGAGTGGTTCTGCCTATCTGTTAATATACAGAATTGTGATTAAAAAAAAAAAAAAATTGTATTGGTTCTTAATCTAATTTCAGCTGTTGGGTGACTTTGTCCAGTTCCAAACTCCTTCTAGTCATGTTGCGTTTTACAGTGGCTCCAGTGCTCATTTGATTCCGCACCATATTGATTAAATTTACTAGGCTGGTGAAAAAGTATTTCATCAGAAAAGTTGGAATAGGTCAGACTTTCCTGTTTTTGATATTTGCAAACTGTTATGTTAGCAAGAATCAACAAATACAACGTAAGCAGATGTGGGTCAGTGATCAACTTACAGCATTACCTGTTTCCAGCATTACCTGTGCATTATTGTCACATAAGGTTTGGGAATTTGCCATTTTTAAATTGTATATACAAGTGTGCTACCCTATTGCGTGACCTTTAAAAAGGAAAAAGTATCCTGTAACCTTGCAACAACTTAGATATTATGTGATTTTCCTTTAATCCTTCTTCTCTCTTCTAAGAGTGATTTTTATTTTATCAGTCTATGTAATTTTATTGTTTCTAAGGTGATAATTACCTGTATGCAGTTACTGGATTCTGGGACAGGCTTGTATCTATTTGTCTATCACCAATTTATTTTTTATATATTAGATGAAAATGCATATGTGTCTTTCACTGGTAGATTTCATAATCATTCTTCATATTTAGAATTGTGTTGTATTAATCCCAGTAATGCTCCAAAACATGTTGGGATGCAATTTGTACGAAACGAAAATGCAGTATCACTTATGCCCTCTTGTGGCTAGATTTTAAGTTTACAGTCCATCTTGGTAAATGCATTTTGTTAGTCTATGCAAAAGCTACAGTCAAGGTAGAGTGTAGGCAGACAGAACATCAGTATCTGCCTATTTTAATGGCAGCCCAAACCTTGTGAATAAGTTGCTGTTGTGCACATATCTGAATGCTTGTCTTTGGGCCTGATTCAGTTTCAAAAGTTCTAAATGTCCAGTAGTTTACTTTGGACTCAGGGGAAATTGATAGGTGCCCAGTATTTTTAATAATGTGATCACGTATTAATAGTGAGCTATTAACTTAAGAATTTAGGAGTTCAGTTTTTGGTAGTCAGCTTTCGTAAATCTTATCTTTAAATTAGTTGAGGCAGTATGATTTAAGGAATCATGTTTTCAAAATTGCCCAACACAGCCAAATTATAGTAGCAGAATCTTTCTAAATTCAGCAAAGCATTCAACAAAGCAACCAGGCATTAAAAAACAAACACACACACAAAAAATTCTTATAGTATAAAACAAGTATGGCTTCTACTGCAATATCTGCTAATGTAATTTTCTATGATAACAAATACAGTATTGACAATGCCACTGTTTGCCATGTAGAAACTTATTCTCACCAGCAATTTCATTTATCATTGTTCTACCACATTAGAAGAATAGAAATTACTTTGTGCTGCTCAAATGCTGCTTTTATTACCAGTGAGCCTGATGTCTGACTGCTTCATATTTGCCAGACTGTTTTTCTCCATAATGTAGATATCAAGGACCTTGGACTTTGTGTTTGGGTTTGTTTATTGCGGGTTTGAACTCTTGCAAGTAGGTTTTTCAACAAAAATTGCCATTCTTGACAAGGCCCTTCCTCTTTTTGAGTACAATCTTGTAAAATTACTGTAGATTCTGTTGTAAATCTGTTAAGTATTTTACAATTTTTCTCTTAAGTATGTATCTATCATATAAACAGATTTCCTTTTCCACATGCCTTCAGCCTTCAGAATTTCTTTTGTTTGTGTATTTCCCATAGCACAAGTAGAATGAGGTGCTATTGACAAAGTACTTTCTGATCATCTTCCATAATGGTGGGATTTTGACCTTCTTCCAGACGTCATCTTATTGTTCTATAGTGGTATCTGTTACTAGGATCTCTGTGCATTTTAATTACATTTTCTTAAGCCTTAATTACACATAGTTTTTGACCTCAAATAACAAGTGATGTCATATTGAAGTGCTTCAGCAAATAGCTCTCTCCAGATTAAATGGGAAAGGGTTTAAGGCAGGTTATACTCAGCAAGGGGTCCCTTAGTGTTGGGATTAATTTCCCAGACGTTGCCACAGGATGCTGCAGATTGGTGAATGTCAGGGTAGATTATTAAATCAGGTGGGAGATTTCGCCGCTATTTCCTTGCAAAAGCAAAATGACAAGCTCTCCGCATGGAAGGTATTGTGCTATAGGAAAGAAAAGGCTGAGATCAGAAGTAAAGGTGAGAAACTTCTGTAAAATATTCCTTGCTTTATTAATATTTCAAGCATTTGTTCGGACTGTGTTGTGGGGGCTTTAAACTGCATTTTTAGTTAGTTGATCAAGATGGAATATACTGGATACTGAGGGGAAAAAATAGCTTTTTAAATACATGGTATATTACAATTCAGATAATGCCCAAAGAACAAAAGATAAATAATCTTGGAGATAACTTGGATTAAAGGGCTTCTAGTTCAAAAGAATTATTGTTGAAAAATCACTCTTTCATGCAATTTTAAATTTTCTTTGCATCACAAATCTACGTTTCTCTAAAAGTGCAGTTTCATGTTACACCTAATCCAGCGTAACAGAAGACTCTGTTGAAAGATGCAGTCCCGCCTCGCTCTCTCTTTCGACAGTCATGTGGCCACAGACCGAATCAACTCCTCTTGCTTTTGGAGCAGAGCGTGAGTTTGGTAGCTCCTCAGTGAGTTCAACCAGCTCAGAGGACTGTTGGTTGGTCTGTTTCTTTGTAATGCCTGTATGTAATAAGCAGATGCAAAACTGAACACAAATACACTGAACTGTTCATGTACGCGATTGTTACCTGACAACAACAAAAGAAGTTGATGTGTATGCTATGCAAAGAAGTCTGTGAAATGACAACAGTGTTTGAAGAATTGAATCTGTAGATCAGTGATAACTTATTTTGATAGTAAACAGAAGCCATTTTCAAATACTGGCTCTTTGGTTTATTTCAGCCAGTCCCTTTTCACCATTATATATTCTCACATTTGATGTTAACTTGAGCTGTTGGGAATATAGTACTGAAGAACTTTGATGGTCATTAAGTGCAATTTCCTATAGCACATAGTAAGTCTAGAAAGGTTACAAGAACATACTCTCTGAATTCTTCCAGTCTCAAAACACCTTGAAGTACCTGAAGGTAGAATTGAGATTATTAAGAAAAAAAAAATCAAGAATAAAAATGTGTCATAAAAAGTGAGCAGAAGAGCAATATTACTGCCTGTAGCCTACAAGAGATTCCATAAGGTCACAATGGCCTAACTTACTTGGCATTAAATACTCAATGCTGTATTTTAGGCCTCCTTGTAAAGCATCTGGATATAGAAGGGGTGGCTGCCAGTGCCAAAACAAATGCAGCAAGATTCATGCATCTAATTCCACTTTCAAGTCCCATCTGGACACAGCAGCAGTTAACCTAGAAGTGCCAATAAATGCGTGGACGCGGCAGGAGGTGTTTGGCTGCCAGGAAGGTGTGCTGTGCTTGTCCCTGCCTCTTCCAGGGCACAAGCAGCCTGCTGGATGCAATACTTCTGCATGCTGGATCAGGCCTGTGTGGCCCACACTATTTTAGGCACTCACTGGTAATGGCAAAATGATCCTAGGAAGAAGATAGTCCTTATGTAGGAAGATGCAAATTAAAAGCAAAATAAAAGTTCTTACACATCAGGGGTCTGATTATTAGATCTAATGTTTGGTGAAGTCCTGAGCATGTGTGTGGGCTATAAAAACAGGCATCTTTATGACTGTGTGCTTAGGTTTCCCCATATATAAAATGGGAAGAGTGAGATAGACTTTCAGAACTTTTTTCATGAATGTTTGGCATTTCTTGGCGTCTAGTGATTTAAAAAAAATCCATGAAAGATAAATGTTAATAACAATTTTTATATTTGATTCAAATTTCAATTCTGTGGCCTATCAGTTAAGTCTTTCACTTGAGCACAGCTCAATCATTTGAAGGTTTAACATGCTGTAATATGGAGGATCTCATCAGTGCAGAACATTTCAGACGCTGCTGGGAATGTTCGTGCCCTGAGAGCGTCGTCCACATCAATTTCACATTTCCTTTCTAATTCTGCTTTTCAGGTTTGCTATTTGAAAAATCTTTCTCTTTTGTATGCTAGATGTTTTTTCAGTAGGTGAACCATCCCTGTGTTAGTGGGACTTTATTTATTTATTTATTTTTACGAGTGCTTATTTACAGCACTGACTGTAAAGATCTGACTTCCAAGAGTTGCCAGGTGAAGTTCCAAGAGACCCTCACGTGGTGGGTTTTGTGTTGTGGGACCATATTTGTGCTTTTATGGAGAGGGAGGCTTGGCTGTGGATATTTGGTTGTGATTTCAAACCACTAAGAAGTTTTTGAAATATCTGTGAACTTTCAGCACATTGTGGCGCTTGGTTCAAGATACTTTTTTACAGCACATGATATCAGCACTGAAATATCTGTAGCAAAATTGTGGTGTTGCAATAGTCATGATCATCTAACTTGACTGAATACTGCAAGAAAGATACATACTTTCTGGGCTGACTAAAACTCAGCTGTTTTAATAATTCCTTTTACAGACAAGAGCAGTCTCTCCTGGGAGAGGTAATTCAGTGCTAGAAATATGAAGTCTGGAAGGAGCATACAACTTCCAAATTTTTGCTGAGCACTGAAAAACAAAACGATAGGCAATTCTTAATCATATAGCAAAACTTTTTATTACATAAGCTTTCATGTTTTTATAGGAATAGCTCAGTTCTCACCATCTCGTCCATCTGGCAACAGCTGCTTGAGGCGAGAGGGAAGAAAAGAAAAAGGGTTTTAGCCTTAAGCAACAAGGTAGAGTGGCAACCGAAACCAGCTGCAGAATGCATGATACTGATACCCATGACTTCTGGGTATTCCCTGTGTGTTCTATACTATTTCAAAACAAGACACTGTTGGTTTTTTTTTTTTTTTAAGTGGGGGAGTACAGAAATTCAGAATCCCCTCAGATGCTTTTGTCCTTACATTAGCCAGCAGCATTTTAGCAAATTTAGCTACAACTTACAACTACTACACCTCCCCTGTATGCCTTTTCACAAAAGATTTCAGTGGAAACTATTCTGAACACATACAAAACAATGAGAGGCTTCAGTGTACAGTGAGTACATTCATGTTAGTAAGTTGGTCATGGTGGCAGAACTGAGATGAATGTTTTTCAGATATGTCCTTTGATCGTGAGTTGAGGTACTAGGAAAGGGGCATCAAGGCTGATTTGTGTTAGTAGGTCTGAGTAAGACTGATCATTTTTATGCTTTCTGGGTATTGCCAGTGTAATCAATTGTGACTGAGATTTCTGTGGTTATATCCCAGGAGTGTAATTATTCATTCTATATCTTACTTTATATTAAAATAATTCTAGTGTGATCTATCAAATCACAGATAAAGTTAATTTTCCTTTTTGCTCACACTTAAATTTTGCAGTTTCTCCAACTACCTAGAACTCAGTGCACCAGACTCTGCTCACTGTGATTTGATTTCCCCGTAGCCTAAGGGCAAATCTGTTTGCAGGTTGGGAGAGATATGTTCAACAGGAATCCTTGTTTATAATATCTGACTGTGGGCAGTGGGGACTTTACTGCTCTGCAAAAAGATTGTGCATGTGTCCCCCTTTTTGTTGCTGTATTTGCTTTGCAATGAATTGAAATATAAAAGGACTAAAGTTATCTAATGTTTTAACACAGTTTGACTTGATTAAAAAATTAAACCTGTGTCTTTTGCAGAAAAGGTTGATCACTTATGAATAATGCAGGGAGAAAGTAAATCAAGGACACTCAGCTAGGAGTGTATGATATAAAGGAAAATATGCTGTTTTAGTTTGCCTGTGGGATATAACAGACCTTAGAAAACCTCTCATCTTGAAATCGGTGAAACTTCACATGAAGGATTTTAATATTCTCTTTTCCAAAATTCCAGTCTGCAGAGGAAATGAAAACCAACTGTAAATATCATTTCCTCACAAAGCCCTGAAAGGCTAATCTTTGATTTGCCTTCAACAGGCTTCGTGGCAAGAATGTCACAAGCAAGGACCCTGTCCATCCCCAAGAGACAAACCTGGTTTCAAAGGGGACTGTGAGTGCGAGAACTATGATTCATCCACTCAACCAAGCAGTTTAATAAAATATTATTAGCCAGTGTTCACAAAGGATAGCCAAGTTTCTGATAGGTGCATAACTGTTACTAGTTTTAAAATTATGAATAGGTCAAGTTTCCTTTAAACTGGTCAGCTTAATGGTGTCCTTTAGAATCCTATTGGGCTTGTCTGTTACCTGGGGAGCATTTTTGTCCCATGTTAATCTTAGCAACAGTGTGTACTAGCATGGAAATAGACTTTTTTTTTTTTTTTTTTTTAATAATAGGTGTTAAAAGTCTTATGTAAAAAGAAGTGAGGTATAACAAGGCCTTGATGTATCATTCAAGTTCTTATTTAAGCAGAGGGTCCTTCCAGGCTGAATTACTCTAGGTTTCTGTGTTTCAGTGGAACCTCCAGTTTCCGTGTTGCTTACATGTTCCTGCAAAGAGTTTGTAGTTGATAAAATGTTTTCACATGTCAGACATCTTAGAACTGGTAGCTATTTGAAATGTGACTTCTTTTAAATGGAAGTGTTTTGGTCAAAGCATGTAATGCTGAAATCCAGATTAGAGATCCAAATTGAGAAAGGTAAAACAAATAGTGAAACATGCAATTCCTGTTGCATTTTCCATAGCTGGATTTGTGGTATATTCCTCTGGTTTGTCCTTCTCGGATGAACTTCAAGATCTGCAAGTGCTTTCCAGCCTGGCTGTGATCTGGCAGACTCCTTGGACTGCGGTTTCATGTGAATCTGGAGCCTTGCAAGTTTGCAGAAATGCGAGGGCCAAGTTGGGAGGTTACCCGTAATTACCCATTAAGGGGCGAGGGAGGAAGGTGAGGATGACCAGGTGCGTTAGGACTCTATCGCTTCCAGGGAAGGGGCCAAGAGGGCGCGGGCCCCACGCGTGGGCCCTGCCCGGGTGCGGCGGGAGGAGCCCCCTCCCCTTCATCCCCCCTCTCCTCCCCTCCGCGAGCCGGGGCGGAGCGGGGCCGGGCGCGGAGCGGAGCGGCCGCGGCGCACGCAGAGCCCCGCGCAGCGCCCCGCGTGCCC
>JAUBNY010000656.1:567741-610297 GCA_032275445.1 Crypturellus soui | reverse complement strand
TGTGCAGGGGGGTTGGACTAGATGACCTCTAGAGGTCCCTTCCAACCTTAGGCATTCTGTGATTCTATGATTCTATCCCCCTTGCATAGAACCTTTCCTGAGGCTGCAATACATCATAAAATCACATTGGGTGATGGTGCAGTACAGGTGTTAGTGTGCGATAGTCCATGTCCCACATTAGTGTGATGCTTCCTTCTGTCAACAGGTAGTAAAGGGATAGGCTAAGGATTCTTAATATATTAATTTCTGCTCGTGTCTGTAAGAATGATGGGCATGTTTTGAAAGAAGATATTCAGTTGCAATAATAAATTAACAGTTACAATAATTAATTAAAAGAATTGACAATCTCATCTTTTTGTAGGGAATGGAATCTCAGCCTTTTACAAACCTGAAGTTTGAAACAGATTACTTTGTAAAGATTGTTCCCTTTCCTTCCATTAAAAATGAAAGCAACTATCATCCATTTTTCTTCCGAACACGACGTAAGTACTACCTACAATATGGTATAATTTTAAATGAAGTAAGAGTCTTGTTTAAGTTATGGGCATCATCTTTAAAGTAGGTTTCATACCCATTTTGGGTGTTAAGTGGACTGATTTTGGGTGCCACATCTTAATTTATGGCATATGGTAATCTACGTCTTTCAGCAATCAGAAGAAAAGTCTCAGGTCATGCCTGAGACTAGACCAAGTCTGCCTACAGCACAACTACTCCCATTTTTTTCAGAAAAATTCAGCTCATAAAGATGGTTCATCATGTTCCTTCTCCTTGCTGAACGTTGTGAATAAGTTCAAGTCTTGTTTTGCGCATCTAGAGCTAGATGAGTACAGAAATACATATAGAAATAGATAGCAACATAACAAGTTCAATTTTTCCGTATTACTGAACAACTAGCAACTCTATTTAGAGACGGAAGAAGAAAGGAAGGAAAGGGAAAAGAGCATGAATATGGTCCTGTGTGTATAGGTGCCTAAAATAGTATGAAGAAAAGCTAACAGTAGGTAAATGTTGACATTGTCTGCTTGGACTTTTTTGCTTTATAAAATTTTCTTAAAATGTATTCAAGCCTGTCTCCTTAATCTGACAAAAGTAATGCTTGTTCCGGTAGTAATATATTTACTTTGAGCATATATATTTGTTAAACCCGACGTTGACTTTCTCCCTTGTGAAGTTGTACCTGGTGCAGTCCCTTTTATAAAGGGACGTACTATCTTCCAATAAATGCCCTTTTATTTCTCATGTAAAGATGAGAAGAGACTTGAACTATAACAAAAAAGTCCCCTTTTTTCATGTGCGTGTAGCATGGCATTTGACTGTATCATTAATATTTTTTGTGTATATTTTCAGCATGTGAATTGCTTCTACAGCCAGAAAACCTTGTCTGCAAACCTTGTAAGTAATGTTGTACTTTCCATATATTTATCTTAAAAAAAAAATATATATATATATTGTTCTTGAAAGAATCACTTGCTGATTCATAAGTATCTCCTCTGACAGACTGGAAGCCAAGGAATTTGAATGTAACCCAGCAAGGCTTTAACATGCAAGTGTCTTTTGATCATGCACCACACAACTTTGGGTTTAGACATTACTTTCTTCACTACAAACTTAAGCATGAAGGACAATTTAAGCAGAAAACCTGCAGACAGGTACGTCACTGAGTTTAGCCACTTTTAAAAGTACAAGAGCTATTAGCAAAGATATCCTAAGATTTTACAGAAACTTTAACAAGTTGTTAGAATTCTGCCAGTTTTAAAACTTCCTTGCTAACTTCCTGTTGCTAATATTTATGTGGATAATTTCTGTATTGTGGTAAAACTCACCAGCCAAAGCCAGGCTTGAGGTATTCACTGATGCTGGATATTATAAGCAAATGAGAGGGCTCTCCCTCTTGAGGATCTATTACTAATTACTACTTTAAAATCTAGTTTTATTGTGCTTGCAATAAACATTCTTTATTATTTTATTTGCAACTTTGCACTGAATTTCACCACTTAAGATAATTTGGGCAATTTGTAATTACAAAGAAGATAGTATCACAAGACAGCTCATTTTTAGTATGTCCATGGACTTAGGCTGTCTGCTTTAAGTGTGGAAGTTACTAATTGTTTTCTCTTGTCTTAGGCTATTTCATATTATAGGCAATGTGAGCTGTGGAAGAATTCAAAAGTGTCAGACTTCGGGATTCATTCATCATTGTCCTATAATTGTATAAAAAATCAGCTGTAAAAATGTGCAGAACTAAAATACTGAAACTTACATTAATTCCCCGTGATGTGACTCATAAATCAAATATGAAATGAGATGTTTAGCCAAGGCTACATTCAAATTTTAGACTATGAGTTAAAACCTACTTGTGCTACTGTGTCTATCAGTCTGAAGTATAAAAATAAGTTTATATATGAATTCAAGAAAACCTTACAGTGATTCTGCAAGACAGTGTGCTTATGTCTTATTATGGGAGCTGCAATTTGCTGTTTCCCCTAACTTCCCCCTAACTTTCTTGTTATTTCCTATGAATTGATGGCTAGTTTGTTCTCAGTTGTCCAACTTTGATACTAAGTCTCTGAAGGACAGGGAGTTTCAGGGCATAGTTATAGAGTTTATGTATTAGCCCAAAGTTTTAAGAAGCTTTTGAATAATCCACTGTATTTGAGTAGTGCAGGCAGAGGATTGTATTTGAATAGAGAGTCTTAGTTTTACTGGTACAGGAGCACGGTATACATGTCCAACCAAGCGATGAAGTGAATGCGTTTTTGTTAGGTTTTGAAAGTGTGTGAGTTGCTTACAAAACCTTATCTCTCTTTTATATAGGAGCAAAACACAGATACTACAAGTTGCATTCTTCAGAATGTATCTCCAGGAGATTATATAATTGAGGTAATATTTACAAACAATTTATACAATAGGTAATTAAATGTGTTGATGATTAATTAATTAAAATTAGAAATCTTCAAGCCAAAATATTTGATAGAATTGGACTTGACTCATCGCTAATGAAGTAAATTGTACAAATAAACATTTTAGATTGTTCTTTACCTTTCCATAGCTTTTCCATGTTTCCATACCATGTTTTCCTAAACATAGAGCAGCTTTATCTGGGCCTTCACGTGAAATTATGGGCCTGGATTATTCTTGGACTTTGGTTCTTAGGTGGCATTAAAAGCTGTTTATTTCTTGTGATATTGATGATACTTGAATGGTGAAAGTTAAATATCACAATATAATAATTTTAAAATAAATTATGTAATAACAAGGAAAGCTACCTTCGTTAGTTACTAGTTTTCAGTGCTCTTTAATTGTAACTTTTTGAATAAGTTTCTTTGTTTCGTACTGAATGCTGTTACAGTTGTTTGCATATGCAGAAAATTATTTTTTCGCGAAGTAAATTCAATTTTCACAAAATAACATTCAACTTTTACTTTTCAAAGCTGGTGGATGACACTAATACAACACGGAAAACAATGCATTATGCACTAAAACCAGGTATTTTTTTAACAGTATGCAGTATTTATTTGTTTAGATACCATCTTAATTGTATTGGAAATGTTGATTTGGGACAAGATTTGACACAGGAAATGCCTGTTTGCCACAATCAGGACTCTTGAAGCTTAGCTGTACTTTTATATGCAGTTCTAGTGTCATCTTTTGACTTAAAAAAATACTCATGCACATACATCTGTATGTTTATACATTTATATCTAGTATAGTTTAAATACACAGTTGGAAATCTTTGTAGGAAAGTCATTGTATACATGAATACTGTCATACTTTTTATCTTAATTGCATGCAAGTGATGCATGTATTTGTGTGGAAATAATGTATTGAACTTAGACGACCAGCCTAAGCCTAACTGGACTACTAACCTCAGCATGGAGATAAAATGTAAGTAGTCAGGAAAACCTGTCAGATGAATGCTCAGCATCTCTATATCTGACTAGATGCTGAGACCCTAAGTAAGGATTTCAAAACATAGGTGTAGAAACATAGCCACAGATAAAGGCAATGGACAAATGGATTGGTTTCTAATTCATGTTTATAATCTGTGCAGAAGACTATGCTTTCTAAGTAGATAGTGAAACAACCTAGAATAGAAATCCAACAGGTTCAAATTACTGTTGGATTTCTTATCAAAGTACAGTTCATGTAAAGCTCTTCTCGTGGAGTTAAGAGTCTCAGCTGGAATACAGATCTTGTTACTTACTCTAGTCACTCTGATGCTATAGTGATGCAAACAAACAACATAAAATCTTTCTCAAGCAGAACATGTTTGCTTCTGCTGTATATTTGAGAGTTAACAGATAGTAGTTTACTGCAGCAGTTTTCCATTGCCAGGGTGAAGCTAAGATTGAATAATGTGACAATATACCTTATTTACATGAGGCTAATACTGCTTTATTTTTCCAAGTGCATTCTCCGTGGGCTGGACCAATACGAGCTATTGCCATTACTGTCCCCTTGGTCGTCATTTCCGCATTTGCAACGCTTTTCACAGTGATGTGCCGCAAGAAGCAGCAAGGTAGAGAGTTTATTCAATGTAGAGTTTCACTTAAAGGAACACTTTTTTCACCCAGTAATGCCTTAACTCATAGGATTGCTAAAGAAAGCTCTTTATCTTAAGACCTTTCTTTTTCACCTTTCTTCCCTTCTCACACAGAGTACAAGCAGGTCTCTAAAATGATCTATTTTTCAGCATTCTCTTATTTCATGCAAACACGTTTAGTTCATATTTATTTTATACCAGAAAGAAAATAAAACCGTATATGTCAGACCATTGTAGTTCTCAGCACTGTCTAGAATGTTCCCCCTGTGTATTATTCCAGATTTGCTCACTTTCCTGGAAGATGCCTTCAAACTTCATTCTAAGCCTTCTCTCAAAATTTATTCTTTCTAAGACTTGCCTGCAGATGTTCCTCTAAGCTAGATTCCATCTCTCTCTGCAGACTTCTTTCTCCCGGACACTTCTCTCTGTCCAGGAGCTGGCAAGCCACACTTGTTTCACTGAGATGTTTAAAAAAAAAAAAAAAAAACTACTGGCTTTTTTTTTTTTTTTTTTTTTTTTGTAGCATCCCGGGAATTGTGTGGTTTGATGATTATGGAAAAAGAGATTACATTCCCCAAACCTCACATGTCTGTATTCTCCATCTGAATTGTATTCTCCATCTGAATTTTGGAAGTGAGGTATACTGCAAGTGCTGTATGCCATCTGGGTTAAATGTTTTTACCTTCTGGCCTTCTGTGGCTGTCCCCTAGGACATGCTAGCACAGTTACTTCAGACAGCGACTGAAGATTTGTCTACAGAGAGATTTGTTCCAGAGTAGTTATTCATGATTAATTGTTCTGAAATAAATCCCTAGATGGATGCTTGTATTTTGAGATACTTGTGCTTTATTTCAAATTAGTTTAATCAGATGTAGAACTAGATTGAATTATATTGGCAGAAGGCAGTTATCTTCTGGCATAAAAGCATTCATACAAAGGAAGAAAAACATACAGCTATTTTGATTTAAGTTAACCCTAACTCGATTCAAATTAATGTTAAGTGAATGTTGAAAATGTACATACTACATGATATTCAGAAGGTGTGTATTTTTCTGCAAGTTAGTATTCTTAGTTTGCTCCTGTCACTACTTTAAAAAAGAGCCCCTCTCTGTTATTCAGGAAACTTGATAATACATCTTTAAAGCTGATAGGTTTTTTTTGAACAGAAAGATGATCATTAAAGCCAGTTAGAAGCAACCTCATTCTGTTTATAAAATAAACCATTCCTGAGAGTGTCCTAAGTTATATAGTAATAACTGCACATCTCTTTTTCCAAGTATGTTTCACATATGTTGCAGCTCAGAAGTTGGGAACTAGCACAGTTGGGAAGTTGGGAAAGGTGGCACAACTTACACTTCTTAGGATAGGAAAGAAAAGGAATATCTTTTGAATAAAATCTTCACTTTATGTTTAAGTAATGAACCAAAAAAAAAGGTTTAAGAATATGACCTTTTATGGTGTGAACTCTCTTTCCTCCAATTTAGAAAATATATATTCCCATCTAGATGAGGAGAGCTCGGAATCTTCAGCATGTGCTGCAGTGCTGCATGTGGAAAGACTTCGTCCCCGGCCAAAAGTGTTCATCTGCTATTCCAGTAAAGATTGCCAGAAACACATTAATGTCATCCAATGCTTTGCTTATTTTCTACAGGACTTTTGTGGCTGTGAGGTAAACTCAACATTTCTTGTCTAAACAAGTAGAATTGCCTTAATTAAAATGGTGTCCCCCCCAAAAAATCACAGTGATGTGTGTTTGAAAATGGAATAGATTAGTCTTGCCTTTCCGCAGTGAATAATTTTCGTTATCCTTCTACATATTGCCTACATTTTTTTTTTTTTTTTTTTTTTAAGTTTGGGAAAGGAACAAACCATAGCCTTTGTAAATGACAAAATTGTGGAAAATTTCTTTCAGGGCTCTCAGTTGGTCATATGTAGCTTGTTTTGTATTAACTGCTCATTCTGTTTAGTGGGTGTAGTGACGTTATAGTCTGCAGTCACAGATACTCTAGTTTACCTAAGCTATTTCAGTATTCCTAAAATACTCTTTATACTGTAACTTTGAAATGGTGATACCAGATATGAATACTTGAATCTATCAAAAATCCTATTTGCACAAGAAAATCTACCTCATTGGGATTGTTGACATTTGGTATTGTTATTGTTGAGTATTTTCTTCTCTTTTTGCTCCTTTGCTGCTATAAAATCTGCATTTTTTTTTTCTTCTTTTTAATTAAAAACTATGAGAAGCACATCAAAATTTCCACTTGAAAGATGATTCTGAGATTATGGCCCAGAATCTGGATGCTTTCTTAAATATAGTCAAAATGTGGGAGGTCATTCACTTTTTTGAAAAGGCCAGACAATTATTAGCATATTTTTGTTGCACTTTAATCACTGTGATTCTCTATGTATGAATCAAAAATGTTTTTGCAGTTATACAAGTGTGACCCCTACTGGCTGTAGATATGAGACAAAATAATTGCTGCACCACATATTTGGAGATAGTCACAAATATATTTATATGCTTAAAATGGCTCAGATAAAGTATTTTATAAGTAGTTTCCTTGAATACCTTTTTCTGTTATGTGCTTTAGCACTGCCACAGCAGACCTCTTTGGGATAGTGTTAAGGTGAGCTATTGCCACTATACATGTGTGAGCTGTATCTGTAAGGTATAGGTCATAATTTATGTTTATGGTTGATTGTATAAATCCTTAATAACAACTGCATCAGAAAAAAAGGAAATAATGCATATTATTATTAAACTTGAAATAAAAACTTGTCTCTGCTTAAAGTCCTTTCTCATGGACTGTTGTTCAGTGACAATAAATGCCCATATTATACCTTTTACAGTATCGTGCATGTCTTTAAAACCACCTTTTCTTCTCCATGCATATTTATTTTTCCTATACCTGACTCTGCTGTAACAGTTTCAATGAATTCTTGCATGCTAAACTTTAAGCTATTGTGTGACTTAGGGCAAATTTTTTTGCTCTGTTGTGAGATAGATAACAGAAAAAGGGTATTTTGTTCTCTAGAAGAATGCTAGGTTTTAGTTTTGCTTTGTGCCCATTCTGAAAGTTCTTTTTTTCTCTTTTGTCTGTTTAACCTACAGCTCATTCTTTCTTTCAGAAACAAACTATAGTTAGATTTATTAATAATTCTGAATTTTCTGATGAGTACAATCTAGCTCCCTAAGATTATATCTAACCATATAATCTAATAATAAATATCAACCAGTATGTTCTTTTCTTTTTCAGGTGGCTCTAGATTTATGGGAAGATGTAAAATTTTGCAAGGAAGGGCAGAAAGAGTGGCTTATTAACAAAATAAATGAGTCCCAATTTATCATCATTGTCTGTTCCAAAGGAATGAAATACTTCGTTGAGAAGAAGAACTGGAAACACAGAGGGGTAACCAGAGATGCAGGGAAAGGGGAACTCTTTCTGTTTGCTGTGTCAACTGTTGCCGAGAAGCTTCGTCAGGCAAAGCAGAATTCAAATGACCTCTGCAAGTTCATTGCAGTCTACTTTGATTACTCCTGTGAAGGAGACATCCCTGGTATTCTGGATCTAAGTACAAAATACAAACTTATGGATGATCTCCCTCAGCTTTATTCACATTTACACTCCACAGATCTTAACCTACAGGATTCAGAGCTGTTTCCTGTGAACATTAGTAAAAGGAATTATTTCAGGAGCAAATCTGGACGGTCTCTTTATGTTGCTATTTGCAATATGCATCAGTTCATTGATCAGGAACCAGATTGGTTTGAGAAACAGTTTATTCCTTTTCCTCCATCTCCTCTACATTACTCAAAGCCTGTTATGGAAAAATTTGACTCTGGCTTGGTTTTGAATGACTTGGTGAGTAAACAGATGACGGATGGTGATTTTTACCTGAGAACAGATGGAAATATTGTTTCAGCTGTAAATTCAGACCCTCACTGTATAATTCAGCACTTAAACCTTGGAGAAGAAACTCAGGACATTCAAGGTGGCAACTCTGTTCTTCAGCCATTGCTACATGTTGTTAAAGCTTCCAATCTTACAGATATGCCTCGAGATTCTGGAATCTACGATTCTTCTGTTCCTTCATCTGAGTTATCTTTACCTTTAATGGAAGGACTGTTGACAGACCAAATGGAAACATCTTCCATTACAGAAAGTGTTTCTTCATCATCGGGTTTAGGTGAGATGCATCAGTCTCTTCTAAAAATATTTTTAATTGTTGTGGGCATATTTCTAATATCTCAGATATTTAAGATACTATGTAAGGAGCCATATAAAAAGATGCAGAGTTTGGTAGGCATTATATAAAGATAGTCAAAGTAAGATACATTTTTCTAAAGTTACTGAAAACTTATCTTTTCCTTAATAGATTATGAGGAGATCTCTAGCTAAATAATAATTCTTAAGATTATATTAATTAGTTATATTTCATTAATTGATCTAATTACAGGGGAGATAGACTCTTTTTTTTCCAGCAACTTCTTGACAGCTGGGCTGCCGACTGACAGCTATGTGATTGAATTGGGAGTAATATGGTTCAGCATTCTTAACAGAAAGGCCAGAAGTCTAAAACTGACAATCTATTTTGGTCCAACATATAGTACATCCTTTAAGGATACAGTTTGTACCATGGTTAACTCAAGGTTCAGCCTCCTGTTAGGCTGCTCATTGGATATGGGGATGGGAGGAATGAACTCAAGGTTTTCAGTGGCGGAATTTAAATGCTCTGAAGACACTCTCCAAAATAGGTACTCAGATTAGATCCTTACAGTTAGATGTGATAAGTATTCCCTTAGCTAAACAGATGATCTGACCTTACTTATTGCAAAACACTGAACTGGCATCATAACCGAAGCAAAAAGGAATGTTCCAGCAATTGTATTTATAGTTCTCAAAATGCCATTAGCTGAGATCTTCCCTCAACAGCTACAACAGGTGAATATTACACTTTAGTAATATGTTTTCTTGAGTGAATGCTAAGAGTGAGATGTCTTTCTTATCTTTTTCCTTTCCTAAATGTATTTTTTATTTTTCAATAATTAGTAAGTAATATTTGATGTCAAAATTATCTTAGGGAGGGAATAGATACAGCATCCAGTCTCTATAAGAACATAACTGTTTTTTTTTTCTCTGTGGAAAGAATATAGTTTTAGTCACTTAATTCAACAAGTAACAAATATCCAGTTATTGTTTGAAATATTATATATTATATTAATTTCCAGTTATTGTTTGAAATATTATATATTATATTAATTTCCTCCCCCATCCTCCAACCCACTCTTTTCTTGCAGTTATGGGAAACCATGCAGACTATGTCTGTAAGGTTCAAGTATGTGTGGGACAAAGGTAGGATGTCAGTTTTAGATTTGTGGCCTCCAAGTAAGAATGCTGCACCAGTTTTCCCCTCCTGATTCAGTTGTGGAACTGGCAGCTGAGTATCCCAGCTGCCAAGGAATCCCTGGAAGAAAGAGGCAGTTTCTCAAGTAATTTATTCTCAAGTCACGTACCTACTTTTTAATGTATCAAGTACAGAAAGTTAGAAATGTAACACCGGCTGATAAAGGTGAACCTTAACATTGATGTACCAACTGTCAGAGAAACCTGAAGTAACTGCTGCCACTTTCCTAGTTACCATCCCCAAAAGTCCTGATTTTTTTAGGCTGAGTCTAGTTTAAACCTGTGTTTGCTCAAACCACCTAATTAGGTATTGGGTACAAAAGAGGCAGCACATCATCTGCCTGTTGCATAGATTAAATTCTTTTACTGTCCCAGTTATACAAAATAGTGATACTCTGAACATTTATATACCTAATAACGAAAAGAATAAAATAAAATATGGTAGCTTGTATTCTTGTTCTGAGAATTGGATGTGTCCAATTTATTACTCTGAATTCAATGTAAAATGCTATTTATGTTCTGGCTACTCATTTTTCATCTATTACTTGGTCAGGAAAGGCATGAATACCTCTGTCATTTAGCAGTGAATATATATGGCTCAGAGCAGGCCTTTTCTCTTTACAAGACAGTTTGCTTTTGTATTTTGAGTTAAACGAATCATATATTTTGCAGCATTCTTTGTCTTTCAGTGCTGTTCATATACAGACTACTGATCCACAAAGAGAGGATTTTCTGAGATCATCAAATTAGGCACGATCCACTTACGTTCAAACCAGTATAACATTGAGGAAGTCACAACACTCAAACTATTAATAGGTCCATTTACTAATAGCGTTTTCTACAAGTAGACCTCTTTGGAGGAGAGAACTTTTATTAATTCTCTAGATAAGGAATTACTGAATGTCTTTTACTGAAGGTCTTTTAGCCTCAGGAATAAAGCATGTGGCATGAAGGTTTTCCAGATTTCCTTTGCACCATTTCTAGAATGTTAAACAAACTAAAAATTAACTTTCTGACTACTGAACCTCTTTTCTTTTTTCGTTTTTAGGGGAAGAAGAACCTCCCGTAATCACTGCCACAAAATTCTTAGTGCCTGGAGTATATAAAGCAGAACTTCATTGCCATATCCATACTGATGAACTGCAGGCAATTGCACCTTTGTAATACGTTACCACATTGTTATGCATTGCCACTTTATCAACCACTGCTGTTTGTGCTTTAACTGCCACACTATCCCAGCACTGAACCTTCTTGAAGGAACAAATATTCCTTGAAAAAGATCCCTTATTCCTAAGGGATTTCTATGGCCAGAAAACTTGAACCTGTCAGTCATTATTATATCAAGTCTTTCATGAGTTGAAAAGTGCAGCATGGAAAAATATACTTCTAAATCTATTTTTTCCCCTAACTTAAATTTCATGGTAATACTATACTGTTTACAGATGCCAGAATCAAAAAAAATCCCCTTTTCTTCTAGAAATAATCTTTAAGTTAAACCAAAAAAAAATGCTTGGACCAGTAAGTCTTAATATTTTTTTCTTGTTCAGGCTCTGATTTTAAGTGCTGACATAGTTGGTGGCAAGATATTTTAGTGAAGAGCAGCAAAGTTTTTTTTTCAGCATCGACATAAAATGCCAAATGTAAGATTACAGGATTCTCCATTAGCAGAATTCCAGTTCTTTTAAAAATATTTGAGCTCTTTTTCTCTCTCTCTTCTAAACATGTTTTGTTTTATTTTAGATAAAAGCATTTATCCTCATTCAGTATATTTCTCCTCCATAATTTGGCTATGATGACTCACAAATAATAACATATTGAGTCTGAAAATACCAATTTTATAATAGAAGAAAATCATATATATGCTGAGTGATATCATGGAAACTTAAGTTTCCTGTTTTTTTCCTGGAAGGGTTGATATGAAGATTGCTTCAAAGAAATGGAGAGAACACCAAATTTCCGATTTGTTCAGGATGTCATTTTGTCTGAGTTCAGCCTTGAGAGGAGTGTGCTGTGTGGGGAATTTGTACTAACCTTCAAGGGCATGCTGCTACAAATCCGAGTTAAAACATAGTAAGACAAGCAGACAACCAACATTAGTGCTTCAGCTCATGCTGATCAACCACTAAACAGAAGCCTGTGAGTTATTTTGAAGTTCCTAGTGTCTACCATTACTTAGTCATTAAGATAGTGTAATATTACTAGGGTTATATTACAAAAAGTGATAAAAAGGGAATTGATTTTCTTTATCTAAAGATGGGGAGTAGGTAAGTGCTTTCTTCTGCAGAGACAATGTAAGTTTATCCTCATCCTAAGTAACACTGCTGTTTGCAGAGTAATTTTCTCAGTAAAACTCAACTGTATAACTGCAATTCTAGGTACTATTTTAATATATAGGGTAAAAGCAAATAATAAAAGGCACCTTACGAGTGTGCCTTCGCTAAATTTGTTCATGGAGTCAGATTGTGGTTCTTGTTCCCTCTGTCCTCCTATTCCCCTAGCAGAAGGTTACTTGGGAAGCGCACCAGAATTTGGGCAGCTCAGACATTATGTTCATTTTAGTAGACTAGAATTGAGACATTACTGTTTGATACAATTTAATATCCATTTTAATAGCGTGAGTTTAGAACTATTAAACCAGTGATAATTAAACCAGTGATAATTAAAATACTGTGGTAATTTTAGCTCTCCAGTGCTGTCAGATCCCTTTTTTTTTTTCCTGGGTGGGTGGAGAGTGGAGGGGCAGAGAAAAACAACACAGAAAGCAGGTCACCCCTCAATTCTGTGTGCTTTTCTGTGAATTATTATTTCTGAGTTCTGCCTTTTCCTCATTGAGTCACTTAAAAATCCCTATGTTTTTTTTTGTCAGTTTATATTTAATCATATGAATGTCCAAACAACAGGCTCTCTTGAAATTGCTGGTCACACATGCATTAAGAAAGATCTGTACAGCTTTCATGCATAAAATGTAATAATTGTTTGAATGCAGCCATCGATGGCAGAACTCCAGCATGCTTTGCAATTGCAAGGTAGAATTATATTAGGATGCGGTAGATGCCTTTGTTCGATTTGGAAGGCTGTCTGCATTGGTGTAAGGTTCTGTACTGTTCCGTTTCCTGAACTTGAAAGAACAGCAACTGGAAAATTGTAACTTTGCAATATCTAAGTAAGTTTAGGTAATTCTCACTTCACGGTGAATTATCTGCATCTTCAGTAATGCTTTCTTTGTACTACGCCTTGAGCTGTACAGAAAACATTATTCTTCCTGTTTTCCTGTACTGTAAAGTTGAAAAATACCTGAGCTAAGGCAGAATAATTCAGAGGTAACTGCTACTCTACTAAATCCAGCTGTGTAGGATCTCGATACAGTGCAAATTTTGCAGTTTGTTGAAACACGCAGGTCTAGTTGCTGTCCACAGAAATGTCAAAGCTGCAATACATACAGACAAGGAGGTGGGTTGAGACAATTTCTCAGGAATTATATGGTGAAGTTAATGCTGATTTCTTTAGTGGAAAGGCCCAGCTCACACAGTGTTTTTTTATGTTCAGCTAAAGGTTAGGAAGAATTCCTGGTTCTGTTAAGTTCAGTAGCAAAATTCAAATTATTTAATGGGATTGGTATTTCCATTTGAGCTCTAAGGAAGTTCAGTTTCAAAGGTGGGCAAAGAATCGCTTCCTACTAATGTTTTTTTTTTTTTTTTTTTTTTTTAATTTGCTGTACAATCCTGTTGTGTAATTATGAAAGGTCTATGCACATGCTAACCAAATATTTTCTTAGCGTAAGTTAGAAATAGCACATTATACATCCTTCAAAGAAAAAAAATCCCATAAAATTAATTGCAAATTTTGATTAGGATAAGCCCACGTTTTTTAAAAATACCCAGAACTGAGGGTGGGGGGGAAAAAAAAAACCCTTATCTGATTTAGTGATTTTTTTATAAAGCCACAATACCTTAGAAAATCATAAAAATATTGTGTGTATTGAAAATAGGGAGGATATAGTACTGAATTTGCAGGAATTCTGTTTTATTCTTTCCCACAAAATGCCAGAAGTCCTTGTAAAAATATTTTAATACACATTTTAGAGGTTAGCTTATTACTATTTTCAAGTATTAGAAAACTCTCAACAAAATGTAAGTGGTAAAAGGTACCCTTTAATTACTACTAGATTCAAATATATGGATATGAGACTGTTTGGATGTTCCAATACTATTTTCCGTGAGGGTGTAGAAAACATTGGAAAGCTAAAGGAGCAAGACATTGCTGTATGTTCAACATCTTGAGTGATTGATATAGCTGTTACCATACTATGTACCTGTACTGTTGAAAATAGTATGCAGCTGATATTTGCAGAAATAAATTTTTATACTATAATTTAGAAGTTACATATTAGAATAGAATGTTTTTGTTCACTTTCTTTCATTGAGCTTCTCTGAGGAGTATTAGAAGATTAAGCCTGAGAGTTCCTTTGCATTCTTATTTTATCCAAAATAGTGCAATTATGCATCCTACACAAATAAGCAGACTCTGCTATTTTTACTTTACATTTAGAGGTGAAACTGCTAGCCTTTGGATTAATACAAGTGAGCAACTGAAAGAAATTGTCGTTGTCCAAGAATTCAGTGCTGGACAGACTGAGTCTGATCGTCTTTTTGAAAATAAGAGTACCCTGTTGTGACTTTATATGACTTAAACTTATTGATGTGACTTTACACATACATGATATAACCATTTTAGAGTCCTGAAATACTATTTCTGTTTTGTTTCACTTGCCTATTTCAACATTCTGCATAGCAGTCAGAGTGAATTCACCAACATTAAAGCCTTAAGGAACTGTTACCATCATAGAATTGCTGCTGAAAACTGCCCAAGTTGGAACCTGCAGTGAGTGGTGCAGTTGCTGTATTTTCAGGCATAAGCCATGAAACGACTCATTCTCCTAAAGTTACTGAAGTAAATTATGTTTTTTATAATGCATTTGTAGGCTGGCACCATGAAACTTAGGCGACAATAGACAAGAACCTGTAAAATCACTGTTACTATTTAGAATCTGAACTGCTTGCTTAATGAGGATATCTTTTGCATACACTTTAGCTATACTGAATCAGTTTATATTTTGAATTTGCAGGGGTGATGTTTTAAATCTGTGTATCTACTATATTTGTATCTCCTCACAGTTCCTTGCTTTGCTCCTGTCACCAGGTACATTGGAAACATTTAGAAGGGTCGCTAGCTGCATCTGTAGACAGGCTAAGGGCACCATCTCAACAATTTCAGTCCATCTCTATTCACAGAAGCATTAAAAAAAAGTTAATGTGGAGTTGGCTAAAGCTGAAGTGGTTATTAAACTTCTTAAAAAGTTAGGCTGGTTGGTTTACAGCAAGAAAACCATCTGTAGATTTATATGCATACAGATATTTTAGAACTGGTTCTACTTTTTGCATACAGGCAATGTTAGTAGGTCATCTGCTTGTTACAGGAGAAATGGGGAACTGTTGCAGTTTACAGATACTTAAAATGAGAAGTGAAAAATGTGCTATTCCTGTTAAAAGTTATTCCAATTACACACTATTAGAAACTATTGCTGTTAGAAATGCACACATCTTTTTATGCGTAAATACACATACACATTTCACAAATACATTTTTTAAAATAATTTTTAAAAAAAGAATTTTAATACTTATATCACTGGTATTTCAACTGATCTATGTATGCAAGCCTAATATTCTAACCAAGTTGTAGAACTGTTGTTATTTGGAGCAATGAAGGAAGAAGCCGCAAAATACTTGAAAATGGGTCCTGAATTAGTTTTAATGGAATAAGACACTGCTGCTGATGGTAGCCAGCAGTTCAGAGAGAATTTATTTATCTGTGTTTAAACTGGATTTCTTTGAGGTGTATTAACTAAATGTATATTCTACAGTCCTGATCTCTGTATTTTCTAACTTTAGGCCCTGGGCATGGGGAACTTCATGGCTGAAAAAAAAAATCTAGGGAGAAGGTGTTGCTCTAATTTTTATTTCTTCATAATAAAACAAGAGAATTCTCAGGATGCCTTCCTAATGTGTGGGGACTGTTGGCAAAATTTTTTTCACTTTGAGGAGGTGGAAAGGAATGCATCATTATTGGGATATGCACATGGATCGTACATCTTGAAAAATTTCACAAAATAACCTCATTTTTCTTTTTATCTTGTGTTTAAGTATTGTGCTGAATTGATACTGAAATCTCACACACACAAAAAATCTGAGTTATAGTCCAAAAACATGCCCTGCCCACAATGTTTGCATTCAAATTATAAATGGTTGGATCTGAATTATTATAAAAGATCCGAAGCTAAAGGCTGTGCTATCATTAGCATGCAGGAATATTTCATGCTCAACATGCTCAAAATTATTTTATGTAATATCACTCTATGTTGATGTTCCCCAGATTCATTAAAAAAAAACAAACAAACAAACAAAAACAGAATGATGGTCAAATTATGTATTTTATTATGAGATACAGTTAAATTATTTGTTTTAGACTTGATTTAATCAAGTGTGATTTACCTATGGTGTGCCTTTTTATGGGCAGTTGTACTATAGATGGTGATTTACTGTAAGTAGTAATCAAACCACTTTTTTTCTAGACTGCTGCTATGTTTGCAGGCCTTGACAATAGATGGAAGATTGAATTGGTTTCAGTGTATGAAATGTGGTCTTTTCGGGTTAATATTTTCACTAGAATTCTAGCTATTTTGTGGATGCTGGTGTACAAAAAAAGTTTTGGAGAGAGACAGTCTTGTTGATTATATAGGTTAGGTGAATCTATTGCATAAGAGTTTGTAAAGATAGTATTTTTTCTGCTAAGAGGAAAATATAAGGCGCATAACCTGTGCATAATTCTAAGTGCTATAACACATATACATTCCCTCCACAATTACTGCATTAACCCTTTTACTGTGAATCAATATTGAATTGGTCATGTAACTTGATCTTAATTTCTGTAATAGCTAACCAGGTTTCTGGTGGAATTGTACCCAACCAAAAACAATTATTGATATCATAATATAATATTCTAGGGAGAATAACACTTCCCAGATTTGTGAAAAACAGAATAATAAGGGGAACACAAGATTATGCATATCTGACAAAGTAATACAACTTTGCAGGTTACGTTCTACCTTTTATCGGGATATTGATTGTTACCAAAAATGGCAAACCAAAGGCTCTTTTTTGTCTCAAGAGAATACCTTAAAAATATAGATATAAAATAACAATAGAATTCAACCCCTTTAACTGCTGAGAAAATCCCCATTCTAATCAACAGCTACAGAGATTTAAAATTGTCAGAAGGCTGGATGCCTAACATAGCAAATGGAAAATTAAATGTGTAGTGCATATGTTTATTATATTGACTTGTTTGGTGAATATATAATGAAACTCTGTTTCAGAGAAAAGAGTTCTCTGCAAGAATTTATGTCAAAGTACGTAATACTATGGTCAAATACAGTGTCAAGAATATTTTCATTGCACCTAGCTACTGCCTGGTAAAAGTAATCTACAATCCAGGTTGCTGAACAATAGCCATAATACAAAAATATTTCCATGGATCTGATTATTAAATCAGATGCTAACAGTATGAGTGGGTCACATTTCAGTGGAGTTGTGTGTATGTCATATGTTAGGTTTTTTTTACTTACAAGTGCATAACTGGGCATATGAATGCTGTAAGCAAGTATTACTATCTTCATTTTGGAAAATAAGATATAGTTAGGGAATGTGCTGAAGAACAGAGATGGGGCTGGGCTCAGCTGCAGATACAGGGTCTCATATCTTAGTCTCAAGCTATGATTGTGCTTCCTTCAGCAGTCTGCAGCCAGACAGTCATTCTGTTAGAGACATCATTAGTGCAGCTTTTGCCATTTTTCAATAACCTGCATGACAGATCATTACAGAGTGCAGTGTTTTATTTCCTGAAGGAGCCCTGTGTGCCAGCTCTGCAGCAAGTCATGGCTCCATGCAGCGTGATGGAAAGGGGGGGGCTGCAGATCAGAGTCATGGCAAGGGCCGCAAGAGAAGGAAGAGGTACATTTGGGGCAGACCTGTGCAAAGTTATTTCCTCTCCAATAATCCTAGAAGCCTCTGAAATATGCCCTAATTTAGGGCAGATTTTTAATCTATTCTAGAGTCTGCAACATCTGTTTCAGCCACATAGCTGCTCCTTGGTACTACTTCTCTTCCATATTGCTTGATGTGAACCTGATTGGCAAGAACTGACTCATTTTGATGAAAAATAGGAGTGACTTCATTGCTCTTAGTTATGTCATATCCAAATCAAATTAATTAAAAATGAGACAAGAATTAGGCCTGCCTGTCTTTAGCAATGTCTGATTTAAGGGATGTTTGCAGAGAAGCTGTTAGTCATCAACAAAAGGGAAGCTGGCTGCCCTTTCCTGGGGCTTTTGCAAACACGCCAAGGTGCGACTTCGGTTGGGAAACAAACCACCATCTCTTTGCAGGACGACAGCTGGATACTGCAGCGCTGCTGAGGGTGGAGTGAGAACAAAAGCTGCAGTGAATCAGAAAGGAGAGCAGGGCAGGACTTTATTTTTTTCAAGTTTAACCTCTGTGCAGAGATTGTCTTCAGATCTATGAATTGCAGGTATATTTATTTGGAATTTTTTTGCCCCTTCAGTTGATTTCTTCCAACAAACATTACATATCTACATATAACTACCAGGCGTGGTTCTATTTTAGGTTGTATTAAGGAATAATATGCTAGATCCTTTTGCTTTCTTTATCCTGCCGTGTAAAGAAATGCCATAATTGCCGAGATTTATAGATGCGATACAGCCAGTTTTGCTCGATTTTATCTCCTTATCCTTTCACTTTTTAACAACCAATACTGATACCCATCCTGGCAGTAGGTTAGCCTGTAGCGAGTTGTGTTTCTGGACTCATCATCTTCAAAATAAGTAACTATTAAAAATACTTCCTTGTATAACTGACTTTGCCATCAGACCAGAAAAGAGCAAGCTCCCCAGTCTCGTTTATGGCGTTATAGGTGTTGAACTTCCGTCTCCCCGGGCCTGAGGGGGGATCAGAAGAGAAACCCGCCCCCGCCTACCCGGCCATTTCTGCCCCTTCTCTCCCCTCCCCGCTGCCCGCGGGGCTCGCACTCCTCAGCAGAAGGCGGGGCTTGGTGGATGGGCGGGGCTTGCGGGCAGCCGGGAGCGGGGCTTACGGGGCGCGCACGCACGCGCGCCCCCGCCTGCCCCCTCCCCTCGGCTGACAGGCGCCCGCCCCGCGCGCTCTCGCCGCCCCCCGCCCGGTCGTAGTCTTCGCGCTGAGGCGGCGCAGCCCGGGCTGCCGCCGGCTCCTCCTCGCCGGGGCGCCCCGCGCAGCAGCGCGCCGAGGAGCAGCACCAGCAGAAGTGGTGAGGAGAGGTGAGGTGCTGCGATGCGATGCGATGCCTACCGTGCCACGGCGCTGCCGGCCAGCTTGTCAGACTTGGCCGGGGTCGCCCGGCGCTGGTGGTGCTGGCGGCGCCTGGCACGCAGGCAGCGAGCGGCGCCCGCGCCGAAGCTGCCTACAAAGGTCGCATTGTGCCTTGGAAGAGCTCCTCTTCTTTCTTTCCCATCTTCGCCGCGGGACCTTGCGCGGAGCGTTACCGGCGGTGCTCTGAACGGTGCGGACGGGGCAACGGCAGCTCCGCGGTTTCCTTAGAGCGCGGCCGGTGCCACCCGAGCCCCTCGAGGGGCGCTGAGGAGCGGGGCCGGGGTGGGGGGCGCGCGCGGTGACCGTTGGAGCCAACGGGGGCTTGACCGTTTCCTCTCAGCGCCCAACTGTCGTCTCGTTTAACCGCCGCCTCCTCGCTTTTCAAAAAACTTCCTGAGTTTATTATCTCACCCAAACGTAGTTACAGGAGGAGACCGTATGAGCAGAACCCCAGGTGCGTTTTGTCTCCTTTGAAAATTTTAATTGCCGTTACCAATAAGTGTGGGGTTTTTTTCCCTTCCCCTCCCCAGCTGTTTGTTGACCTTGGCAGGTCGGAGAGCGGCTCTGCTGCTTCGGAGCTTCCCAGCCCTCGCATCCACCTTGGGGGAGTGGTGGGGGGATCGTTGGCGAAAGGAAAGCAGGGAAAATAAACACCCGGAGTAACTACTTACACTTTTGAAGTCAGTCTTGATGAATTCCAATTAGATTGTAAAAGATGGCATAATTAACCTGGCATGGGAAATGTGTGAATTTAAATAGTTGCTGCTGGTGAGGTTCTCTCTGTAGGTGAAAAATGTTATGAGTTGAAGTACTAATGTCTTCTTTGCAGGTAGATTCCTGGTCCTGTGATACGATCTGTCACCCTAATGGCCTGAATATGTGATGTATTAAAAAAAAATACATTAACTCAGGAAATTCAATTTTGGTAGTTTAAGTTTTTATTTCTTTTATTGCTTTTGAAATCTTGTGAGTATATGTAAACAATAATGTATACATCCTGTTAGTGTGTGCATACATATATTAATCTAATTTATATTTAAATGTTATCCTTTCAATTGTGCACTACCTTTTTGTAGTAGAAAGGTAAGGAAAGCTCTTTCATCTTCAGATGCTTATTACAGAATTAATTTGGCTAAATTCCTGATTCCGCAGTTTGCACGGAGGTCTACCGAGGGCAACAAGTTAAGAGACAGATGCATGTGTTTGTACAGAAGTTCAACTCATCATGGGGGAAGCTATGGGCTTTAGGAACAACTAGAGCTGGAATACTTACTGTGGAATAAGTTCTGGAGAGTATAGACAGTAGGAGGTGTGAAACGGTGAGGTGCACTGGAGCTGGTGTGGCAAGGGAGTGCGTGAGAATATGGGTCAGTTCAGTGGTTCTACTTAAAATGTTTATATATATATATATATGCCTTATAATCTGTTTTCAGTAAATATTTATTACCCAGCTTTAGTAAACAAAAGAGGACATTGTAAATCCTTTTTAATTTCCAACCATAACGGTGCTTACCAGTTAGCATGCATCAAGGCATCGTGACTCCTGTGGATGCTGCAGCCTTTGGTATCATTCCCTGCACGTTTTCGCAGCACTCAGTTCTGTTTTTAACAGTGCACTTCTTCTTTCTGAGGCTTTTGTGTAGGCAGTTGTTCTGGCACCATCCCAAGTTGTGGGTGTCCTCTGTACAGGCCAGAGGTGCATTGTGTAAAGTCACTTTTTTTCAATGAGTCGTTAGTACAAGCACCTGTTTGTAAAACAAACAAACAAAAAGAACCTTGTTTTGTTTTCCTGATCATAGATTGATGTGTGACACCTGTTTCTGTTTAGAAATTTATGTGTATCTTTAAATTTTTGGGCAGTTTCTTCTGAGCAAGAAAAGCTTAATTATTTTGGGTGTTTTATGTGAAAGCATCTGCCCCCTCACACAAATACTGTAATAAATGCCCTTAGAATCCTTTTTGGAGCATTCAGTGTATAGTAGGACCTTATATTCAGTTAAGTCTGTACATTTTGAAATGTAGTTTGGTGAAAGTGGCGGGTTTTTTTCCCTGTGTAATGAATAAAAATTACTGGCAAATGAGAAGACTAGAACTTTTGGGGTGTTGCTGTCCGTGATTTTGACTTGTTAATCTTAATTTTATGAGTCTCTTCATTTTACTTGTTTACTTAATTAAATCTTGAGGAAATAAGCATTGCAAGGTCACTGCACAGAAAGTTCATGTACTTTGTAAAAGGTATTGTAGTACTCTAATGTGTGACCTGCAAAAGCAGGAGCAGGGCAGCAACCCATGAGAATTAAGAGTGGAAGGAGGTCCATATACATGAGGATGTTGGATGAAGAAGTCTCCCACCTTTGATATTTACTTTTACTCTTGCTGGTTTAAAAAATATTATCTTCATGTATCTAGTTTTTAGGTCCAGCAAGTTCTTTTTATTCTTCATTGAATAATGCCCCTCAAACTGGGAGGGCAGGGTTTCTATCTTGGTTGCCCAAGTCCTATGAAATCTACAGTAAACAAGTGCCTGAGGTCTTGTGCAAATCTCTAAAAGCATGTAGAGTTATTGTAGTGAACAGGTAAATAATTAGGAAATAAGACTCCCTAAATACACTCACTCCAGTAATCTGTGATTAGCCGATACCTTGTACTTTTTCTTATCTGCACGGTAACTACTCTGAAATACCTATGTAGCGTAGAGCTTTTGCTGCCTCCAACCCCTAATGTAACATGCATGTCATAAAAACAACATATAAAGTTTTAAATTTAGTGTCAAACAGGATTTAACATTAACTAGGATACTGTCAATTATACAAGTGTAAATAACAGACTTGAACTTTCTTGGTTTTCTTTTTGCTTGCTAGTGCCACGAAGAGAGTTGGAGTAGCTGGACTGCTAATGGATCAGGCTGTTAATGTCTAAACGTGAGGGCGTATGTATGTGCCTAGTCACATGCTTGATAAGTAATTTTGGAATTCCAAATCAGAGTAAGGATGCTGCCACAGGTGAATGAGTTACTTCAGAGTAATATGTGTCTGAAATGGACCACTGCTGAGGGCGGTACTTGAAGCTCTGGCCAGTAAAATTGTATAAACTAGACAAGAAGCAAAACTTTTATGTTCTTTACACCTGAATACATTTTTTTTCTTATATAAATAACTAAGTATATGATGGGAAATTATACTTTCTATGAGTACAAGGTTCTTCTATACTGTTGTTGAATTGCCTTTCTATATAGGAACAATTATGGTTCCTGTTGTGTGGTTCCCCTCATTGCACCACTCTGCAGGTGCAATCAGGATGGGTTGCCACCTTGATTCCAGCAAGTTTCTGACTTCTACACCACTGGAGCCTGTATAAACTTGGAAAGTTGGCAGGAGTTATCTGGACTTGTGTGACTTTCTATAGAGCAAAACCAGCTACTGTGCTGGTATCCTCTCTCAAACATTTTGGTTATTAAATAGAAATACAGCTTTCATTGATCTATTTTAAGCTCTTCAGCATTTTCCAGCATAGAACTTCAATATTTTAAGTGGGAGTATGTTATGCTGTTATAGAAATTCTATTGATTTTAAGTAAGTGTGTGCCACTTGTGTTCCCTCCGAAGACAGTGGCCGTCTCTTTGGTCAGTGCACATTGCCTGGAAGGCTGACTGTCTGGGCTGCTGCCTCCAGATGGCAGGGAGTTGGGAGAAGTTAGACATGCTTGAACTGCAGTGCAGCTCTTAAAGCTACCATGTATTCCATTGATACAGCCTACGATGGATGTTTAAATATGTACCTTAATATACCTTGTCCACCAAAATAGATGCCGTCTATTGCGGATATTCCGCAGAAAAAGAATAAACATCTAGAACAAATTCTTTAATCTAGTCAATACTGTGTACAGAGGTAACTTTGAAAACTCTCCCATATGTGTTTGGGTTGTGACTGTGCTTGGCAGCTGGAGACCAAAAGCTCGAAAGACTGAAGAGAGTAATTTTATGACAGTAGACCTTTTGTTTTCCATTGAAATTTATTAAATAAGTATTTCAGCAGGAAAAATATTTTTTTGTGAAACTTTAACTCCGCAGTGAGCTTGAAACAAGAAGTTGTAAAGATGATGTTTTTAGTGTTAAGGAAAATATTTAACATCAAGTAGTTCAGATAATCTCTCTTTTTTTGAAGATTATCTCCCTTTTTAAAATTTTTGTATGGGCTTTTAATATTCTTTTCAGAAATAACGTAAGTTATTTATGTGACTAGTTTTCTCAGGTTTTCTAGATTTTTTTTTTTTTGGTGTGTGTTTCATTGTTACAGCTTTTGAATAGCATCACAGTGCTTGTTTTCAAATTCAGAAGTTTGAGAAGGATAGAGTTAAATTCATTTCTGAGTTTGCTAACTGTATGAGTCACTAAATTGGGAACATAAATACTTCTCATAATCTCTGGAAAGAACCTTTCAACATTGTTTTGCTGCATAGTGTCAATTGCAAAGCACAAAGCAGTATGTTTAGCATAAGTGTAGTTCCATCCGTTTTTAAAATTGTGGAGTATGAACTAAATCAAGCACCACTTCTTGCTCCCTTTTCCTTAGCAAATTGACTAAAAGCTAGGAAGAAGTCTTCACTAAAAGCAAGGTGTGACACTCTTGGGATTTGTTTGCTGGGTTTAAAAGAAGTAAAAACCTGTAGGGGAAAAAGATGAGACAAAATGTTCAATGGAGTTAATTCTTTCTGCACCCTGATATAATAGTATGTCCTGGTTGTTTTCTTCCTCTTCCTGAAGCCATGTATTTGAAATACTAGGTACACCTGGATCCTTTTGGAAAGAAATTACTTGCTTCAGAATGACTTATGTAGTTATAACAGCATCAGTGATAGTAAATTCCTTAATTTCTACTGAAGATGTATTGAATATAGTATTTAGTGTTGTTTGTCTTGTTTTAAACAATGTATTTATTTTTGTGCATCTTCTGCTTTTTAAATGTTTTTGTTTAAAATGTTCTGTTCAAGCCTTTGATAATATTTTGTGAAGTCAGATGTCAAATACTGTTTTCTGATCAGTAAGGATCGGTAAGATAAGAGAGATTTAGTTGTGTTTTATTATTGGCTAAGACACTGAGCACTGAAATAGTAAATTCCTGTTTCTTTTTCCTTTTTTAATCCCCTAGAAGTCACAATAATGCCCCAAATATTTCCTCTTTTCTATTATACCTTGAGTTTCTGGATTGAAACTATTAAAAGACTTAAAGCTCCTAATGACTTTGCAGATTGGTGTGTTGCAGATGAGCTTGTCTGTACTTTATACCACCAGGAGTAAGCCACTCGTGTGGATTCTTGAAACTCTATTTTCATGAACTCACTATCTCTTTGAAAAAATATACATTTATATTTTGGGGCATGTGTGGGCAAACCTGCTCCTGCTTTCACTGATGCTGGTGTCTGGATATATCTACAGATTTTTGTAAGGTGTTTGTGTTGTTCTACATCCTTTCTTCAAGTCTTCCAAACTTGTCCGGGTGCTTTCTTTGAAGTTGGTGAAGTTGGTCTGAGATAATTTCTAATATAATTTTGTCTTTCTATTCTTTAGGTGTTTTGGAAGGGAAATAACTCTTGGTCAAGTAGAGGACTAGCTCTTTTGAGATCAGTATCTCATAGCAGTTGTATTTCTGCAGCAGGGAAATGCTGTGTCTTGTCAGTACTTTGGCTTCAGCATAGTACAAGTTTATATTGTTTTCCACTTGTCACTCACCTTTTAAGCCACTTCATGCTGAGAATAAACACAACATTCATGTTATATTGGGAGTTAACATTATCTCTAATATAAGATTTGATAGACTGTTCCCCTGTCTCTAGCAAGTCTGTGCTTTTGGAGAAGAGGGACAAACTGATGATGCTTGCTGTGAGGTAGAGAATGGCTTGATTATTTTAAAGCTGCTTTGCTATCACCTTGGAGTGTTCTAATGGAAATACCGGTTATGGAGTGTGAAGTTATGCATACTGAGAGTAGTTCTCTGAACCACTTCAGCCACATTTTTAAGTTGATCAATTTATCTTTGCATATACTCCTGTGTCAAGTATCCATATAACTTAATATGTTCTTCTTAAGAGAACAGAAGCTGACCACAGGTAATGAAATGTCTCGAGGGGAGCAAGGAAAAAAAATATGTTTAAAAGAATGTGTTTTAAAAAGTGTTTTCATAACCACATTCTTTAAAGCATGAAATACCTTTTTAAAGACTTCAAGAAGATAAGTAATGGCTTGAGATACAGGTTTTGACCTTAGTGTAGTGCATTTGAAAGAACTGCAGCAATTGTGAAACCAAGTTTGTGATGTGCTAGGCTTGGACTGAAGTAATCAGCAATGTGAAGTTTCTCAGTTTGGTTTGCTATTTGGACTGGTACTTGGCAGGAGAATCCATCACTAGATTCTTGAGTTCTCACTCTTTTTTTTCTGAAGTACCATGGACGCAAGGCACTGAGTTCAGGCTGACTCCTTCAGCAATATAAAGGTGCATGGCAAACACTGTATCAGAAAACCTCAAATAAGCAAATTGGATAGAAGACTTTCAGCGTTTGTTATGTAGTTAAATAACGAAGTTGTCTGGAAACTTAAATCTGCCCATTAACAAGTTATTTGCCTAAGGCATCCTGATGGTTAAAAGCCGAATGCTATCAAAATGTAATGGTTTGTGCCAGTTAATGTGTGTGGAAATTAGATTTTGCAGAAAGCGATACGAGAGTAAATGTTTGTGTTCATTAGAAATTGCATACCGTTGTTTGTGTAGTTAGGAATTGGAAAATCAGCTCTCTGATTTGAAATATGCTGTGATGCAAACTTGCTACTGGCCAGTTTTTTGAAGCATAAAGACTCCTACTTGAGAGCATACTGACAATGCTCACTGTTTTCTTTACAGTAGTTGTACGTTATGCTATTGATGCTATTGTCTTCTTTTTATTTAAAAAAATAACTGCTTCTACATTGAATCCAAGACCTCAGTAATTTTTTTTCTAATTTTTTTTTCTTTTTTTCTTTTTCCTTTTTTTTTTTTTTTAATTTTTGAAAGTAAGCTTAACAGGATACTATTCCAACAATGCAAAGCATTTTGGTGAAGGTAAGGAGCTGTGGGAACATGTTTTATCGGAAGATACTGGCTAATTTTTCTCTAACTGTAGAGAATATCTGTTGACTAACACTAATTTTTCACTGCCCCCATGGTGATTATCTTACTTGAATGGAGATGCACAGAGGGAGCGAAGGGAAAGACAAAAAAAGACTTTTGGCCTGAGGATCAAAGATACAGTTTGCAACAAAAGCAAATGAAAATGGTACTTGTGTAGAGAAATATGGTAAAAAAATTGATTAACTCTTTCCTTGTTTTGCTGGCTGTGAATCAGATTGATTTGAGTCTTTGGCTTTAATGCTTTCTTTTGACCTACCTATCTCTTCTGTTCAAATGGTCCTGTAGTGCTATTCTGTGCATGTTGTGTTGTAGTTGTCATGCTGACCCTCTTCCCACCATTTGAAGGGAAGTATGCAACTTCTAGACTTAAATTTAATATAAATGAATGAACTATATTTAAATATAACATGCTTTTAATTCTTGAGCCAATGGCATAGAACTCCTAGACTTTTATCTGCAGTTGTTCTGTGTAAGAGTCTAAGGCACATAAATCAGATGCATTAGATAATCAAAGATTTTAATTGAAACTTTATTTTCCTCTTTGGAGATAACACAATTCTTGCAAGTTATGTGTGCTTGCTGCTGAGTATTATTGTTTTGTAGTCTGCAGTCAGAGAAGACTTTAGTACACCAAACTTTTCGTCTGTCATCAAAAACAGCAAGGATGTTTCTTCAAATTTGTTCCCTCAACAACATAGTGACAGTAGTGTTAATACTTGTGCTATAAATAAAGTATTTGACATTGTTTTCCTCTGTTTTGTCCTGGAGTTGCCTTTTGCCCACTTCCTCCTATTAAATCACAGCAGGATCTTTAGGACAGCACCTCATTAAAGTGCACGTGCCTTATCTGGAACAGTCAAGGTTCAGTGTACAAAGCGAGGCTGAAGAACAGAATGCATCCAAAGCAGCCTCTTTTAGCTGTGCATTTGCTGACTTGCCTTGGCATCTGACTTAAAGTTATTAAGAGAAAAGATGACAGTTTTATTTTTCTCCTTCAAGTTTCATCACGTATAAGACCAATGCCATAAACTTCAAGTTTAAACAGGAGTTTGATGGTGATATTGAAAGAGTCACCTGTGAATAGCTTGTTTTTTTCTGAACATTGTTCCATTGCTTCTGAAACCGAATTTTATTTTTTTGAGATATTACTGTTGGAGGATGATTTATTGGGATAGTGCTAATAATTTTGCCTTACATGTAGTAAACCTGTTTCATCCAAACAAAAATCTACTTTGCTAGACTTTACTGTTAATTTTGGTAGGTTGACTTTAAACAGTATTTCTTGAGACACTAAGCCTTATCACATAATGTAGCGATCTGAAGGAAGAACCTAAAAACATTTGTGGCCATGAATCAGAGTAGAACCTTTGAGTTAAACTAAGTTTGAGAATTTCCCATTGAAATGACTTTCAAGACAGGAGTAGAGGTAATATTCTGTATCTGGAGCCTTGGAAAAGTGCAGGCAGATACCTGCCTTTCATTTGTCACTTTCACTTTCTGGCTTTTGTACAATTCCTTAAAAGTTGTCAGTGATACGGGAACCAGCTTTTAATTACCTTTTTTTCTGGTAAGCAGTGAGCTAGGGCTTGTGTAAACCAGTTTTTAGGAATAAAATGGCAGTAGGGAACCCCTCATGATCTTCCAGAAGCTTGTGCAAGTCATTGCTGTCTAATCACCAAGTGAGAGAGAAGTGCTGCTGGGAGTGGGTGATAGATATGTGCTTGATGCTGAGACTGTCACAAGCTTCTCCATCACAGAAGTCACCTAGGAAGAAGGAAAAGGATTGCCAAGACTGACAGATACAGCCAGAAAGCATCAAGACATCTAGGATTTCAGCTGCAGCAAGCAGGGGTCCCCTGGTAAGCTGAAGGAGTGCTTTACATGACCGCTTTCATTTTGAGCAAGTGCCATCGATCCTGCAGTGCAGAAGGGTGGGAGAGGGCCATTCTGTCCTGCTCTCCTTGACTTTTCGCTTTTGTTACTGGCAGCTGCAGAAGGATGCCTGTTTAACACAATGTCAGCTGGCTTAGACCACTCTCCTCCGCATGCTTAAGCGAGGAGAACATTTGTTTAGTTTACGGCTGACTTGGCAGACATCTCATATTGTTGGAAATTTGGCCTTGGAAGCTGCAGGAGTGTGAGCTGTGTGTCTGAAGAGTCTCGCTTTAAGTATCCAGTTTGTCAAAAGGCCCTTTACTTCATCCAGCAGATAGACATCTCTCTGAAGTTGGTGGATGAGATCCTTGCTATTACAATGGATAAATGCCGGCCTCTTTATGCCCTCCAGAAAGACCTGAGGCAGATTTTGTTGAGGTTCTGAGGATGTGGAGGGGAACAAGGATGAATGCTACTGATGTTTTCAGATGTTAAACTGAAAATGTGAAGGAGCTGAGAAGGGTTATTTTGAGAGATGTACTTTTTCTTTTCCTCTCTGTTACCTTACTTTGTTTCCCTTCGAGAACATATAAGAGCACAATTTAAATTGTTGCCACATTTGATTTCTGTTAAATATGTGTCAACCTTTGTGATCGATAATTGATTAACAGAAAAGGTGATAATTCAGTATTTTTTTCATAGGTTCTCTGGTTGGACTCTAGTTTCAATGTCAAAGGCTCAGTGCAGAGTTGTGGATGTAGCGTCTGCTTAGTTGTTCTGAAGTTGTTCTCTTTGTGGGGAAGAAGTGCTCAGGTTTTTCTTTCCAGTCACACGTTGACTGCTTGTGCAACTGTAAATAATGAGTGAACAGTTGAAGATTTTTTTAATGGAAGGGCTACCTTGTGGCTTTGTAACCTAAATCTTTTTAGCTCCCAACTTTGAAAGTTAATGGGCTATCTTTAATGTTCTCTTAAACCTTTTGTTTTACTAGTTTGAATGACCATAAGAGGAGGTGAAACTATTACTACCCTAACTCATATGGTCACTGAGGCATGTGGATTTTCCCAGTGTGGAATAGAAATAGATTACCAAAAAGAAGTTATAATTTGTCCTGGCAAGAAATTGCTCCCTAAAAGAGGGGGATTTTGTAGAAAATGTTGAAGTGTGGACTTCTACATCATTCCTTTGAAGTATCTTTAAGAACAACTTCTTTCGGCATCGTAATAGACTAGCAAAACAAATAATAATCTTTCCTTTCCTGTTGCTGTTGAGCCAATTGTAGAATTTTTAGTTTGGTTATTTTCTCTTTTGAAGTTTATTTCAGTGATCCTACTTCAGGATCCAGGAGTGAATTTAAGGTAAGACACTGATGCAAAAATAGGTCAGATTGTTTTGATAGGGAAAATAATCTTGATTCTGCCCTCAGAGAGGTGAGGCTTTTATTGTTTTCTCTTTCAGAGCAGTCTTACAGATATTTGAAACAAAGTGCTGGTCTCAGAAATGGGCTGTGCAGATTTTATATCACTTTCCCTTTTGAGGGATGAAGTATTTTTTAGAGCTGAAGAAAGGGGTTATGTTTGTATCTGTTCTGTTTTCTGTGGAATGATGGGATTTCATGCTCTTCATTTACAATAAGGGGGAAGCTAAAATACTGTTCCAGTATGGATCAAATTTTGGTTGTTGGTGCTTGGGCTGTGGAACTTGGGGACTCATCTGATAAATGTGTTCTTTAGGACTGCTTGTCTCATTATTTATGGAGGTATTTTTGATGTACAGATTTGCATTCTCAAAATACTTGTTCAGTGAAGGTCTGTGTGTTTGCCACTGTTGGGACAGTTTCATTGCATTCAGCTTCTCTTACTGTCCATGGCTGTCAGGTCAATCATGTTTTCTAACTTATTTAGATCCAAAGAACTCTTCAGGTGTCTAAAGAATTTAGAACTCTTTAGAGTTTTTTTAGACTTGCTTACTTTGTAGGTAAGCATAACATACGTAATCTTTCTGATTATGTTGTAGTAGATATTAATGTATACAGTTGAATCTTCACTCTTAATCTAACAAATCTTTATGCTGATTATGACAAGGTAACAGGTGAAAATTAGTGTGCCTTTATCTTCTAGAGAAATTGATTGTTCTTACCATACTAATGATTGAGTTGAAGCACACTTGGCCATATAGACCTTTTAGAAAGAATGTAACCTGGGAATTTTTGCCAGCATTTGAATGTGTTTATGCTGTTTTGAGTAATTTCAACTGTGAATTGGCTGTTTTTTTTTAGCAAATCAACTGAAGTCTGATCTTAAAACTCTTAACTAGAGAAGATTCTGTAGATCTTTAAATATTGGAAATCTAAAATTTCTCACAAGCGTTGTGTAGATCATTCCACAGCAGCCTTAGATCTTACTGCTACCCCGAATTAACGTTACTGACGCTGCATAACACTGATACAGACGTGCTGACATGGACAATTTTGGCAACTACTCAAAAAATTAAACGAAAGACAATCAGTGTTGGGTTTGGCATAACTAGCAAGTCCACCAAACTGCCAAATCCTGTTCCATGTATTCATCCACTTAATCCCATTGATTCAGCATGCTGAATTTGGATCTGAAGATGCTTATCCTATATATATATATATATATATGTGTGTGTGTGTGTGTGTGTATATATATATATATATAAATTTTCTAGTGTATTAATAAACCTACAACTTTATTAATATTTGATATTTAATTCTTCATTTTTATTTTTATTTCCCTTTTCAGAAAAAAAGATGAATTCTGAGAGCTCAGCACTCAGCATGAGTAGCCCTGTGATAATAAACCAGCATGCCAGAGGAGGAGTGGAAGAAGAAAAAGTTTGGTAAGGTTTATTATTATTATTATTATTTCTAACTTTCTGATTGATGTAGAAGGCAATTCAATGTAAATTGCAGGACCTGTGCAGTTACCTGAGGCTAAAATATTTAAGCCAACTTGAAGTGTGGTATCTGTCTTTTAAATGTGTTTCAGCCTTTATATCATCTTTTGCTATGTCTTTATTTTACAAAACCATAATCATTCATATTTGAAAGGGACATGATCTTTGCAATCTGTGAGTTTTTTTCGAGACAGATTTGTGATTAGAGAAGCTGAACAGCTGCTTGATGAATGTGGCATAATGAATACAAGTTGTGGCTGACAGTTCTATTTGTGACTCAATTGTTGCTGGTAGCTGAGTAAAACATATAAAGATCTGTGAAAATTGCATGTAGAAGTTTGTGAACTATATTTGAAGTTTATTTAAAGTTTACATTTGAGGTCTGTCTTATATGTTGAGGTTTCTTTTCATCTTGCGCTGTGGGGATTTGTCACTAGAAGAGCTGAATAATTTCTGCATTTTTCTGAGCCTAATGGAGAGTAATATTGTACTGTGTTACTACATGTATTTATACATATTTTTCACTGTCTGATCCACTTATATCCTGGTGTTTTCTCAACAGTTTTATTTTCCATTATGAAAATGTGATTTGAGTGCAAAGAGTGGGTGTTAGTGATAGCAGGATCAGGGCTGTGTACTATTGAAAGTATGTGGTTAACCGTATAAAATATTCAACCCAGGCAAAAGACTTCACAAAACCAAACAGCTGAGTAAGACCTTATCTAGCACTCAAACCCCAAGTTAAGATGCATGTAAAAGGCATTGATGTTGTGCAATGCCTTGTATTCTTTTCCTTGAACAAACAGTTACTGAAATATGAGAAACTTGATATGTGTGTATTTTAAATGAGGACACTGCATAGATGTACTTGATATTAAGGGCATTACAGTGTAGAAGAAATATGGCAGAATTGTTCACATACCTTTGTACATTGTGGAGTTTTCTCAAATGCTGTAACTAAATTTGCATATCTTGAGTATACTTTGCTTATTAAAAGCAGAGTGCAATTTTTCAAATGATAAGTGTAAATTGTTATGTGCCGTAAAGTTGGGAAATTTTATATTACTTTATTTTGTTTATAAATTTTAAGTGTTATTTTATTGACAGTTATTGACTGTCAAGTATTTTGTTCTCAGGCATTATGTATTGTGTGTTATCCTGTCTTTAAAAAAGTGGTCTTAAGTACTTTTAGCATAATACATCTTATTTTAGGGTTAAATTAGAACATAAGTTATGAAAGGGGCAAGTCATTAAGTAAACTCTGATTTATTTTCCTTTTTTATAGAAGATGGTGTATTTATAGATGATGAAGTATACTTGGTCACATAACAGTGTTTTATAGCCAGTCAGAAATTTGAAGTTCATGAAAAGGAGTGCAGAGGGAAGGAATCCTCAGTTTAGTCTCTTAGAAGTCATAATGGGAATTCTGTTTTACCTACTGAACTGAACATAAAGGGGATACCTGAAACCTTATATGCTTTCTTTCTCTAAAGTTAATACCTGAAAAGAATATTATTTGATAAGTCATGAAAAAAATTCTGAAAAAAAAAAACCAAATATCAGAAATGTTACTATTAGGAATGAATGCTGAACATAGCAGCAACCCTATGGTTTAATCCCAAACAGGCTTATCCATATAATCAAATATTTATTCCGTTAGTCGAGTATGTGCTGTTGGCTTTGACAAGAAAAACTGAAGTATTTGGCAGAACAAAATAAATGTGAAGGAAGTAAAAACTGTACCATTCTGTGCTCCAGGGAGAGCATTTTACCCCTTCCTTTTTCTCTGGTCCAAGTCCTTCTGCAGTCATCTTGAGTTTTATGCTTTAAAACAAAGACCAGCCATTATATTCTCCTGCATCTGGTCATCCAAGACTACAGATACTCAAAATGTGCAAGTTGTCCACGAATGTACTATTTTTCCCCCCACTGTAATATTAGTATTCTAAAGTGGTATAGTTATCCAGAATGTGGATTGTATATATGGGAGTAGGATCTTTGCTATATGTGAACATTAGAGTGAGTTTTTGGAAACTTTTTCTCAGTCACTTAAGCCTGCAAAAGATGGGAAAAAAAATCTCATCAATATGAAACACATTTGTCATTTTGTCCAAAAAGCTTGCACAATTTAAAATAAACCAAAATATATGCCTTTTTTTTTATCAGTGGAAAAACAACAACAACAACGAAAAGAAACCGAAAAACACGAGCCTTCCTCATACCATAAATTACTGAGCCACACATTAGAATTTTTTTTCCTATTTATATGTGATGCATATATAGTTATATGTTTGATATTGCTACAGTTTAAAGTCTTCACTGAATCCTTGCACATTGTGTGGTGCTTTGCTGTCCCTTTCTCTAGGCAAGGTAGGTGGTGGACTATGGAATATAAATAGGAGCCAAGTTGTTGATTTTGCTGTTGTCAGGTTTCTTTTAAATTATGATGGTAGAAATGCAAAATTGAAAATATAAACATACAGGAAATACTTCATTAAAATATAGCAGAATTTATTTCTTGTTTTATTTGAAAACTAGAGAAACATTAAGGAATGATGTTTCACAATAATTTGGCTTTTGCAGTGAAACTGCCTCTTCCCATCTCTTTGCTGTTACTTGCCATGACCTCAGCTGTGGCAATAGAATTGTTTTGTTCTGTAAATTAATAATAATCTCTGCTAAAAATAGCTTTTCCCTTTACTCCCCTGCTACCCTCCACCTCAGTATCGTTTCAATAATCTGATGTACAGCACAGTGCTATCAGTAGTTGTGCAGCACAGCTCAGAGGGTAAAAAAAAATGGAGTGAATATGGGGTAGAACCTGTAACTTTTAACAAAGTGCTTACAATTTAAGGAAAGTGTCTTATGTGCTTCTACATTTTTAGGCAACATTTTTATTGCCATAGAAATAATACCAGTGGTAAGCCTTGCTGTAGTTGAGCTCTCATCTCAGTTGTGAAGCACATTCTTTCTAACTCTAGGTTCTTAACAGCTGAGGTATCAGCTGAACCTATTTTAGGCGTGTGTGTGTGTGCGTGTGTGTATATATATATATATATATATATATATGTATATGTATATATGTACATATATATATATATGTATTGGACTTGGCAGCTTTACAATTACACAGCTAGCTTTTAATGTGGTTTTTATTTAATAAGGAAGAGAGCTTCTCCAGTGAAATAATTCTTCCCGGTGGCTAGATATTGGATCACTCTTAGAACATATGGTTATGTTAAGGTCTGCAGAGGTTATTATTTTGTCAGAGCTTTAAAACTCTTTCAGATAGCCAAAGTGGAAGGAGGATTGCTTTTCTGAGATGTATTTTTTGAATTTTGATTAGTCTGCTCTTTACAATAAAAATAACTCTCAATTGAGACGGTGTTTGCATTGAAATGGCTGCAACTGGCAACATGAGTAAAAGATAGGTAAGTGGTGATTAGTAGTGGAAAATCTGCATGTCAATGATGAGGTAGTATGTAGATGCTACATGATAGCTACTTTAATACATATGATTTTAATCACATTGTTTTTTTTTAATGATGGTCAGAATAAGGTTGCTAAATTGCTGCCCATCATAGCTCAAAGAAACAAAGATACTCGAGCTGACTTCTAACTTGTGTGGAAGGTAAGGTTTCATGACATAAATCATCATGATCCTGTTGGAGATTTTGTCAGCTGCTCACTGATGAAGGAAGAATTATGTCTGCAATTAGTGAGGAACAGAAACAAGTTCAACAGCTCTTACTCTTTCTCCTGTATCTTTGTTCCATCAGTAAAAATGAGTCATCCTGAAGAAATGAAATAAAATGGCTCTAGTCAAGTGCAGTTTTACTGCAGATATTTGTTAGGATTACAAAAGACACACGCATGTATGTTTCCCTATCTCTGGAGTAAAGCTTTGCTAGAAGTTTGGAAGAGATGAAGAATCTTTAGGGTAGTTTGTGTAAAATAAAGGTTATGGTAGGCTGTTTTAATAAAGCGGATGAACATTTGCTAAACAGATTTAAAAATCACTTTTTTTTTAACCCAACTTTCCTGGTTCATTCAGTGTACTACTCTACTCATAAAAGGAATAATTGAAAATTGATATGAAGGAAATCTGGGCCTCGCACTCTGCGAGACAGTCCCTTGAAGAAAATGGATGTAGGTCCAGGAGAGCAGACGTAGAACAGAGAGAAGATAACTCGGCTTAGCTTCTGTAGACACCCAGAAATGGTGAGAGATGAGTGTGTTGAAATGGTTTAAGAACAGTTACCAACTGCTGATTGAAGTATCTAGCACACACTAAATGTGCTTTGTAGCAGAATAAAATACTTCCTAGAGGCAAATACAAGTTTAAACACGTGCTTAATTACATGTCTTAAAAACTTGGTATGGATTGCATTTCCTCATCCTGGATGGAATTAAGCTATCTTGATTGGTGCCTGAAGAAAGAGAGAAAATAGTTCAGTTTGAGTGCTGGCCTGAACCTGAATCCCATAAGATAGCAGACTCAATCTGAAACTGAGGAGGGTGGCTTTCTTGGGGGAAGTTACTGTCTGTGTTGGGGACTCAGCAGTGGTATCCTCCCTCTTCCAGGTGCTCTGCTCTGGGAATGGGAAAGGAGGCAAGCAGGGATGACTCAGGTATAGATTTCCTGATGTAGTTTGGCTGAGTTATGGCTCAGGCTGCTTTTTGTAAATTCTGTTTAATTTAGTTTCCTCATCTGTTTCCTATCCATGTTTTGGTGAAAGAAGATCTTTTCCTACGATACAGGAAAAAGCACTTATCAGCATTTTGTACAGGACACTGTATTTTGTCCCTCAGCTATACTTCCAATCATGTCTCTTCGCATTATGCCTTGAGAAATTTGCTACATGCTTGGTTATTATCATATTATAGCCTACTTTTTCATTGATGTATATGCCTCTATCATTTATTATAGCCACCAGTATAGGGAGATAAAACAAACACTTCTGAAATCCCTAATGGTTCTAAATCAATGTAAATTTCCATCCAATTTGATGCCAATTCATCCAAGTAAAACGTAACTGTCTTTAGGCTGCCCTCAATGGTATTTTGTTTAAAACCATGTGAGTATTAGTGAATAGGCTAGTGACATCGTGACATTTATACACTTGCCATAAAAGTAAATGGAATGTTCATAGAGAATACATGGTGCAATGTTTTGTCACTCCTGAAGTGCTGAAGAATGCTGAAAAACAAGCATTTGCATTTCTTTGTAGGAAAGGAGTATAAGCATTTCTACTCTTACTGATGGTGCATATTTCTGAAATCTAAAGAAGATATTTGGTAAAAATGACTGAATTTACACTTCAGTAGTAGTCCCTGTCATGACAGGTAAAGGTAATCAGCAGAAGTGACAGGGTCAATTTGTAATTTGTACAGCTTTCTTATTTTGGCATTAGAGTGCCATTACAGTGAACAAGAACTTGAGTTCCTTCAGTACAGTCTTGCAACTGTGATTATAAAGGTTTTTGCATAGTTTATATAGGTCAGAAGTCCTTATTAAGATCTTTAAAGTCTTATTTGAAACACATTCTAGTGGACAAGAAAGTCCTCCTCATTTCACCAGTCATCACAATCTTTCAGAATGGAATTGTGCTGCAGGCTCAATGTGTTCCACAAATTCCAGGGGAACTGAAATGAACCCAGCAAGCTGTACTGATATGACAGTGAAATCTTGAATCTTATTTTTAATCCATTAATATCACCTGCCAGTTTTAAGGATCCTCTGTAGTGGTAGCCTTCAACATCTGTTCCTGTCCAGCTGGATATTAGATGGACTTTTTTTGACTTCTCTTCCTGTCCTTAATTTAATTTCCATGACATATTAAGAGATATATGTATCATATACTAGAGTTTCAAGTAACATCATTTTAGGTTAAAAGATTCTAGATTCCTTGTAAGGAATCTTTTAAAAGGTGCAATGTAAACCAGAGTTTTTGTTTAGCCCAAAAGACTTTTCTGTCTATCTGTTAGCATAGATTTCTAGTGAAGTTAACTACTGTCAGGTTCGATACTGCAAATCAGACTCCAGCACTGGAGTATGCTTTCTTTTTAGGCAGATTCAGAGCAGGCAAGAATGCTAATTTTGCATTATTTTGATTTTTTTTTTAAAAGGAAAACACAATTGAAATGCATATAAATTGTACGATAGTGTGACTTTCTATTTCGAAAAAGCGTGGTTCTCTGAATGGAAGACTGTGCACATGCGTGTACAATGTGTGAAAGTGTGGGGTTTATTTTTTTTTAAGCTTAAAAATCTATCCTCTCACTGCCAACCATCTGTTTCCTATATCCTTTCTCTGCGTCTCTTCTGGAGAATTTTATGCTTGCTTGTGATTCCTTTCCATAAAATCTGTAATATCTATTGTTATAAACAGTCTCTTATTACTTGATATGGTTATTCCATAGCGAGCGCAGCACAGCTTCTGTTTCTTCAAACAGAAAAAGTGATTACTTATATATTTTAGTTAATTGTCTGACAATAGAGGGAGCTGGTGCATAAGTTTGAAAAGAGAACAAACAGGATGTTTCTATAGGAGCATGTGAATGCTCTTAATATTTGGAAACAAGATTAAAGAAAAGACTGTTTTTAATGTCCTTGTGGTGTGTGAGTGGGGAAGCTGCTGAAGAGAGGAATGGAGTAAGTTAATCAAGTACTTAAATCCTGTGTGTTCTGAAATTAGCTATAGAAAAGGATTGTAGGAGAGGATAATTTGAATACCTTGCTTTCAAGCTCAAAACCTTTGGTCTCCTGCAAATGTCTGTTATGTAACAGCTTCATGATAGCTGCTTGCATGAGCTAAAGTCTTCTCAGATTTTCACAGCATCACAAGTTGAATACAGACTTTAAATAATATTTCATTTTGGTGGCCTTTGTATGATTAAATATATTTATGTATATGTACACACCCACATTGTATGTGTATGTATATATACACATGCACCCCTGTATCCAACACTTACAGATTGATTTTTTTTTTAAAAATGATGGTGATTAAATGTAGAGAGGGGAAGGTTGTCATGTATTGCAATGTGTGCTCAATACTTATCTATTCAGAGTCTTTTCATTTTCAGTTTATTGGACTTGACAGGAAATAGAATTTCTTTTAATAACTCTTGCTATGTAGCTGTCATATGTAAATGAAGAAGTATTTGCGCAGAAAGATTCACAGGAAAATATGAAAAAATGGTAACAGGAAGGGGACTGTGTTACAGATACTATGCTATGGACAGCAGGGGGCCCTATTTACCAAGAGTGTGGGGTTATTTATTTGTGTTTTCTCTCGGCATTATGAGTGGCTATTTAGGGTATTTAGTTTAGAAAAAAAAACACATTGTTTTGTTCTAATCCAGGCTTAGGCAATCTTATCCCATTTACTGGTGTACCTTGTCTTACAGAAGTTTAATATTATCACAATACTGCGTTTCGTGGTAATCTTAGTATCTGTTTTAAGATACTCAAGTGGTAAAGCTTTTTAACTTAATTTTTCCCCCTGTTGTCAACCTGCAAACATAGAACACTTTTACTATACATCATTTCTGTTTTGTAGAGTCTTAATACCCCATTTACATCAAGATTTAACTGTTACATATCCTCTTTCTGTACTTCACAATTTACAAAGCAGTAAGTTTGTTGTTGTAAACTAAATAGCTGTTTCTCATGCTGTTCTGTTATGTGGCTGCTTTTTGGAACTGAAGCAGTTGTCCCTGCCTCTCTTGGGGACATTAGGTCCATAAATGCTCATTCTGTCCTTTGATTCTAAGAAAAAAACAGTATGGGTTGGACCTGGTCAGATTTTTCTCCTGCCGTGCATCTCCACTGAACCTTTTAGCAAATGGTCTTCCTAAAGAAATATCTATTTGCCAGAAGGGCAGAAAGGGAGAAGGTTTCTGTGGTGTTAGGGGGCCTCACAGGGCCCTAGTGATAAAAGGAAGACGTTTCTGTGGTCCACATAGCAAAATGTGCCTTCTCTAGTGCCTCGACATGTTCTTACTACATATCCCTCCACAGCAGGGGTGATGCTTGGGTCTGCTTAGGACTTTGCCAGATGCTCAGGTCTTGACATCAGTTTTCATGATTTGGGTCAGTTAAATTCCCTTGTCCTCCCTGGCAATCAGCATGCTGTTTCTGGAGTAGGGCTGCTACTGTATTGCATATAAGACTGTAATAAGTCTTCCTATACTAGCAGTGTTTTCTGCTAGGGATCATAATACTTCCCTACAAAGCATTGTCAAACGGTGTAAGAGAAGGAATTGTTTAAGCCCATAGGTTACGTAAGAGCAGGGTGATGGTAAAGGCACCATAGAAAATGACTGGCTGACTGTGGCAATATTTTCTTGCAAATGAGGCAACAGTATTTTCCATTTCAAGACGTGCAAGTGACCAAAGATACTCTCAACCTGTTAGCACCCTCAGAAAGCCATCAGATTCTTAGGGAAGTGATAAAATCCATTGCATCTCCTCGGTTCTGATTCTACTCAGATTTACCCAAACCAGTTGTCAAGGACTCGAGAACTGTCAGGAACTTGATTGGGACTCTAATCTTTTTGATACTCATGTTCAAAGAAAGATGGATGTCCAACACTGATCTTGATGATTATTCTCTTTATCCATTTTAACTCAGGCTGTTTAAATCAGTGATCCAAGTAATGTTTTTGCCCAGGAAGCAGTCTGTGTTAGCTCCAAGGCATGGTTACTCCAGGGGACAGTTTGGTCCCTCATTACATCACAATTAACTTGGGATTTTGTATCAGCACAGAGGATAGATGATAGTGGTCCGGTGAAATAACATGCCCATCTTACAGATCCATTTTTCCCTAAAGAAACTGCTAACTCTTTTCTCAGCCTGATCTGTCAACTTAGCAAGCAAACGTCTGTGACAGAGAAATACTGGATCAGTATGAACACCTGTAGCCTTGCTTCATTACACAATTTCAGAAATGGAAATTATAGAAATTTCCTTGGTTGATTATGCTAACCTGCATAGGAAGGCAAGCTCAGTTATTTAACGTACCTTATCTGAAAGTCAAATATCTAGAAATTCAGGGTGCTTGCATAATGATTCGGATATTTTGAGTTTGCTGTAACATGGGAAGTTCTTCATGTCAAGCTGTTGTAAAGCTGTCATAAAACCTCTTTTAATTGTATATTATTGTCCACTAGACCTTCTAAGCTCGTGTGCAAAGATTAATTCTCGTAGTATTGGAGCATGCAATACATGTCTTCTCTGGTAATTTAATGCCTTAGTATTATTTCAGCAATCGAAGCTCAAATACATTATCCCTTCTTTAGAAAACTTGTGTTTGCTAATGCTTTTGCTAACGGAAGAAGCCATTAGTTGTAAGTTTACCACAGTTCTTTTCATACCTTCTACTAGAATAAAAATGAAATTGTTTTTTTTTTTGAGAGTTTTATATCTTAAGACAACTTGGAAACTCTTTAGTTTTTATTTCCTGCATTCTGTTCTCATGCTGTAGTTATGTTTAGAATGGACACTTCAAACATTTTTATCTATTTAACTATTTTCAAGCAACCTTCTTGCATCTTCCATGCGTGTAAGATACAATGTAAATATATTTCTTTGTGTTGCAGGATTTAGATTTAATATTTTCTTACTTGGTAGGAATTTCAAATTCTTATCCAAGGTTTCATCAACTCGAGAAAAATCATAACTTATTTTTTTTCTAAGTAGCTAGATGCCTGATACATTTTCCCAAATGTGAAGAAAGAAGAAATTTTTCTTCCTTTTCATAGACTTACTTGAAAAAGGTTATGGAAGATGTGGAGTTAAACTGTCTTTTTGCAGTTGGACTCACTGGAGGAGGGTGAACTGGACTGTACAGAGCTACATCTAGAAAAATTGGGTTTGCAGGAAGGGGAGATGTGTGTGTGGGTTCAAAGAAAACCTAACTTCCGCAGGAAGTGTAATGAGTTGCTGTCTGCCTTTTACTAGTAACTTTTCAACCCATTTCCCAGTTTATTATTTTTTAATGATCCCGAAATACCAGAGACAATCTAGATGGACAGTCACCTTAAAACGTGTGTTTATGGGAAGAAGTGAGAACTTGGATTTAGCTCAGGGCTGTGTGGGCGGCTGCCAGAGCACAGACGCTTTGGGTCTTGTTCGGCAGGAGCTGCAGCCAGCGAGTGCAGGGCCTGCCCTGAGCCCAACCACAGCCTCTTCGTGATGGGAACATCACCGAGCAGTGAGAGATGGGGCTGAGCTGCGGGAGGAAACACAGCGCCTGCTTCCACAGGAAACCAGCTTTTGATCAGCTCTACCCCTTGCAGAATCTCTCTGGGTGTGTGTGGCAGAAAGGCAGAGTCTGCTTGGAACAGGATGATGGTTCTGCTGTCATTGTACATCCTCTGTTCTTTACATTTTGATTGATATCATGAGGTACTGCAGTGTGCGTAACAGGAGGCCACCATTTCACTTGATTCCAATGCCACCTGACTCTTTTAAGAATGAGAAAACAGCTTCTTAGGATTAATGTTTATCCTTAACACAGAGCCCATAGTGGAGTGTCAGACTTGTGAGATTGAGCTCCACACCAAAGGTTACATCACTTCTCCTGGGAGACTGACTCATCAAGTTGAGACATGCTTGTTCTTCCTCGGTCTGGGGTTGTCAAGCTGACAAGATTTGTCTCTTGCTGTTAACCCAACAACGCAGTCACTGAATTTTGCAGGAGATAGTCTTGAAGGATTTTTTTTTTTTTTAATGCAATGTGAGTAAGGTGGGGACAAGAATAGCAAGGTTAGGAATGATCTTACTAAGGAGAGGAATATGGTCTTGTGCCAAAAAAAAAAAGAAAAAGAGAAATCATGAGAGATGGATACTAATGTTGCATTTTGTGTACTTTCTTTTTTCTTTTTTTCTTGGTGTGCCTTTGAGCAGAGGTCAAATACTCCATCTGTACCCACCTTGCCTGAAAGGACATGTGATGGCATTTGTTCACACTGTAGGACTCTAAGGTACTCTGGTAAATAATGATGAAAAGATGCTAATAAAGAGAACAAGCAGTTTACATCAAACTATAGTATTTCAATTAGTGTTTCAACCCCTTAATGTGTAAGCCTTTTACTTTAGCTTCAGTGAGACTAAAGTGAGGCTTGACACCCTATTCTAAAATATGGTATGATATTGGTACACT
>JAUBNY010000656.1:545339-556601 GCA_032275445.1 Crypturellus soui | reverse complement strand
GGTAAATTTTTAAACACAATTTCAAAAACATTGGGTCCTTTTTTTTTTTTTTTTTTTGATTCAGAACTTGTACATTACCACTGCCAACTAGATTGTGATTAATTGTAGTGCTCTTAAGTTAAATTTGCCATCCTTAAAACACTTCCTGCATAATGAGAACTATTTCAGTCTGTCCACATGCCAGCAGGCTCTGCTCTGGATTTTAATTTTTTCCTATTTTTTAAAATTATTGTATTTTCTGTCTCAAGGACAAGCTTTAATGGTTATAAATGTACACAGCAACATGGAGAATACAATAGTTGAGGAATCCACATCAGGAGTTCTGAGGGAAAGGAAAATTGTACTTTTTCCTCAAGTGTGTCAATCGTGGTCACATTTATGAGAATTAAAGTGTTTGCTTACATAACATCTGGTTATTTTAATATTTTCTTTAGTTTTACACTGATGGCATTTTGGATTTATGTTCTTTGTTCTGTTCAGTGATGCTGAAAAAGGTAATGGCACTTCTTCTTCTACTGCCTCATGAAACAGAGTTCTTTCCCCTGCTACAAATAACAGTCAGAATTTGAAAGTTGCTCAGGTTCATTTGCATGAACCTGTACAAAAGGAATACACTCTCTTTTATTTCTCTGGCATCTACTATGTTTCAAGTTTTCCTTTTGAATCAGCTTTTATACATACACCAAGGAAGTATTTCTCCTTAAAACGTGATTCGAGGTGGTGAGCTTTCCTTTCCATTTTGATAAACCATTTGTAAGAATAGTAGGGCTAAGGGAAAAAATGTGCCAGTGCAGCCAATGGATCTCGTATGTCCCTCCCCTTGGGGAGAGACAGAGAACTTCTCTGGAACCACTGTCCTGCAGTCTTTTTGATTAAAGACACAAGGCACAAATCTTTCCCTGTAAAACAGGAGAGGAGATGGCAGTGAACATCCCACTCCTTTATGTAAATAGCCTGATCATGGAAGTAGTGATGAAGAAATACTAACAACGTCTTTTTGATTTTAGTGCAACTTCCATGGAAAGTTAGATCTCAAGCCTATCTGGCTTCTGCAGTGTCTTGATGAATGCAGTATCGTGTAAGACGAGAAACCACTATCATGTATCTAGCTGAAGCTTGATCTTGTAGGTATGTGTTGCAGGTTTCCTGTCAGAATTGCCCTAGTTTCTGAATCTAAGTTGGGAATAGCTATGAAATAATCATTGATTAGCTCCATCTGGTGAAAGCTGAGGTGGTTGTGAACTCAAGACCAGGGAAAGGTAAGAACATAAGCTGTGTATGCAATCCGGGCACATCTTACACAACAGATGAGGTAAAATTTCCAGGAATGCCCTTCAGGACTTAACATATACTGCTTAATGCTACTTCGGGACTTTCTGGATCTTTTTCAGAGATTTCTAAATCTGTTTATTTTAAGAACAGGTACTTGACCCTAGGTGAGGGAGCATCAGATTCCAATGGTGAAGGATTAGGGTTGGGGTGAAAGAATGTGTAAGAAATAACTTGAGTCTAATGGCAATCTGGACAACAAGTGAAAGAAATGAATGAATCCTTCAAGAAATCTCAGAAGAAAATTCCACATCTCTGTGTAAAACTTATGATCAACTCTGTTCAGCTGAAAGGGTCTGATAAATAGCACTAAATTTGGCTTTTACTTCCCTATAGGCAGGGAAAACAGGCCAACAGCCTTTACAGTACCACAATTTTTGGTAAAGTTGGCTTAGAATGTTTGTTTCCTGAGACTTCCTTACATTTCAGTATTTTCTGTCTGCATAGATGTGATGGACCTTGTTTATCAAAGGGTTTGTTTGCTGACTGATATCATTTTCGCCTTTTGTCTTCTTCAAATTCAGCAGGAATATTTTATGTTAATTTACCTTCAAAATGAAAAAAATGTGCTAGTTTGCTGAAGAGCTGCTGTACTCTTTTTTGCTTGCCAGCCAAATTCAGGTTTGCCTTGACATTCTCCCCTCTTGGAAGTAGGCAGAGTTTTGTGTATCTGTTGGTCTGAGCAAGTTGCAAAAGACTGCACAGGATATGAAGGATTGAAGAGTACTGTGTAAGGACGTAGGGGATATGGAGTGATGTATGTATATGTATTAGAGGTAAGCTGTAGGATAAGGCATTATTTCAAAATACTGAACTATTACTTACTGAGTACTTTTCATCAAAGTGAGAAAGTAGGTAGCTGTATTAATAACTTTTTATTGTTTATTTAGGTTCACTGTTTTATACCTTGATACATTATTTGTATTCGATGTCTTAATAGATGTATTTTTTTACATTGTTTTTCTTTATTTTCAACAGGATGAGCTATTAACCTTATGTTTTAAAAACTATGAAATTTTCCTTTAAATGACTCATTCAAAATGAACTTTTTCTTAGAATGGAATTCATCCTGAAGTGATATGAGCATTGAAAGTTATATGGACTTAGAAGTGGAGTTGTATCCAGTTTCAACAGCTAAAGATCTGAATTGGATCCAAGTGATTTGTCTCATGATTTTTAGTGCTTGAAATGTTATTGAATATCTTCACTGGAAGGAAACATCATATTTCATTAAGTAATAGTTATCTATTTGTGATTTTTTTCACTCCTGATTTTTATATTTCCACCTTAAATCTAATTTTAAGCACAGAACTAGAAATTGTGTAATACTGAAAGTGCTAGAGCACCGACTGTCTGTTGATGAATCACGCACTAAAATAGAACAAGGTAACTATTATTTGAAACTAGGCTAAAAAGAGTTGTCAAATTATGGATGACATATGATCACATAATTTGTATTCTTATGTTACTAATGTTAACAAAGCAAGGTTTCAATGGTTTAAGTAGCATGCTTCTACTAAATGAAGAGATGCCTTTTTTGAATATTAATTAGAAACATTTTCAGTCTTCTGTTACTTGACTGATCAATAGGTTTTCTAAATCTAAGGATGCATTATTTTCCTATAAATGCATACAACGTATTCTCTGAGGTTAGTACTTCTGGAACTGACCACTGTGCATATATGTTTTAAAAGGAAAAAATGAATTCCCAATAGTTCTGTTTAACTATTTTTTGAGAATAGGTATATCTTGTTCAGAACAGTCGATGCCCTTTGTGGGGCTGGGAAGATAATGGAAAGCCATTATTCATTTACTCGCTTTATGAAGTGCTACATTAGTCATGTGTGACGATTGGGGATTCTATTTAATTTAAATTGTTTCCTGTCTCTCAACTGGGTAAGGAAACTTCACAGCTACATATGTGTAGATTCTGAAGAGGGCTGCTCCAGTGCACATGGAAACTTGTATGTATGAATCATATGCAAATATAAATTTATATATAAAAGCTTAAGCATTTTGATAAATTGCAGTAAGAATTTTATGCTATTTTAGCTTTTCTTAACTTGAGATGATATAATTTAATATGATGGTCAAGTAAGGCAATTTTCTGAGTACAGTAAGGACAAATGCATGCTAGTGCTAGTCACTCAGCGAGTACAGTTTGGGTGGTAGTCTCTTATTGAGTAGTCTTTGCACTTTCCCTCCCCTCTCAAGAATTAAATTATTCTGGCATGTGAATAAAAAGACTCTCAAGGAAGCAGTGTATTCTGCTGTTTAGTTTGAGACTGGAATGTAATCTCATAAACATACTAACTCTAAATTCATACAAATGAAGGGCCAGTGTGTATGTGTACAAGAGTTCTTGAAGAATGGGTTCCTCAGTTGGAACTTTCAGGCTGAGCTGGAAATTTGTAGTTCAAGTAGCCATAGTTGAATTTGAAATTTTTAAGGTAGCAGTAGATTGAATTAGAATGTTTTCTCCATGCTTTCCTAACTGTAGTGAAGATTCAGTGCATCCCTTTGAAAGCAGTTGCTGAAGGGTTTCCCTACTTAGGCTAGGGAAAAATCTGCAGAAATTGAGCTTCTTTGATCAGTTATATGTATCTCCCAAGGGAACTGGTTGTGCTTCACCTTCATTCAGTGCTTTCCATGTAGAATTTGGGTGCTCTGCCAAAACCCATCTTTGGCCCTTGATTTTGCAGACTGTAAACATGAGGTGATGTTTTTTTCCCTTATCTCTGTTGGTTTAAGTGTGTCTGCTGAGCAGCTCCATTTCAGAAATAGTGAAACTTTCCTGTGACCTAATGTTTCAAAGCTCCACCCAGCATCTACAAGCTGTTTTGTTTAGTGACCAAGGCATGTGCACTTGGAGATATTGTCTGTTTTCAGGCTTAAAGCCTATTGCTGCCACTGAAAATTGAGAACTATGTGTGCAGGAGATGGTAGGTGTATTTCTCCCCCTTTTCTCTGCCCTTAAAGCTATGCAGCCTCAAAGTCCCCAAAGACTTGCCTATTACTTAAAAATAAAAGCTAATGATGGCTTTATCCTAATACATTGCCTTATGCATGTTCGCAAATTCAAAAATACTTATGTCTGCTTAAAATATTATACAAAGCAGCCCCTGAGAAAAACCACAAGAGATAGCTAGAGCTGCTGATCCACATCCCTCAGCTTCTGACACTTCGAGCTTGCTGCATGACAGGAAGCGAGAGAAACCGTGTGGCCGCGCAGGGAGGAGTTCCTGCCGAACACCGAAGGAGACGTAGAGACTTCTTTGTAGCAGAGTTTTCAATATCACACTGAAGATAAAGAAAACTCCTGAAATCTGAGTGCAATACCAAGTACCTCATGGTGTGGTGTTGCCTTTCTGTGCATCAGCAGGTAGGTGCAAGTGAGGGATTGTTGTGTGCTGTTTGTTGTGTGTGTGTGCGGCATTGTAGTGAAATGAAATTATATAGGTATTTCTTCCAGGATTTAGAATTAGTTACTAACAAAGTTGAAGTGCTGACTAGCTGAGAGTGTTCCCTCCTGCAAGGAGGAAACAGTTCTTAAAACATTAAGTAATATGTTCTCATATTGTCAGTGACATAGAAAACGGTTTATTTTTGTGAGTGTGTTGGTACTTCATGGCAGTGTGAGATGCCTTTACTTATTATTGTTTTTTTTTTAATATACCTGTGTAAACATCTCTGCCTATGTCCCCTAATGTAAAAATCATTATACTAGCTGATGCTTGTGATTAGACAGGAACATTTGTAGTTATAAGTGTTTACACCGTCTATGTGAAGGTTTTAGCAGATTCTGCTTACAGTAGAAAATTATACAGCTATGCAGCTTATGTATGCGGCATCACCTGGGGACCTGGGTGCAGGTTTAGACATTGCATTTGGAGAGGTGTGGACAGAAAAGTAGCAGGACTGATGTTAAACACAGAAAATATGGCCTAGAGCAAAGGTTTTAAAAATGTAAGGATGACTGGATATTTGGAGAGAGAGAGAAAAAAAAAAAAAAAAAGTGAGGTAGAAGGGCACTTGGTCTCTAAGTGTGTGGGAAAGTGTGTGGCACTTGTTCCCTGTGTTGCCAAGGGTAGCATGTAAATCAGTGAGTTTGGTAGCAAGGGAGATTTAGGATAAATATTTGTGGAAATTAGTCTTCCTAATTCCTTTGTGTTAATCAAGCAGTGGAACAGACTAAGTATGTTTTAAAATCTATGGTTTGCAACTTTCCAGGCTAGTTTAGAAGTTTGTCATCCATAGTGACAGGAGTTAAATTTTGCATGTGTTGCATGCTGCAGTGATTAGTATTTAATCCTTGACTGTATTAGTGTCGTGTGTGTGACTTGGAATTTAGACAATAGCTTGTGGTAAGAGTGGTAGATTTGGGTCAGATCTGATCTCTCTCGCTTTGCAGCTCTAGTCTAGACTGTAGCGTCTTCCCACTGTTTGGGAAACTAGATAGCCTGCTTGCATTTAAGAAGCAACTGTTTTTAACATTTGCGTGTGTATTGGATATACCTTTCTTCGTAGTTCCTAGAAATGTGATGAAAAGGTGAGAAACAGTAGTGTGGGGATAGCAAGTTCTCTGTTCAAAGTCTGTATGCTCTAGGATTTCCTGTGAAGAAGTGTAGCTGAAGTGTCTTGATTCTTAAGATTGGATTGTTTTTCTGTGCTAAAATCACTGCAGAGAATCTCTTTAACATGTCATCTGAACTGCCTTATGCAGTTCTGACTTTAACCGTATTAACAAAGATACAAATGTTACAAAGATAAAACTGGAACAGTCTCAGAGGAAGCGTTTTAAAATGGTTGGAGAAATCATGAACTCATTTTAATAGATGTAATGAAAAAGAATTCTCCATCTTTATTGAATAGCTTAAAATAGGCAGCTGATTGCTAATGGCTATACTGTAAGACTGGTGTTTTTTTGGTGTTTTTTTTTTTAAATTTGTAGCAGAAGGAATTTAATTTCCATAGTTTTCATGGAATAGTGGGGAGATGTGTGTCTGTCTGACAAAAATAATACAAATTCTCTGGTAGGTCCAAATTCCATCTCCCCTTTTGTATTCCCCCCTTCCCCCCCCCCCCGCCACTACATTGTTTGGAGTTTTTACCTCTATCAGTTTTGGTTGAAACTGGTCCACAAGCTTTAAAAAGCAAACAAAAAAGCTAAAAAAAGAAATGGAGTCATAAGGTATCAACCAGTATCAGATGTTTCTGAGAAATGAAGGTAAAGTGTGTATGTGTATGGAACACCTCACCATAGACAGAACAGCACTGAACTTTAGAGGAAGTGTTTTTTTAATTATTATTTTATGCAGAAAAATCCATTTTATCCTTTTGATCCAAGGCCCTTCACATCCAAAACCATATCTAGGCACCTGATTGTGCGTTTCAGAGTACATCAGCATGATGATGCTGAATATGCGATGCTGCGGGAGAGCAGACCAGCAGTAGAGTGATAAAGGATGACTGCAACTTAGTAAAATGGAAGCCAGTTGAAAGTGCCATGGAAGCCTACTTTATGAGAATTGTTTGTTCTGCTGTGCTTCTCGTGCAGACCATCAGCAGTTACCTCTTCTATAATGAGAAGATCCAGTGGATTCTTAAATTCTGCAAAACGTAAAATAACCCCACAGGAAAAAATCCTTTGTTTGAACGAGTCTGCTTTTGAAATGGGAAGTTGTGTGATGAATTTGTTCCAAGAAAACCTACCCAATTCATACTTCTTTCTCACGAGGATGGAACAGCTTATTTTGGAATCGCAAATGATGACTGATGCCTGTGATTAAATGGTCAACAGCAGCAAATGCAATTCCAGATAGAGGAAGTCTCCATGTGTTTAAGAGCACAAAGCCTTTAAAAATAGAGCTTTGACATACTATTTGTTTTGATGATTTAGGCTTTCAGTGCTACAGCTGTAATAAACACAAACATGCAAGGCCAGGAAGTACAACCATATCAGGTCAGCTTTGTGAAGGCAAAAGCGTTGGGAATTATTTGCATGTTGATCATTGCATTGCTTGAGAGAAGAGAATATGACTGAGTAGCAGCAGTGCTTGTAAGACAACGGGGGATGAATCTAAATGGCTAATGGACTAATTTTAAATTATGCCTGGGTGAGTTTATCAATTATGTCTGGGTGAGTTAATCATCTGACATCCCATGTCTGGGTGAGTTTATCAATCATCAAATCATCAAACATAATTTTTTTTAATTAATGCTTTAAATTTATGTAACAAAAGTGTCTTGAAATCCTGATTGAAAAAGGATCCTGTAGAAATAGTTGCTATTCATTGAAATAATAAAGAACCCTTAAGGAAAAATAAGTGTTTCTAACTTATTTATCTTCATTTCATTCAGACTTAATAGCAACTTGTGGAAAAAGTTCCAGCATGTTTAACGCTCTGCTAGATTCCAGTGGCTGATACCATCCCTTGTCTTCCAAAGCAGGGAAGGAAGGAGGTTAAATAAAGACAGAATAAATACCAGTCCTCAAACAAAGCTTTGCTGATCCTTGTCCTTACAGCATCCCGTACATGCACACCCATTTCCTGTTGTTAATGTTACACACATTGAATATAACTTTCATTTCATTGTTCACTTTAGCATTCACTTTATGTTACATTGACCGGAAAAGCTCAAATCCATCACAATAAGCAACGTAGAAATACAACTTTGTGCTCTGAGGAAGCTGGATGGGAACTGCCATTTTGTTTGGCAGACATGTGCATGAGTCTTTAGAAGGATTTAGATACTTAAGTCCTAAGTGCCATCAAGAACATGCTTTGAAAAGTTTTCTGCTGGGTTTTAACAGACTTGGAGCAGAGTCTGTGTAGTGCGTAGTCTGTGTAGTGTGTTGTCTGCTGTTTGCTTTTATTTGTTGGAAACATCAAGCACAAATTGTGTTGTTAATCCTGAGGTTTAAACACTCTGTTAGTTGGAATATATATAGAGTGGGAAATAAAACCCCACAAAAATGCAGTGCATCTCTGCGCAAAGAGGTGATCTCTGAAATTTCCTCCCTGAAGAGGAATAAAGGTGTTATTTAGGTTTTTGTTATTTCTGACAATAGGAAAACTCCTGCCTTGGATATTCCAGACAGTAGAGGGCAGGGGGTCTTATTCTGAAACTTTTAGGGATTTTGGTTTAGAGTTAGTGAAGTTTTTTGACAGTGGCACAGGAACCGTGAGAAATAGTTATTTTTTCTTTTTTAAAAATTTTATGGTAGAATTCAGTGTTCTGAAGTTACATCCCAGAAGCAGGTGTGATGCTGAAAGTGGTACTGTGGTACTGTGTTTTGGAAATATTTGTTTTAGGATCCTGTGGCAGTTTTACGGCTTCAAACTCTTTTCAGTGGTTCAGCCAAGAAAGTGAGAATGCAAAACAACCAGGGAGCAATAGTGTCATGAAAGTGAGATCGGACTGTGTAAAATAAACAGAAAGATGTCCTAAAAAGATGAAAATGCTGAGACTCATCTCTGTGAGAAAGCTCACACTAGGGAATGAATTGTCACTAGTTTTTCACATTGTGCTTTGTTAGCTCTGAACCTAGGTGGAGAGAAGGAAGACTGTCTTCAACAGAAAGAAAATTCAGAGGTGTCTAGTTGGTTATTACATCTTAGCTAGTGTGATTAATTTGGTATGGTCTTCCTTGGTGCAGACTTCTAAGACCTTTGCATTCCACTGAACTTTTTTGACATCTGCGTTATTCTTAAACTTGAATGTCGCTGCAGCAGTAATGTGATAAGATGGAAAGGCGTAATCTTGCATGACGCTTATTCTTGTTTTGGAGTCGTGTGTATTCTGGCTCTAAGCTGGGTAATCTGACACTGCTGCTGCCTCTTCCAGATCGCTTCTGAAGGCTGCTTGGGAATGTTATATCCCTGTGGCAGGAAACATTGAATTTGTGATTATTCAGCTAACCCTATGATAGAAGGTTATTAATCTTTGTCAAGTAACTTTATACCCAGTTTAAGGTTTGTTGAATGAATGATAACCACAGGTGAGAATCATGTTGAACCATCTTTGGTCAAAACGTCCCCCTGTCACTTTAGGAAGACTGTACTGTTTACCTTCTAATCTGAAATAGTAACTTTTTTATTTTCTGGCAGTGACCTCTGTAAAATCTCCAGAAATACCTTAAATTGCTCTGAGGATTTCAAGTATCTACTTTGTTTCTAGTGCAGTTTGTCATTAATTCTTTCATCCTGTCCCAGTTCTTCTCGCCTACCTTGTGGCATCTGTTCTGTGCTGCTTATGTCTCCTGATGACCTGTGTCGTGACTCGGCGAACCCATAGACTCTGTGTCTTATAACCAGGAGACAGAGACCCCTCAGGTAACTTGGATGTGATTTGATATGGAAACACAGAGAAAATGTAGAGCAGATCTGATGGCAGAAAAGGAGCACAGAAGTGACAGTGTATGGAGTTTTGGGAGTGATTAAAGGGCTGCTTTTCATTCTTGCAAGTGGATTCTCAGGATTTTTTTGATGGAGGATTAATCATGTTAGGAATAAGTGTGGACTAAGGAATTAAAAAGACAAAAGAGGAGATGGTTGTAATGTCTGAATGGTTTCCTGAACTTGATTGTGAACATGTTAAAAAGGTGTTTAGGAGTAGGAAGTTTCCATTGCTTAAACCACTAATATATTTGACTGTGCATGTACACATGTATATTTTGCTAATAAAAATGATTTATGTTGCAAAAGAATTTGTAGGCCAACTGGATTTTATGAAGGAATGTTACATAAAAACTGTATGAGCAGAAATTCGCGTGGAAGTTGGGATTAGTGCTATGATTTGTTGCCTGCTGTTAGGATAAGACCAGGCCTTATTCCCAGCTGCTTGGACAATTGCAGGGATGTGCAAGGCCTTCATGAGCCTTTCCATGTGAAGGGTCAGCGTGGACTGTGAGCTCCTCAATACCCAAGGAGATACTGATTACTTGTTTAAAAATAACAGCTTGTATTTAATAGAACTGCTTGTCCTGTGGGCACAGCCCTTCCTTGGAAGTGTTGCTGGAACCTCTTCTGCCTTTACTGGCCTATGATGCTTGATTTTTTTGTAAAGTATTTGGTTCATTTTCTGCCCTCCTTGCTCATTAATCACTTCTGGAGTTTATTTTTGATTATAACTGATTCCTTCAGATGTTTATTTTGTGGGTTGCTTATCCTAATGTTCAAACTCCTCCGCCTTGTCTCTCTCTTTCAGTCCAGTGCCTCTTCCTAGGGCTAGCAACAGCTGACTATGAACATCTCAAGGCAGTTTTAAATAGTGGGTTTGGTGGCTGAAACTAGGTTGTAGCTACCTTTCTGCAATAAAATCAGAATGCATCTGATTTTGGTAGAATTTCTTGATTTGGTACAAAATCCTCCTGGGTCCTTTTTTTTCAGATGGTCTAGGGAGATCTCTCCTGGCTTTTTCTCAAGCCCAAGAATGCATTTTTGTGTGCACACATACTGCTAAGAATTTGGAAAGCATAGATGATTTAGCAAAAGTCAGTGTTTCTTTCTGACAAGCATTTACTTCCTTGTCACAGGATGTTTCTATAATCAAGGTTTTTATGTGTATTTTTGTATTTCTTCTCTGGGGTGGTAAAATATAATCTCCAATATTGATAACTAAATCCCTGTAATGGAGAGCAGAGGTTAATCCAGCCATCACATAGCAATGTCTTATTGATCTAATTCCTTTAATTAAATCATTACTTTAATATACATTTTTTTTTTCTTCTTACTTTCTCATCTCAGGTGAGATAATAGAGAATAATTACTTCCTGCTATGTTAAGACCGCAACCACTCTGCCCCTGTAGCTGTGGATGTAGCCACAGCCCTCTAGTTAACAGCATCACAAAGACAGCTGAAGTTTCACACTTGTTATACACCCAGTTGTTGTGATCTGGTGATTTAGTCTTTATATATTTGAAAAACAAG
>JAUBNY010000656.1:494153-511526 GCA_032275445.1 Crypturellus soui | reverse complement strand
GTTAGGTAACTTAGAGCTATGGAGACTATGAACTTTCAACTTAAGCCTATCACTTCAAAAAACACTTCTCTGCCCAGATATATCATACTTTTAATTACTAGGAAGAAAACTATTACACGACAACATATAAAAGTTACTTTATGAAAGGAGTATGATAGTTGCCAGTTGCTGTGTAAATTTTAATGAAGAACAGATTTTTTTCTTATGCATGTTTTCTAAATTTTGTTTAGTTTCTTTGTTATTTATGACATAGTATTATAGCACTGCTGAATTTATTTCTGTATTGTTAACTTTGACCTTCTTTAAACAAAAGGTTTAGTGACCAATTGTAAAAAGCCATTTTCTAAAAGTGATTGTAAAAATAATTAAGAGGAAGCAAATATGAAATGCAATTTAGAATTGAAATTGTTTTGTACTTTTAATTTCCATATTAAATGCGTAGTATTTAATATGTTTAGAGATGAATGGGACTTGAATTTGTAAAGCATTTCATATGTTGAGGCTTAGGTACTTCAAGACAAGGCTTGACTCCTGTTGGTTCTGAGGAGTGTGAAGGAGGGCTCAGATGCTGCTGTGGGCCTGGCATAGAGAGCTCTGAAACATTTCACTGTTTCCTGTTTGAAACAATGCGAGTAAAAGGCTTGTGTAAAATCTGAGGAGAATTATGCAACAAGGTTATTTGCTTTGAAAAGAGGAAATACAAAAATATCTTGAATCTATTAAGAAGGTTACTTAACCAAAATTAGCTCAATCAGAGCATTAGTAATGTTATCATTAATCAAGGAGAGAGAAAAAAATGCTGCTTTAAAAATAGACATCTTATGCAAACTGTATATAAAGACATGGAAAGGTATTCTGCAGGAGGGGTTTACCTAGCAAGCAGATATTGCAAGGTTTAACATGTTTTTTCCTGTGTTCTATTGCTCGGTTTTGCAAGTGCAGCCGTCTGCTTACGGAAAGGGCATTTCAGGGCCTGGGGGAGGGAGATCTGGCTGGGCGTGCTTGAGGCCTTCCATCCGGGAGGTACATGGTAGCGTGACTGCATCTGAGATGTCTGCGCTCCCTGGGGTGGATCAATCTCCTCCGCAGTCTGCCTGTAAGCAAAAATTGGCCCAGCTCTGAAAGGAGGACTACATTAGTTCCAGTTGTGAGGAGTGTGGAAAGTGAATTAATTCTTGGCTCAACTGCTTCTGGGCACAGCACTTCCCCTCCATGGCCTTCAACAGCTGCTCTGCTCATTTAAAGGCCTCTGCTCTTCTGTAGCAGCAAGATATTCTATCTGAAACAAGCGACGCTTTCATGCACTAACTGTATCTCTAAAATTTAGTGAGAGTTGCATGATGTGTTTGCAAATTTTGACAAAATCAAGGTGAGAAGGGCGCATGTGTTTCCAGCCGTCCTGTTTGGAGTATTTCCATCTCACTCTCATTGTTCCTGTTGATTTTAAGAATTTATTTTAATCAACTGTCTGCTTCTAGGCAAATTAAGCAGTGATGTTACTCATACTATTTACATATTCATACCTCTAAGTAACTATGTGCTGGAAGGAGCTGGGATGAGGAATTGGCCTGAATGATATCCGAGTAACAAGTCTGAATCCACTGCCAAGTGCCGACTGCTGGTCCTGTCTCTCAAAAGTACCTCTGTGGCTGTATGAAATTGACTTTACTGTCCACAAAAATTGAATAAAACAGGGAAAATGAATTGTCTTGTCTATTGTGTTTAGGTGCTCCCTTTGGAATTATTTAAAACATTTTGTCTATCTGTACTGCTCCTCTATAGAATTGCCTTGCTTGATTTTTTTTTTTTAACTTTATTATGTATTGAGATGGCTGTCATGGTGCCCTGTGCCTTTTCTCTTCATCTTTTGTGGGATTATATACAAACATTATACAATTCTTGTTCAATGAAAGATGTGTATAGGACAGGAAAAAGTGTTTTGTGCACAATTTCCCTTAGCTTTGTAAATGTCATGTCCATTTGATAATAATGGTCCTTCTGCATGTAGGTCCAAGAGAAAATACCTGAGACCTATGTAGTGTTTTGTTTAAAATGCTTTATGATTGCCAGTTTTGCATGTTTTATTGTTTATATAGATATCAGGTTTTTTGTGCATCTTAACACTTTTTTTTTAGTGCTCGTCAATTTACAGTCAGTATTTTCCATAAAAATGTAAACAAAATATATGAAGTTTTTCTAGCCTTCTGTTGTCTTTTTCTGCCACTTAAAGCACTACAGATTAGCTAACTAAAATAATGCTGTAAGCTTCATCTTTGCCAGAGTAAGTCTGTATATCTGCAGGATACTGGTTGCTCAGCAAGTATACTTATTTATTTACCAACTGGGAAAAACACCTTATTTCCCAGATGTATTTTCGGTCTGCATAAACCTAGACTAATGATTGTGAAGATCTGATTTCTGCCTGGTCTCATTCACAACTGTGCTGTTCAGCTTAAAAGCTGAAGATAGGAGCAGAAAATGAACTACAGCTAACACCAAAGACAGAAATTTAAGTCTTGCTACCACCTTTCAGTGCAATTTCAGTTTTCGTAAATGTATCTTGAGTTTAAATATGGAGTCTGAATTATTTTTATCTCTTTTAGAACACCACAAAATTCTTAAGAAAAACTCTTTTTTTAACATCAGCTCTGCATGCTAGGACTTTGATGTATAGGTCCCTTTTTCCAGAACATAAATCTATTTGCTTGACTGTAGCTGGAATTACAGTTGGTTTACTGCATGATCTAATACCAATTACACATGGACCCTTCATAGTAACAGTCCTGTATTAACCTGTGGAAGTTACTGCAGCCCAATAAATACAGTAACCAAAAAGCAGGGCTTGTAGCCTGATTCTCCTCTAGTCCTCTAATTTTTGAAACTCTATAAAAATAACCATGAACTTTAAACCAGTCTCCTGTGCATGTATTTTAAGGAGACCATAATTAATAAACATTTTGAGACTAAAAATATGGAGATACTATCTTGCCATTTCTACACATCCTCAATAGACTTCTATCACATTTCTTCTATGTGGCAAGGGCCAGTCAAGGGTGGCATAAGAGTATGTTTAAACTTGTTCTTAAAAATCACCGTCAGAACATAAATTTGGAAATGATTTGAACTTGAGAATTGAGATGGTTAGAAGGATGTTGTAAATTTATCCTAGATTATCAGAGCATTTTAATGAATGCCTTTAAATTTATGTATATTATAAATATTACATATAATAAATATAATATATATTTAAATTTATTAAATTTATAAATTTATTTATTTATGCCTCTGACATTCTGGTGGTTACAGCGTTGCAGATTCAAGTTTACTTGACTCAAGTGACCAAGTACTGATGTTAGCGATAGCTGTTTCTGGTGATGCATTAGTTTGTCTCTTCTGACAAGCTAATTTGCAGAACTTAAAGACAAAAGGGGAGAGAAGATATGCTAAAACAAGTTTTAATTTCACACTGAAGTGCATGATTCCTGTCCTAGTTAGATTTCAACACATCAGATCAGGTTAGTAACTGCTTTGCTTTTGCTGTGCTAGTGTTTGGAACAGGGGAACAAGACAAACCACTCACTCTTGAAGTGATCTTTGTTCGAGTCATAGCTCCTCACAGCTTTCCTGTCCTTTTCCTGTAGATATATTTCCTAATGTAATCAATTGCAAATATGAACACAACATTGCTTACTAATTTTAGACAAGGCATATTTTATTTGATAACCAAAAGGCTACTCTACAACAAGAACAAAAATAATAGGGAGTGCTTAGTGTGTCTGGAAAACAGGTACTAAGTAAGCAAGCAGAATTTGGGTGTGTGTGGTATCCTTTTGAGTCTGTTGGCCTTTGTGTCCCTTTTGTGCTGCAGTAGACAATACAGGGCTGTAGAGAACAGTATGAGGCTTTTTGATACAGTGCAGAGAAGCTTAGGTTATTGCTATCAGCTGATGTGAAAACGTAGTGCTCTGAGCATACTGTGTGTAGTTTCAAATTGTTATTACTCCATGCATATAGGTGCATGTCATTTTTTAATGTGATACATGACTTTTTCTTAAGAGTTTTCAACATCAAGATATTTACTTTAAAGATAGGTCTATCTGATGCCTTCATTATAAGCAATATCTTCACTCCTTTAAAAAAAAGACACCACCAAAGGAGCAAGAAATTGGGGTTGTTCATGGGCATGCATGGAAGGGGGGTTTCCACCTTGGGTCATGGAGTGACAACTGTTTTGCTTGGCTGCATTCTCCTGCTTGCTGATTTGTGGATACAACACACTTGCTGCCTCTTTCAATTCTGTCCATTTGCATGTAAAATAACTGATTTCATAATTCCTCTATTATAACAAGAAAAAATTTAGCCTATGATTTCATGTGTGTTTCTTTATCTTTTTAAATCTTTGAAGGAAAACTAGCACCTGATTTGCAAAGTATTTAAAGGTTGGTGTGTGTGTGTGTACATGTATATATGTTTGTGTGTGTATGTATGTATATGTATTTATATACATTTTAGAGGTTTGTTTCTATATACATTTTAAGTGTTTGGTAACTACCAAAGAGGACTGAAGATGCCTTTTGTTTAAAAAGGGCTAATTTTGTTTACGTAGTATGATAATTTAAAAACTCTGCATTTACTTGCATTATTTGTGTTTCATGAATTCTTATCTTTGGAGGAGAATTTCAGCTATTTTGCTTTGTATACACTGATTTCAACCTGGAAATGCAGAGAATTTGTGTTTTAAATGCTTTTGCCCAAGGCGAGTGAAAGATGACTGCTATGTAAGATAAATTTTAAATAAGAACAAACATGTAGAGTATTTCAACAATCTGGAGTACCTGAAGCATTTAAGAGGTAGGATCTGAGAAAGCAGCCACTTGATTTGAATGAAGCTAAAAAGAATCTTTTAAGAATATTATGGTGAGAGCTTGAAGTCTCCATCTTTAGTCTGGACACTTGCTGAGACTTGCTCAGACAGATAGACGAGGCAATTCTCAAAAGTCTTACTTAAATTTCAGTCCTGTTTTAAGTAATTCACATAAAAGAAATAGACGTGCTGGTACACATCATCCCAGTTCAGAAGCTGCAGAAATATTCATCAGTGTACTGCAATAGTTTCTATATTAGTATTTTGTCATTTATTACCTGCTGGCACTGATTGTGTTTAATGTATTTTCTTTAAGTGCTAACAAAGGGTGCAAAATGAGTATGGCTTGTTATAAACCTTGAAAACTAAGTAGTGGGGTAGGTCTCTTGAAAGATATTGTGCTTCTCTCTTCAGCCATATCTATTCCATGCATTTCCATATATATTAGTTTCTTTCTCTTAAAATGCATCTGAAGAGGCAGGACATTACTGGTTGAAAGAGTTTTTTGAAGTATAAAAATAGTTTGGTCAGGCACAACACTAAAGTGTGAAAAATTTCGTCCTGGTTATCCTTTTATCTGAAATAATAATACCATCTGAATCCCTCATGATTCTAAAAGCTTGAGGAAAAAAAACCTTGCTACTATGAGGTAGCAAGATACTGAAAATGTAAGAGGAGAGATGGTTTTGAAGGACAATTTCCTTTTATGAATACTCCTTCTGCCCAACTGAGGAAGCAATTTTTTTAATAAGGCTGTTAATATGTTTTGGGTAATTCACCTTTTCATCTGATATCCTTAAGATGGGACCTACTATGTAGACTTCTCTGAGCACTTACCTCCCTTTCTAATGTAAAAAAAAAACCCTTTTGGTACTGTGGTAACAGTATACATCGGACTTTACAGTTCATACACCAGATGAGTTTACCTGTCAAATTTTGCTGTAGTGGCTTTTTGGGTTTTTTAATGTAATAAATGAATCCTTCTCTGTGAATGAGCCAAAATTGTTTATACTAGTTTTGCCTCTAAAACTGTATTAAATTGTAGTGTTAAGTAATAGGAATATATTTAAGTGTCTGTGTACTATGCATGACTTATTCCTGTCTGACTTTTTATCAAAAGAAACTTGATTTCTGTGCTTAATTTTGTTGATGTTTCTTACCATCCTGCCATTATCCTAGTAGATCATTTTTGTTGCATGGTATATGGATGATCTAGTTTTACATACATTGAGAACAGGGCATGGACATGGATCACTGCAGGAATGAAAGTACTGGCCTTTCAGAAAGATGTGTTAAAATAACTTTTTCTACATTCCCAGTATTAAACATGGCTATAATAGCACAGTAAGAGCTAATGAGATGTTAGTTCATTGTACTTCTGTATGTTTATAACACTTTTGGAAAGGTTACGTTAAACTTTTCTAACAATAACATTTTTATCTTATTATTAGCGCTCTATCAGTTTCCGTAGTGAGAGTCGCCCAGATCTTTTGAGTCCACGACCATGGTCTCGAAATATGCCTCCAGCTAACACCAAGCGAAGAGATAGCAAACTATGGAGTGAGACATTTGATGTTTGTGTCAGTCACATGCTTACATCTAAAGAAATCAAGCGTCAAGAGGTATGGTTTTATTTACTGCAGAATTCACTTTTGAAAGTCACCTTTGAAGTGCGGAGTTAAGTAATGTGAGTAGCCGTTAGGACAGCACTGAAACTTTCCTGAAATCCTAGAGAACATCATCACCTCCTGTAGGACTAGGATTCCATCCCTGATAATTATAACTTTTATGCTAAAAAGAACAACTGGTACTCTGTTCTTCAACATACATGGTGGTGTTTGGAGTTCATTCATGATCTTGAACAGTCCCCAGGAATATTTTTTCAGCACAGATCAGCATGTTGTGGAAGTAACTGTTTCACCAGAGAAATTGTTGATCATAATCTTCACTCTGTAACTTCTGCAGTTTATCTTTAAGATACCAGGAGTCCAGGCCACAGAGTGCCTTGAAGGCAAGCCTGGCACTTTGAGAGGCTAGCTAAAGAATTTAAGTATAATATGCACGTTTTAAAGAGGTCATTGTAGCAACCACAGCATTATTTTAATGTGTTTGCAATATCAAATTTTACCAAGCTCTCTTAAATTACTCAAAGGTAGTTGGAAAGTCCTAAGCATTGGTGGCCATATGGCCAAATATACTGTATTGTTATAGTCCAGCTGTGAAATGAGTGTAGCCTTCAAACTTAGGAAATAGATACCAAGATCAAACCAGAATAAGGAAGGATCACCCTGCACACATGGGGAACAGCACTGAAATTGCACAGCTGGTATTAGTTCAACCTCGTGGCTGTCATGGTTCTTCTGTGGTTGCTGTTCATTAGCTCACACTATGGCAAGACTTCTGTGTATGCGTGTTATTGAATTAAGAGAATTTGCACTATTTTTAGACGTCCTGCCATGATGTGTGAAGATTTAAAGCCGTGATGGTAGTATTAATATATCTAACTGACCAAAATGTTCTAGCATATATCTCTACTTCAGAATGAAATCATGCAGTCAATAAATAAAATTGACTTTTCATAAGATAGTGTATAAGGATATGTTAGCTTTAATCCATCAGATTTAATGTCTTACATAAATACTCACAGAAAGTTCAGCAGAAGTTTGTAGTCATAACAAAATGAAATGCTGCCAAGATAACTGTGATTCCTACCAAACAAATATTCTAATAATGATCAGGTCTTTTGACCTGTTAGACTTTGTCACTGTCTTCACAGAATTTCAGAATTGGAAAGGGCCCTCTAGAGATTTAGTCCAACTCCCCTGCTCATGTAGGGTCTCACTGCACAGGATTTAAAACAAAACATAGCAAGATTGAGTGCAAATGTGTATACCTTTTACTTAGTTATTTTAACTAAAGGAGTTAAGATGTATTCAAATCAAAATATAATGCTAAAGATAGCTTTCTGCTCTGGAAATTCCTGCTCTGCATCCTGGAGCTTCCTGCTCTGCATCAGTCTGAAAAAAAAAAAGTCATTTTGGATAATTCTGGTAAATATTTTGTGAGGAATCTGGTAGGGCCATGTTTTCAAAAGTACTGCATAGGACTCTGTATCTAACAAAGAAAAGGCTTACTTTATCCCTGCAATTAGTTTTAACATAGAAATTCTGCGAAGTAGTATTAAGAAAGCCGTTTGGAATACAATACTCACTTTTAAAGCTGAGCACTACTTAAAGATCTTTTATAATACTTGTGTCTTTTTACAGGCTATCTTTGAGCTTTCCCAGGGAGAAGAAGATTTGATAGAAGATCTGAAATTAGCAAAAAAGGTCTGTGTTTAAAAGCAAACAAACTAAGCCCTGACCTACCCATCCTCAGTATTCAGTTGCTTATATCACTTTTAAAATAGTCATTCATTTTTATAATTGCTAAGATAAGCAATTGCTAAGAGAAAAAAAAATATTTCTTTTTTTTTTTCCTGCTCTTTCTGAAACATGTCATTTTGATACTTAATTTTTTTACAAGATATTAGCTAGAAAACTTAAGATAAGCTTAACCATTTTTATGATTTTGTTTATGGAGAACTTTTAATATTTCTATTTTTTTCGGCTACCATTATTTTAATTGTGGAATTCTTGATTTCTTTTCTTGACAGGCATATCATGACCCTATGCTTAAACTTTCCATAATGACAGAACAAGAGTTGAACCAAATTTTTGGAACGCTGGACTCTTTAATTCCTCTACATGAGGGTAAAACTCTTCTTTTTCTGCTTTATTATTCAATATCATTTTAAATGCATCTATTACAGGAAGTCAAATTTGTCTTTTTTAATCATCATTAGATCTCCTAAAGCGACTTCGAGAAATCAGGAAGTCTGATGGATCGACAGAACATGTTGGCCATATTCTTGTGGGTTGGGTAAGACAGATTTTCTAATCAATTTTAGTTTTGTTTTTTAACATAGCTTTTATGTTTATCAGGCAATCTTCATTCCCTATGTAACATAACATTTCAAAAATATTTTTTCAAATTTTTTTTTTTTTTTTTTTTTTTTTTTTTTTTTTTTTTTTTTAAGTTAAAAGCAACCATCTAGAGGTCATAGTTCAGTTGCAAAGCTCATAGTTTAGTAGCAACCGGCGACATAAAAACATAAACAAATTAGCTTGTTCATTAATAAAATTACTCTCTGCATGGAAAAAATAATCTTTTTCTGGAGAATTTAGAAGTATGAAAGGTTTATTCTGTGGAATATGTAAGTAATTGAATTTAGCACAAAAAATCAGACTTGCAATTTCTAAAGGGATTAGGTAATATATTTAGAAACTCTCTGTGAAACACTATCCTATTGTAAAGTCAAGACTTTACAGCATGACTGCTAGTACATAATGCATATAGCTAGTGACAGCTATACCAAAATTACCAAAATTATCTCTCATTTTCATTGCATAAAATAATTTTGAATATATTTATGTTCTAGTGTGTTTGAACACAAGTGAACTTTTCTTGGTTCAAATATGTCTGAGTCCAATTTCTTCTATAGAAGATTCTAGATATACTTTTAAGTATAGGAATTCTTAAAGCATGTAAAGAAGCATGTTGTTCCAGTCAACATACAAACTAGCATGTTTTTCACAGTTAAGACATGGTTCTTCTGTCTTCATTTGGTCAAGTTTCTTGAGAGCAACATGGATATTTGGCAGTGTAAGGACTACAGGGTCAGCTTCAATAAGATAGCAGATTCGGTTAACTGTTCTGCTTACTTAAATGAAGCAAGAAAAGACAGTAGGAATAACTGCTTATTGCAGCATACAACTGTTATATTCTTAGGGTTTGCACAAACAGTGTTTAAAATCCCACTTTAAATATGTTTTAATGGCAAATTGTTCTCCTTAATTCTGCATGGAAGCTGGAAGAAATGTATGCTATTTTATACAATAAGTCTGATTGTATGGAAAAGCTTTTATATTAAATTCTAATTAAACAGGATGATCTATTTGGTTGGCTTATTGCTATCTAAAACTGGACAAAACTTATACCTTTGTAAACCTTTCAGCACAGTTTGAAAACATTATCAATGTTACAGATAATTCTGCAGAAGGTAGACTTTTAATAGATGTTCTCACATCTTGAATCACTTGAAACTTACTATTTGAAGCAAAAAAAAAACTTTGTTTCAGTTGCAGAATAATTTATTCCCTTTCTCAGCTTCCCTGCCTAAATTCCTACGATAGCTACTGCAGCAATCAAGTAGCAGCCAAAGCTTTACTGGATCACAAGAAACAAGATCACAGAGTGCAAGACTTCCTGCAGCGCTGCCTAGAGTCTCCTTTCAGTCGCAAGCTGGACCTTTGGAATTTCCTTGACATCCCGAGGAGCCGTTTGGTTAAATACCCCTTACTGCTCCGAGAGATTTTGAGACATACACCAAATGATCATCCAGATCAACAGCACCTTGAAGAAGCTGTGAGTTTCTGCTTTTTGTGAGATTTACAGCACATGAATCATTCTGATTAATAAATTGAGGAACGCTGCATTGACTATAGCAATGTGAATACATTTATGAACAGCTGAAACTTATGCATGGAACTTCTCTCCCCCAGTTTCCCTCCCTCAGTTGAATCCTATTTCAGTAGCAAAGTTATACCAAAAATGTGTGTGTGTGTGTATTACCCAGGCAAGTAATCTGGGAGTACATGAGTTTGGATCCTCAAATTTATTTCTAATCTGTTCTTTTACAAGTAAATTTTCCCTTGTAAATATTCTTTTGAAACAAATGCCTAAAAGCCTAAGCAAAATCCAAAATATCTTAAAGTATTCTTCTGCTTATTTCTGAGATTTTTCTACATAAAAATATCCTTAAAATGTTTTCTTCCAGCACTTACTTATATTTCGTAATTGTTTAAAAAAATACAATCCAGATATTTTTCCTGATATTTCAGTACCCTTATATAGCTTTGTGGCATTCTGTTTTAGCAGAGCACTGTTTATCTTTCAAGTGATGTATTTCATAAATTGTACATTTGCCAAGGTAAATGAGGAAGCAGAGACTACTATATGTGGTTAGCTCTGAGCAGTGTTTTAGGTTTATAAATCCCTCTTCCTGCCTGGCAACGTGCTGTAAGTGTATCAGGCCAAGCTGCTCCCTGATACACATCTCCTTGGTTCAGTAGATTCTTGAATCGTTATCTGTTTGGCTGGACAGCCTTAAGTATGTCTCAACCTGTCTCCCCACCACCTTATTTAATAGAGGACTTCTCTATTAATTTCTATTAATAGAGGAATTCTAGTAGTCTAAACAATCTGTGATCACTATTGCACTTTACTGAAACCAGCAGAACTTTACATCCATGTGCCTTACGTCAGGAGCTGTACCTTACGTTGGGCATATGTTCATCTCAAGGTCCTAGGAAAAAAAGTGCCAAGAATAGGGGAAGTGGTGAACATGTTGAGCATGTTTTTATAGAATAGGTAAAGTTTATATTTTATTTCATTTTAAAAAGGCAAAATAATTGTTCCTTTTATGTATGTATATACAGGTTTATATACATGTGTGTATATATTTGTGTGTGTATATGTATACACACATAGCTAATAGAAATGTAAAATATAGCTCATTTACTTTATTTCCAAAGAATAACTTTCCTAACTAACAAAAGTTGAGAAAACTTGTTTAATATTTGCATCTAGTTGCATACTTTGCAGAATGTGGATCTTCTCATTCTTAGATACAACATAGCAATTTTTAGATCATTAGAAATCTCTATTAAATAAATACATTAAGACAGGTTATTTGTCCTATAAATTTATTGATGCATTTTAACTGACAAAAATGCATCTCTGATACTATTTCTTGCATATCTTTATATGCCAAACCTAAATACACAGAATTGAGGTAAATGCCTGATTTTTCAAGCAGTAGTTCCAGATGCTGATGAAACCAAAATGCCTGTATTGTGTAGCCTATGCATATGTATGATGCTGTAGTCTGCTTTTATTCTGTTGCTAATACTAATATGGTTAGAGACAGAGCCTTAATAGAATTAATTAAAAATAGTCTGTAAATTAAAATGAATTTTATTGCAGCTGCAGTTTAAGTTCGGAGACAGTAGCTCTGAATGGACAATTTAATCAAAGCTTGTGTATTTTCAATGTTGCTTTTCCACAGATAAATATAATCCAGGGTATAGTGGCTGAAATCAACACAAAGACTGGTGAATCTGAATGTCAGTACTACAAAGAAAGACTTATTTATCTTGAAGAAGGCCAAAGGGACTCGCTGATTGATAATTCACGTGTGGTGTGCTGCCACGGTGAACTGAAGAATAACAGGGGAGTGGTAAGCAACAAATATTTTGTCATCTTCATTTTGCATGTCATGAATTGTGAGTAACTGCAAGTTGTAATATACAAAGGCATCATCATCTCTATAGGGAGTTGATGAATACAAAATGTTAACTATTATAACACTTTTTTTTTTTTTTTTGGCAGCGGTCTAGTATCTCTATTTGGAGATATTAAACTTATATGTATCTGTCTCTTAACATGCATATTGCTTGTCTCAGAGAAATGATTGTAATGTCTATAAATAATAAGCAAAAATCCACTAACAAATTATAGGTTTGTCAGGCTGTGATTAATAAGCATATTTTAGTTGCTTATTTGATGCAGGTTCCAAGTGAATTTATTGAGAAATGTACTGTGAATTCTTTAGTATTGATAAGTATCATAAGATTTTCCATTTTCAAAGGGGGGAAAAAAAAGATGGTTTAGGAGGTATTAATAAACTAGAAATCAGCAATTCGGAGTTTTTTTCTAGTTCAAGTTTTAAAAAAAGTTGGGGATGAACAAAAATGAAAATATATATATATTTTTCATTAACTGACCTCGGAAAAGCTAAAGGAAACCCTGAAGATACCAGAAGATTCTAAATGGTTTTCTCAGCACTGAGAATCCTTATATGAGTAGTGTGTTCATACATAGTGTATAGATGGATCATTTTTGCTATATGACTGCGGCTGAAAGATGAAGTAGAGGCTGATTTCTGGTTTACCTTATATACGGTGGGAAGAAAAAAGCAACTTTAGATAACATGCTAGTTGACAGAAATTTGTTTTAATGATCTAAAAAGGGAATAATGCTTTATTATTTATTACTTTCAACAGAAACTACATGTCTTCCTCTTTCAAGAAGTGTTGGTAATTACTCGAGCTATCACCCATAATGAACAGCTCTGCTACCAGCTCTACCGGCAGCCAATTCCAGTGAGGGATCTTGTGCTAGAAGATTTGCAAGATGGAGAGGTGCGAGTGGGCGGATCCATCCGTGGCGCATTTAGCAACAATGAGAGAAGTATGTCTGCACCTTTGCATTTATTTTTCCTATGTTCTTTTAAAATCATATAACCTTGAGACACTTGCCAGTGAGATATCTCAATGTTTTCTCTAGAAACAGCATTATCTAAATACAGAATCTTGATTGGTAATTCATACTGCTGTATTATGTAGTAACTTGCTTCTTTTAGATTGTTTCTCAAAGCCTTCATTATATTGATAATGGGAGTACTCCACATAACTAGAGTGTTGTGAAAACTTTGAGAGTTTTGTGTGAAAGCTTTATAGTGAACTTACTGGAAGAGATAAGGCAACCTCCAGCTGGCACAGGGAACAGTGTTCCCTGGAGACTCTGGAAATCTGCTTCGCAGTGAAGCAAGAGGAGTTTGGGAGGAGTCTTAATCATTCTGATTCACCTGAGGCTCTACGAGGTAGTTTGTACTTGGCAGGTTCAAAATTATTTAATCCAGCAAAAGTAATTTCTTAGAAGTGCTAGTACTGTGTGTGTGCTGTAGAACACACACACACCCAAACTCTCCTTACTGGTCAGACATGGCTTTGGCAAGAAAATACAGCATGTCAGAGATTTTGCAGATTCTCTTATTTTAATATACTCATTTATTTAAAATTTTATTGAGCCAAAATGTTCAGCGTTTTGATATGTATTGTTTCTTTCAGTCAAAAACTTCTTCAGAGTAAGCTTCAAATGTGGATCGCAAAGCCAGTCTCACTCACTACAAGCTAATGACTCCTTCAACAAACAGCAGTGGCTTAACTGCATCCGACAGGCCAAAGAGAAGGTTACGTGTGCAGGAAAAGCCAGGGTGCTGAACTCAGAAGCCCATTTCCTTTTGTCACCACATGGAAGCAGAGTATCCCAGGGAGAAACCAGCCTTGAGCAAATGGACCAATCGGACAGCGAGTCGGACTGTAGTATGGACACTAGTGAGAACAACATCGACTGTGAACGCATGGAACAGACAAACTCTTGTGAAAGTGAAAAACAATTAGAAACTGATGTTTGACAAAAGTAAAAGCTCATGGAAGAAAACCTGTGTCTTACCTGTACAGTATTTGCATTCCATACATGGAACCCTTTGGAGAAGCACTTTTAAAATATTCTTTGTGACAGTGTCAACGCAGTCCTCCTTGTATTTGTACCTATGAGTGTAGTACTGTATCTGCCAATCTGTGTAAGCTGGAATTTCTTGCAACTCATATCGTGTGATTATATTCCATAAACATCTAAGATCGATGAAAGAGGTACTTGACCAGTTATTCTCAAAGTCCTACTGTAAACGGAATCTCTAAACTACTGTTTATTTGTGCATAAAGTTCTTCTTTTTTCTAGTTTTGTAGAGTGCTTTATTTGCACTTTAATGTTGCAGGTGATAACATGGACTTTAGATGGGATTTCAGGATGGGTATCAAAATCACAAAGGCTTACAAGAAAAAGATTTTTTCTTTTTTTGGTGGGAGAGGCAGGGAGGAAGCAAAACATTTTTCATTAACCTATGTACCTCTTGGGGTATTAAGTGAGCAAGAAATGTAGATGTTGGGCCATGTAACCATGGGCTCTTTAAGGTTCATTTTTCAAAATGAGCTTGAACCAAAATCCATCAACAACATTACAGTCTGTTCAGTTAAAGTCATTGGCATAATACTTTGGTTTACTCATCAAAGCATGTAGTGCTAAAAATAATCAACTGAAAAGCCTCAGCCAGTACTGATTTAATTAAATGCTGCAAATACTGGGTATTTGTAAATGAGTTGCTAGTTTTCTTTCAGTGCCATATATATATATCCATTATTCCCAAAAGGACAAGAACTAAGGAAGCCTCTGCTTGTGAATAGGCCCTCTTCAGCATTTTGCACTCCACTGACCTCCACTGTTGGTTTAAAAGTATACAAAGTAATGTTAAACAATTAAGTTTCTGTAAATCACTGTTTACAGTTATGGCTTTAAAACAATTTGCTATAAATGGTGCTCTACGAATACCCTATGGGATTAGGTAGAGAAAGCTCAACAAAAAGGGAACTGAATTTACTTTGCAATACATTACATCCCTTATATTTTTGTTGAATTTTGTCTTTTAAAGTTTTTTTTGCATTCAATATCATGTGTAATTGGAAATGTCACTGTGTTTTCCTATGGCTGACTTACTCTGCTCATTATGATGTGTTACTGAAGAATGAGGTCTAGTACTCAGTTAAATATCCTGTCACTTTGCAGAAATTCCTTGGTAATATTTTATTTCTTATGTAAGAAATAATACCAGTCTGCTGAATGGTATTTTAGAAAGCTATGAAACTGATATAGTAATACATTTAATTGATCTGTGATATTAAACAGGACAACCTGTGCAAAGTACTTGTAAGTATACAAGTAGTAAAACTGTTAAATTATTGCCAAAAACATTTATTTCTTGTGTTCTGTGGGTTTACAGGAAATAGTAAATGTCAAGTATCTTATATATGTTCTGATGCGCGTTACAGAAATCAGTGTGACCACATTGTAAACAATATAAAATGAGTTATTTCTTTATTTTTTAAAAAAAAATCTTGTTGGGTTTTACCCTATAGAAAATATTTCTCTATTTATAGTTTTTCAGAAAAGGTGTTTTTTTTTTTTTTCCTTTTGTTTCAGGCTTTGTAATTTATTTCGACTGCTTCATTTTTAGAACTGAATGAGTATGTGAAGCGAAGATGAGAGAGGAAAATTTTACAGAAGAAAAGGCGTAGGAAAGCATACTGAGTGATGAAACATTTTCATAAAACCTGTTCAGCAAAATCTTTAAAAGAAAAAAGATCATGTAAAGTGTTCAACTAGGGAAGAAAAGAAAGAATGTATGTATGACTTTTTTAATAATAGCCTTAAACTTTTCTGGAAGCATTTTAATAAATCACATAAAACTTCTGATTTTTTTTTTATTTGGTTTCCTTGTTTGTGGAAGAAGACTGCAAAAAGATTTCAATGGTGAGCTCAGTAAAACTTAAGTCGTGACCACACCATGCTTTGGTTTTGGTCGTTTTATTAAATACTTAGCTCTAGTTTACTGTAAGTAAAACAGTTATGCAGAATTAAGTCATTGTATTCAATAATGGAGCACCTTCCCCAAAGTTTTGTATTGTTATAAGTTCAATTTAACAAACAGGTAAAACAAAAGATTAGTATACCATCAGTAACTTCTCTATCCTGATTCTTTGTGGTTCAAATCTTTGCTAAATATCTGTTTTTTCTAAAACATCAAGATGATGCATTTTTGGAGTATTACATAAATCCAACAACCAGTCAGTGAACTTCACAGATGTAATTTACTCCCGTGTACTGACTTTTCTTCCACAATCTGCTGAGCATCACATTCAACACACTGAGGTTTAACTGGCTCAGTCTTGCTTTATCGAGATCCACACAGCTAGAGATTTTGTTTAGTAGAGCTTAAAAAATGTTCTTTCCATGTCATCTTGAGGAATAAGCCTTCTAGAACAGCAATTCCATTTTGGATTTTGTTGGCTTGTTTTGATTTAATACTTTTAAGATGCATATGTGCTTGAGCAATTTTTCATTTTGGAGTGGGGTGTTAAGGGGAGGGAGTGTATGATAAAATAAAATGTACCAAATTAAAAGTAGAGAGGAAAAGTAGCTGTATGAATAAACATGTGAAAAGGAGACCAGTAATCAACGTGTTTAGTAACCTTAGTGTCAGCAGACTGGAATGGGAGAAGCTGTGTTGATAAACCAGATGCATGTGGCAGCCATTCAGGAAGCATAGGGTCCTGTGTGGTTCTTATGCTGAGAATCACCTGCCACTGAGACCGACCCTGTAGACTTTTACCAAGTTATATGAAAAAGGCCATGCTTCTGTTTATTTGCGTTATTGTAAGACTTGTTGCACAGATGCTCAGGAAACAATCCAGGTCGTTTTTTTAAGGACAGTGACTCTAACAGGAACCACAATAGATTGGAAAAGGTATCTCAGATTCGGATGGACTATTCGCAACAAAAACTGGAAGATGTTTGGAGAGATGTGGTCGAAAGTAAGAAGTTGGGTAGATTTTGTTTTTATTCTTTGCATGCTGTAGCAGCTTTTTCTGTTAGTTCTGTAAGGGATCTTAGGTCACTCTGGTTTCGGGTGGTAGAACAGTGCTGTGGGCAGAAGGTGAGACAGAAGTAGG
>JAUBNY010000656.1:429800-489110 GCA_032275445.1 Crypturellus soui | reverse complement strand
CCGCTGCGCGCCCGCCGCGCCGCCCTGCTGCTTTATAACTTGCGGCGCGCGGCGATTGGCCGGCCGCGCGGGGCTGCGCGCTAGCGCCGCCCTTCGCCGCGCCGCCGCCATGTTAGCGAGCGGGGCTGGGGGGGAAGGGGAGGAGGGGCTGCCACAAAGCGAGCGGACGGAGGGGGAGCGCCCGCGGCGGGCGGCGCATGGAGCGGGGCGCGGGGCGGCGGAGTAGGGGAGGAAGAGCAGGCGCGGGTTGGAGCGCTCGCTGCGCCGCGACGGGAGTCCATGGCGGATGTCGCGATCCCCAGTGGCGGCGAGATGGAGCCGGAGCAGCCTGAACGGACGGAGAAGAGCAGCAGCGCGGGCCTTCCCTGCGCGGAGAGCGCTGGAGCCGCCGAGGACACCACACAAAATGGCGGACGCTCTGAGAGCGGTAGCGCCGGGGGGGCGCTGCTGGTGGCTGCTGTGGCTGCAGGGGACAAGGCCCCCCCAAACCTCAGCATCACTAGCAGCAGCCAGCGCAGGAGCAGCATCGCCACGGCACACGAGCAGCAGCAGCCGCCGCCGCCCGGCGATGTGTTGGGGGGGCCTCCCCCTCTCCCTAAGCCCCCAGAAGACCTGCCTGTTAGGAGGAACTTTCAGATCCCCAGGAAGAGCAGAGAAAAGAAAGGTTGTTCCTTCCCTTTTCCTTCCTTCTCTCCCTCACTCCTTTCTTCATCTTATTCATTAGGCAGGCTCTTTATGCACCTCACACAGCTGCATGCTAAATCCTGCGGGTGTGGAGGAGGCTGTGGAATGGCTTGGACTAGTAAGGCTGCTGGGGATGAATTTTTTAGCATCAAGGAGGTTTTTACATTCTTTCTTCTCCCCACCCTTTCCTTTATTCTTTTTTATTATTATTTTTATGTTAGGAGAAGAAAACAACAAAAACAAACTTGGCTTGAGTTTCAGACAATTGCTTTATAAAGATAGAAAAGATGGATGAAATTAGGGTGGGCTTGAGAGAGCTGGTCTTCGCTCTGCTTCTGGAGGCGCAGTTGGATATGACGAAGATGGTTCTCTGGGACGCACGCATGGACACACTGAGAAGATGGTTTGCTTTTCTCTTGCCCTCTTCCTTCTCCATAGGAGGGGGGTGTGTTCCTGCGCAGGGCAGCCTGCGAGCACTGAGCACAGTCTCACTTCAGCAATGCGCAGAAGACAGTTATTTCTTGCCTCCTGAAACTTCCTCATTTCCAGGGAAGAAACAGACATCCCACTTTTCGTGTGCCTCATGTTGGAAGTGTTTCTCTTCCAAGCGCCCTGGCTTTTGTATGCTGCTTTTCAAGCCCCTCATCCTCTAAAAGCTTGTGATAGCTCTTGCTTTCTGTGAGGCACCGTTGGCTTCTGCTTATCTTCATTTGTTATGTGGCCTTGAGGTCATGTCTTGCCTTCTCTCTAAAACTTATTTCAGTCTTTGACCTTTTGCAACTTGCAGTCAGTAGCTTGCTACCTAATGATCACTAAAAAACTGTTTGCATAGGCGTCTAGTTCTTCAGAGAAGAGTCAAAATGTATTTTCTTCAAATGCTTTCCTCTGTAAGGAAGAGATGAAGGTAGGTTTATTTTGTTATCCAGTCTTTCCCCTTCCCTCCTTCCATTTTTGACAGTTTTGCTTTTCTTCTCCTCTTCCCCTTCCCCACCATTAAAGGGGGGATAGCAGATAGAAGTTCATCGTAAAAAGGACTGAGTTGATTTGGAGGAAAAAATATGTCTTGCTATTCATCTGGTAGAAAATGTCTGGATAAAACATAGTACCTCCCTTAGTTCCGTATCTCAAAGCCACATGCGATTATCTTTGAATTCCTTTTAAGTAGAACTCAGAAATACTTGGTGCTTAACCAAAGACATTGGATGTTCCTGCCCAGTACTTGGTTCTGATATGATTGAAAATCTGAAATATCATTTAAGATCAACTGCTCCATCATTTGCCTATGCAGAACTGTCTTCTATGATATGTAAAAGTATAAGTGTAGGCGCTGGATATCTCTACGGAGAGGAAACCATTCTTACCCTGTTTCTAGGAGCCACTTACAAAAGTCAAGGTGTTTTGACCTATTCTTTCAAGCTTACTTTTCAGTTTACAGAAAGTTTCTTGGACATTTATTTTTAATCCTACTTGTCACTTAGTTTCCAAAATTCTCAAAGCAGATCTTCCTGCAGATTGTCATCACCGCAGACTTAAAATTACTGAGGCTACTTCAATTGTTGGTGCTACCATATGATACCATAATATAAAGTGTTATGAGAGAGTATGGTGTAGGCAAGACTAGCAAAGGTGAGCTAGGAGAAAAACTGCCAACATGATCTTTTAGGAGATCTCAGGTGCCGTTTATATTAGTGTTGATATTTAAGAAATGATGAATACTGGAACTAATTCAAGAAAATCAACCTCTTAACAATACATGGATAATCTGACACATTAGTGACATTCAATGAGAATTCAATACTTATTTCCAAGTACATCTTGCTAAATAAGATGTTAGCATAATATCTGTCTACATCAAAAGAGCTTGCTTGGCCAGATTAATAAGACACATGCAAGGTCATCTGTCCTTCTGCTGGAATTGCTCATGTTCTGTTTTTTAAACCTCAATTTTATTTTTTGATGTACCATTTTGAGAGGTGCCAGCAGCCTGATTGTGAAAAACTCTCCTGCCATCTCCAGACTATAAAAACTATCCAAGAGGAAATAACTCTGTTAATGTGAGATCTTTCTTTCTTTTTCTTTTTTTTTTTTTTCCTTCTCTTTTCTCCTTAAAGCACCAGAATGTTTGTTTGGAACAAGTATTGACTCTGATGCAATCAAAACTTGAATCTGCACAATGGAAACGAAGGGAAAAATTTCAGAAAACAGATCTAACTCTTTATTCAGCCTTTTTGGAGTCTTCAGCTGTAGTTGGAGATAAACAAAAGGAATGAGAGTCAACAGAAAAAAACATGCTATTGTGGAGAAATGCTTCTTTTGCAGAAATGTGCTTTTGAAACTAACTGGGATTGATTATCAGGAAGAATCTTTCTTTTGACTTTATATATTTTTTGCTAGTTGAAGATTTATGGAAACTTAGTTTTAAGTAAGTTTGTGATTTTTTTTTCTTCTTATTATTTTATTTTGTTTGTGTGTAGGTGCATTTGTTTTCCTGCTGAAAAACAACCATTCTTGAAAGTTTTTTTTCTTGATAAATGCAGTTTAACAGCAGGGCACTATTGTCTCTTGTGTCCCTTATCTGTCTTTCATTGTGATACTCTCGCCAGTAGTTGTGGCCTCTTCTGGTCTGATCAGTCACGTCTTTGCAGACGCCCAGATCTACTTGGCACTTCAATGGGACTTTAATTGGGTGAGGGGGGAGAAAGTTTCAGAAGTTAAAGCAGCTGAAGAGTGTCTTTTAACTTTGAGTTAGTTCTTTAGGATCAAGGTCCTCGTGCCAAAAGGCAGTTTGAAAAATAGCCCCTGTTGACTTAGGGGGCTGCTTGTTAGGGTTAGACATCTGTTTCAGTAGTTTCATGAAGCTTCCTGAATTAGGCTAAGTGAAAGGTCTTGCCTTTGACTGCAAAAGCTTCAGCAGCCTTTGCTTGTCTTTTTTTAAACTTTGGTGTTTTGTTGTCCTTTATCTCTTTGCTTGCCATCTGTTTTCTCTATCTTCATAGAGTTACCTATCTACTGGTTACTTTTTACCCCCAAGGATTGGGTAAAGCAATCTTTGAAATTGGGAACTACTAAAAACCTGCGAGAGTGAATAAATCATACGAATAACTACAGCAGGATGCTACATTAATGCTGCAGACTCTCAGTCTTGATCTTAAAAAATAAGACTTCAAGGAAATGCCCTTGTCAGACATTGTATAATAGAAGTGAAGAATCCCACTAACATTCCACTGACTTGTAATAAACAGTTTGCTTATATTCGCTTAACAGTTAGCCCAGGACTTCTGAAAGAGAATGTCACTGTCTTCCATCTTCACATTCTGGCTTAAAAACAAAAGAACTGCATAGCTGAGAAGTAACAAACCCCTGGCCACCTCCAGGGTCAGTGTTCACAAGTTTTGAAGCATCAAACAGCTCCGAAATAGAAATGTTACCAAATTTATAGAATTACCCATGTCGAAACATGCAGTCCAATACTGGTCCCTAGACTAAATATTATATTAGTTAAACCTAGTTTCTACCTTTAAACAAAGTGCAATACAGTGGGAAACGTGAAACTTTTTTTCTTCTTCCACTGAAGAAGCTGTGAAAAAACATAATCATTTACTTGTGTATGTTATAAGGATCCTACAAACTAGTCTTTGGTTGAAAATGTATCTAATGAGCACAGATCAGTAAAAGAGCATACTGTGACATGCATATATGTAATGAGCCTAAAAAATGCATGTGCATGTGCTCCTGGTCTGTGAAGTTACCTAGGTAGTAGAGAGAAGCTTCATCCACCTCATCCACTGGATATGAAGATAAGTTTTGATGCCTGCTATAGATTTTTTTGGTCTAGAAATTTTGATTATTTTTCCTGTTTCTAAATCCTTGTGTAAATGAAGTACAGAAGTGACCAAGACCTTTTTGGAGATGACTGTAGTCAGGATTTATGTCAAAGTTTAGACAAATTGAGAACTACTACCTTAATATTTACCACTTTAAGTAATGCTTTGGACTTCAGGAGGATGTGGCAATCTCTTAACACTGATGCACCAATGCAAAGCCTGCTATGCCTAAAATACTAGGAAAAGAGCAGAAGGGGATTTTTTCTATGATGAAGTACATGATTAGTGTGTTTGAGGAGTCTTAATGGAGAAAAAAACTAGATTACAGCGTGGACTTCAGGTAATACTTTTTGGCTGCGGAATATGGTAGACTGAAATTCAGAAAGCTTCAAGTGGCTTGATTTTTGCTGTTTTCATTATACTTTATCCAATTGCCAGCAAATTTTTCCATTCTCCTTCCATCATTTGGCAACTGAGGAATACAGTGCAAGACATTTATAATTAGCAGGCTGTCCTTGAACAGGAAATGCATTTGCAATCTTTTCCACTCATGAGAATGTCTCTTAAGTCCCTAAACAGTTGTTACTGTTTTTCTTTGTTAAGAGTTTTTATGTGAATTGGGGGGTGCTGCACAGTTTTCAAAGCAAGTGTAGGTTGTTTGTCTCTAGTATCTATGAAAATATGTCAGTAGGCTTTGGAAATGTTCTCAGAGCATAAGGTTTACACATCTCAGAAATTTCATTCATGTTCCTTCCTTTCTTGTGTTAATGTATTGATGGACAACATCTGATCATCTACCTTTTTTTTTTTAATGTGCATGTGAGCTGTTTTTCTTGGGCTGATCTGATAAATTAGATAAGTTTTGTTTTCATGTTCCGCATGTCCTCTGTGCCCAGGTTCTTTAAAATAATTTGGCTTAGATCTCTCTCTCATGTAAAGATGGCAGCAGCTTTACTTTTAGCCTCACTAGTGCCTCTGGTATACTTGTTTTACGTAATAAATACATTTGGTGAGCACAAGAAAGTATATTCTTGAATAATAAGTAACAAAAGCAGGAAAACTTGCCTTCTGTCCACCTCTAAGAAACTGAGAAATAAACACACAAAAAATGCCATCTACTATTTTCAGAAATGTTGCTTGGTTACTTAATTGCCCCTGTTCACTTTCAAAGCTCTCATTTACTGTATTTTGTAGTTAATGGGTTAGATGAAACTCTTGAGGGCCATTAATTGTATGGTATTTTATATAGGTTCTTTGTAGTGGAAGAACAGGGAGCCTCGGTGTGCTCTGGTACATCTCTCTTGACTCACTCTTCAGAACTGTACTCAAAATAGAAAATGGCAATGAGAATATAGGTAACAATATTTAAAAATGTAGTTGACTATTTGAATGGATGGCATGTATTAACACGATCTTGTAACAGCATACCCCTTCCTAGAAGCGAGTGTGGGAAGTGGGCAAGACGTTGAGCTTTGTGGTTGTACGAGTTAGTCCTGTAGAGGTTTCTCCTTACCTGGGCTCAGTGATAGGAGATGGGCTCCTGGGAGTGTGCATTTCTAGAGGGAAGGAAGGAAAAGGGGGTGCCGTCATCATGGATAAGGAAGCAAGAAATCTGGACAAACAGCTAGTGTTGATGAACTTCAGACTTAGCTAGTCCTTTAAATCAGAAGAGTACTACACTTGGAAAGTACAAGATGATAAAATATAGGCAGTATGGTTTTTTTTTCTAATAATAAGAGCTTACTGGATTTTTTTGTTTTAAGATGATTTAAATGTGTTCACATTTAGACTATTTACTGTAAACAAGCAAAAAGTCCTTAAAGGAAAGTCCTTTAAGGAAAGACTTAAGCTACAAACATGTTGTTGGGGGTTTTATTGAAACAATTTATTCCTGATTCTTAATTTAAATAGCTAATTGTTTTAATTAAAAGTAGTTTAGAGAACAAGTCAGCTGCCTTCAAAGCGTAAATTCAGTTAATAACTCTTGTAAATTTTCAAGGACTAGATGTTCAAAAATAATATTGAAAATAAATAAATACGTCTTTTTTTTATGTTCCTGTGTTCGACAACTTTAATTTCATCTTCCTAGCCTAAATTCTATAAAGTGGTTAATACAGTGCAAGACATCTAAAATGAGTTATGAACCATTCAGCTTTATGCATGAGTTGTGGATGAGCTGGAAAATTGTCTGGAAATTCTTTGTTTATGTAGTAGTGCTTATTGTCTTTTTTCTTCTCCCTTTATAGCACTCTTTCAGCCAGTAGCTTTGGGCTCTCGAGAATTTGAAGATATCTTGAAAATTCTGCATTCATCTTACCTGGAACCAAGTTCAGTGGCCAATTTTAATTACAAGAGAGCCAGCCTGGTTCATAGTGAACTATTGGAAAAGGAAGTGAGTATATTTATGACTCCTTATGAACAAAGTGCAAGTCAAATGAATTTTAATTATTTTTTTTCCCCCTCATTTTATCGAGAAAGTATTTTCAAGTTATATGCTTCATAATTAGTTGCACAACTACATCTGAGAGCATGCAAGCCTCTGTTTTTTCAGGCAGGTCTTATTACTATGTAGACATAAAATCTTTAAAAAGATTAAAAGAAAAAGTTATCAGGGACCTATTAACTGGGCATTTTTTGTTTCCAAAATCTGAGCTTTTGACCTCATCTTAATGTTTGCATTTTATATTTAATGGCCTCTAGGTATCATGCTTTAAATGCCAGAAGCGTCATGTGAAGTGCTTTGCTTGTTACTGTGATCCCTTTAACTTTGTAATTTTCTGAGAAACATTGCATAAATAAGCTTGAACTAGTAAGCTTTAGGTATGATTAGCTTTGAAGTTGAAGCACGTCTGCTGTGGTGTATCTGATAGCTCTAAAAAAAAAAAAAAAAGATCCAGCTTTGATTTTTCATTGCTGTAAAACAGATTATTTCACTATTTTTTCAGCCCCAATGTCACAAAATTTTAAGGATGGAGTTGCAGAGTGTGTGATTGGTTTGTTGATATATTGTTATAGTTCAGGGCTATTGCAGCTAATGAAGACTAGTTCAGTAGCAGTGAGATGCAACTGTAAAGTATGGGCACTGTTTAAGACATATTCTTCTCTCTTAAAAAGAGAGTAAGTCTATTTCTGGAATGAGGTTTGAAAGGTGGCATGGAAGGCACTGAGCTGGATGTCACTTAGTGATAGTCATGCTACAAAGAAAACATTTAAGCATTACTGCACCGATTCCATGGGATGTATATCTTCCTTAAGAAAATATCTAGGCACATTAATCTAGTGATACTTCTCGTGTATAAAATCTTCAGATTGAATTTTAGTGCACAGTTATGTCATTAAGGTTTTGTGTATTTTTTGTGCTCGAATCTGCATGGGCCTTCAAACAGTAGGTGGTACTGAGGCTTAAATGCAGTTGCTATATTCTGTTTGCTTATGCTGAGAACTTAACTCTCGTAACAGTTCACAGAAAAACGCAGAGAGATGAAATTTGATGGTCGCCTAGAAAAAGAGCTTTCTGAAACCTATGCATTTCTGATGGTTGATCGACCTCAGGTAAGAAAACATCACATATAAAATGCTTTATTTTAATTCTAGAGGTGTTTTCTCAAGCCAAATGTTTTTATTAATACATTTACTGCTAGTCTTCAAAATTCAGCAGTGGTACATGTAGATAGATGTAGAAGGTGAAGTATATTACTATATCACAGTTTAAATGCTTTATTCTCTGTGATTATTCTCTGTGATTACCTTAAAGAGCAGTACTTAAAACTGCTTTAACATGAAAACAACCATAGTTCACCTTCTTGTGTATGCCCATGAGACCTATTCATTAAGTTCATTAGGCAAGAACTGTACTGAAAAATAAGATGCTATGTAGGTCCATTTTTAGTGGATTTGGGTGCCCCAAGTATGCGTTTGTCCTACAAAACCTTCCTTAATATTAGAAAATACTAGGAAATAGACCTTTTTTTTTCTCTTCCATTAATACCTGGGAAAGAAAGGGTTTGTGGGTTTTCTGTCATTGTAAGGACCAGATTTCAGCAGGTTCACTTCTCTTTTGTTTATTTAAAAACAAGTAATGCGCAAAGTATGCTTAAGGCCTAAGGAAGCCGTGTTTTTACATATTTTAAGTCTGTCTAAATTCTTTATATTGAATGTTTATGAGTCATACTTCTAACAGTTTATATGGCAGTTTAAACTAGTTTTGGCCCCGGTTGATTTTGGTTTTTAACTTCAGTCAGAACTCTGTAATAACGCTTCTTACTGTTCTATTCATATTTGAGCTTTCTGGATAAATCTACTTGAAAAGTAACATGTCTGTTCTTTTCAGGTCCAAAGCATATGTGAAAAGGGGCTGCACGTAGGCCACTCCAAAATAACAATTCTTGGCAGCCCTGCCATGGGTAACTATCTTCTGGTTGTATGCATTGACTTTATTTGTTGCGGCAAATGATGCAGTTGCATAATTTTTCTGTCCGTTTTGCACTTACTCTAGGAAAACCATGGCTAGGTGTTTTTAGCAGAAGAAATTGACTTCGGGCCGCTATTTTATTTTTCATTTTCTGATTATCTTACCTTTCTCAAAAGGAAGAGGTAGCTCACCTTTTGTCCCAAGTCAAAACAATACATTTCTCCCTAGTAAATCCAGAGGCCTAAGAGCTACTGCAGTCTGGGCTGTATGCACCGAAGCAACATGCACATATTTTTGGAAATACCAAATGGGAATGCTTAGCATTGATGCAGATACAAGTGAAATTGTTGAATCCACAAATATGAGGAGAATGTAATTAAATAATGTTGGACAGTTGAAAGAGATGTGTTTGCTGTTACAAGATTTGCAATAGTGCCTTATAATGAAAGTGCTAAGCTTTCCAGATAGGGAACTGAGAAGTAACTTCATCGTCCTGTATATGTTCTGAGTAGAGTGAGTGCAGAGGTGAAAATATGAATGTTTAAAGTTAAACAGATCTTTGTGTGTGTGTGTGTGTGTGTGTGTGTGTGTGTGTGTGTGTGTGTGTGTATATATATGTATATATACTTTAAATATGGATCTCTTTTTAAACAGAAGAGGTACGGGAACAGATCATCAAAACTGTGAAATATAGAAATACAGACTTTGAATGAGAGAAATCTAAGAAAAAAATCCATGCTTTTCTGAGTACTTGAATTAGATAACAGTTACTTGATCTCATTCATTCAGCTGGATCAACAAATAGCAGTGCTTGTTTGAAACCTTAAAATCTGCAAAATAATTTGAAGTTTTTAAAAGCAAAAAATTTTACCTTTCTTTTCTATGCAAGTGTAACCTCACAGTGGCAAACTAGTATAATTCCTGTCAACAGTATAATGTGGAGATGGCAGTGTTTTCTTGCCTTATTTCTCAGCAAATAGTTGTATTTCACTGCTTATATCCACCTTGCACAATTGGATGTTGCACAAAGGGGCATCAGCTGTTAAAAGAATTTAAAACAAGGTCTGTAGAACTGTTGGGTAGGGCTTGGTCACTTGGTTGCAAAACTTTTAGTAATGCAGCTATGTTCCTTTCAAACTGAGGTAGCATCCATATTATGCTGTGGTATTTTATGTAGACATAAGAGTTGGTGCAAGTAAACAATTTTTTTCATATCTCTAAATTGCGAGTTGTGAAACATGCCTTTATACCTTTATTTGATTATATTACTGAAAAAATATAGTATATTTATTGACTAGAATATATTGAGCTCTAATCCTGTAGTGCTTCTGATACTTACTAAAAATTCTTTTAAAATTAAGTATAATTTTTTTTATATATATACGCCTCTCAGGTGTATATATCTCCAGGTATGCTGATCTGTTGCAAGCCAATCCCCTAGAAGCTGGAGCAACTGGAGATGTGATAATTTTTAAAATAATAAAGGTAAATTTATCTTACTTATTGTTGAAAGTCTATAAATAAAATAAAGGTGGTCTTTAACCTTACTTATTATCTCCATTCATGCAACTATCTGCTTTAAAGAATCTAAAAAACTACTATATTTAAAATCTTATGTTGACGTTGAGTTTAAATAAAGAATAGTAGATTTTTATGAAGAGCAAAAATATACCTTCTCTTGGAAAGCGTGAAGAGAATGTGCTTTCATAAATAACTTTATGACGTGTTTTATTTTGCCTTCTCTTTCATCCTCTTGCACTCAGTTTGTTGTCTTCAGGGAAAAGCTGACGTATATAATTGTGTTTTATTCCAGGGAAAAATGAAAAGCATATATGACTACATTGGTGTGAAAGCAATGGAATCAACAGTAAAGAATGCATTAGATCCAACCCCCAAACATGAGTGTCACGTTTCAAAAAATGCAAGCAAAGTAACTTCGTTGTTGGCTTATCGAGCATATGAACTTACTCAGGTAGAGGAACGCTGAGCATGCATTAACTTTTTCTATTAGAGCTGTAAAAACACATCTTCTAAACTGCTAAATTTCCTGAACGTTTAACCAGTGCTCAGCGCGTTCCCTAGAGCTGCAAGCTGGTGCATGTTGAACAGTAGCCCACAGCTATTGCCCACATAGCCTGCATTAAGAATTACAGATCGAGATGGCAGCCTCTCCTGTTTCTCTGGTCTGTGTGTACTCTGTTTTGGACCTGATGGAGAAGTTCTCCTTCAGATCAGGAAACAAGTGGAAGTGGGAAATGGCTAGGCAACGAACATGGGACTGGAATACAGACTGGGGAGGGGAGATGATTCATACCTGTTGTTTGAAGTGCAGAAATAGAACCAGCTCCTGGGCACTAAATGAGACTCCCAAGAGACAAAACATTGGCTAGGAAAGAATTCATCCTGAGTTCTTAGATCTGAAAATAGGGGGAAAAGAGTGGAATTAGATCTGAATCCCCCAGTCCTTTACTTATTCCACCAATTTTTGGTGTTTGTCTATATATCCTACTGTTAATGTAGTCCATCAGTTCCATAGATTTCAGACAACTAATTATATAAGGTATTCTGTTTAATATTACAATTTCCATTGAGTACTACAAACCAGAGCCTATGGGAAGCCAGATATCTAGGAAATGAATGTGGTTTTGTTTGTTTGTTTTTTTTCAAGAAAGGCTTGACTTGCAGTTTCCTTTCATGCAGGAGTTTTGTAGCTGAAGAAGAAATTCATAAGAGAATTTATTTGCTTCCATGTCAAAACCCTTTTTTTAAAAACTTTTTTATTTCTATGTCTTTTTTATATAGATCAGTTAATATGTTGCATAATGTGTTTCACAATATTGAACTGTTCCACTTAGTTTATTCAAATAGTTAAGGATGAGGTAGATTCTGTAAGCTAGTCTTGTGGAGCAAAGAGCACGTGATTCAGAGAAGAAAGGTCATGGACCATTAGAGTATTTGCAAAATGGAGTTTACCGGATTTCTAATTTAACATCCCATTCACTTCTTTTTTAGTACTATTTTTATGAATATGGCTTTGACGAGATAAGACGAAGACCTAGACATGTCTGTCCTTATGCGGTTGTTTCATTTACTTATAAAGATGAAATGGTGCAAGCACCGAAATTCTTGTCCCCATCGAGGTAAGCTAAGAAGTGAATTTTTGAAAAAGAGCATTCCACGTGTAACTCCAGATAATGATTTAAAATTGTTTTTGCTGAACAACTGTGAAATGCACAGATCTGTCACAAGGACTTAGTGTCATAAATATTTATAGTTTAGAGCAAGAGGTGTAGCTGGCCTGTCTTGCAAGAAATAATTCTGCTCTTCTCACCATGGAAACTACATGGCAGTGTATTTTGCTTAGTAGAGGAAATCTGGAGACATAAAAATATTCACAGGAGTATCTTGGTATTCTAAAAAATGTTTCATATACTTTGTTACGGTATTGCTAGTATTTTCGTACTAAATGAATAAGAGTATTTAAATAGGCAGTTAATTATAGAGATAACTGTACTGATATGAGAATATCCAAATGTGGGGACTGTACTACTCTATGTAGTGCTAAAAATAGCTATACAAGATGCCTAACATCAGGGAAGTTGCTGCAGCAGCAGTAACTTGATGTTAACATATTACTGGTGTTTGCTAGTCTAATAAAGTTAATGTAATACTTAGCTTCTGTGTCAAGCTAGTCATTCTGTTTGTCTTTTGTTTTTGCTAGATGCAACAGCTTCAACACCGATAGAAGTACAGGTGAGAATGTATTGGAGTATGTGACTTGGCAATATTAGACATTTATGTATTAGACATTTTTTCCCTTGTAATTTCATTTGCACTTCACCAGGATCATTGCTTAGTTGTCCCCATCCAATTTTTATCCTGTACCACACTGATTGTAGGGGTATCTTCCTCATTCTAGCAAACACCTTGAAGTGTTGTTTTCTATTACTACCAAACAACTGGGCAATTTTTTTTCTTCTTTCCTCTTCTACTTGGAGCATAGTAAGAACTTGCCTTCTATTCCTAGTTCTGCTGAGAGGTGCTTCAAATGATCTGTTATTTTGTTCTCCTTTCAACCCTCATGCAAGCAAAATGCATATATGAAAGTGGTAGAAGTAAAGAAAGAGGATGTTACTGGCAGCATATGTGGAATGGGGACCTGCTTATGTAGATAGCTACAGGTGACTTGCCAGCAAGTGAAAATGAGATACGATAGCAAAAAAACTTTCTTGTACCTTTTAGCTTAATACTATTTCCTCAACTGCTTTTGAAGATTTGGCAGACTCTATTACCATTTCTGTTCAGTCTCCCAATGTGGTTTAACTTATTTACTTTCTGTTTCCATCTTAATTTAGATAAAACTAACTATACACTATGGAGGGGACAGCTCTGGAATAAAGGCAAACTCTTGTGCCACGTTTCTTTGAAGTCAGCCACACGTCCTCTGCTTCCATGCAAGCTGTGAGTATTACTGTTTAAAGAATAATTTTTTAAAATATTGGAGTGTGAACTCTCCTTATTCAAGACTGAGGAGTTGTGGATACTGTATATTTAGTTGAAAGGCTAACATATATGTTGGCTAGACATTTTTTTTAAATGTGTCAAGCTGGACTCTTGAGTCATCTAAGAGGGTCCAGAGGTTGTCTTAGTTTATGTATTAAACACAAACTACTAGTTATGGTTAGTTGTGACACTGTCTGCCTAGTTTCTTTTTTTATTCACAGGGTTTGATTTTTCTCTGTCTCTCTGTTTAAATAACATATATCCTTGTGGGTATAAAGACCCTTGGCTCACAAGGTAGCCCAAGGAATGGATTTTTAAGAGTGTCTGTTTGATAATTTTTACTGGATGAATGAGGGTAGGACTTTTGGAAAAAGAGGTTTTGATTTTTCTCTTTCCCTTTCAACCTTTGTCTCTAGTCCTGAGAAGCTTGATATTGAGAAGGTTGTGAGCATTGATCAGTTGAAGAAAAAAATGTCACCAGCATTGTTCTATAAGGAAACTTACATAGGAGCAAAAGAAGGTAAAAAAATTCTGGCTTTATTTGTTAAGTTCAAAAATTCTTAAAACTTTTGTCAACTGCAGAGTGTTTCTTTTTTTTTTCCTTTTTTTTCCCTCTCACCATGTCAGTGTTAAAGAACGGAATGTACTGTAGTCTTTATGAAGTTGTGGAAAAGTCTCGTTCTGGTACTCACTTGGAAGGTTTACTTCAAAAGCTGGAGAAAGAGAAACTTGTGAGTGGCACAGATGTGATTATTCCCTTTTCAAAATATTTTCACTAATTAATAATTGAGCTATACTAAAAAGAATACCCAGGAACTTGCTAGAATACCTTAGCTGGCATGCTCCAGAATGTTGCATCATCACTGCAGCACTTTGTCAGTGATGGAATTTGGCCTAGGGGAGTTCGAATACTGCTAGTGAGTAAATGTTTTGATATTTGATTGCTTGAGACTATATTTTTCTGCTTAAAACACAGGTTCTTGTTAAACCACTTCTGGACAGAGGATTTCTTTTTCTTCTTTCTCCTTGGCAAATGACCTCACCTTACGGTATGTACAGTCAGCTTTCTTGTGCTTGATTTTTTTTCTTAATCTTTTTCAGAGGCTTGGGTTTTTGAATGTTATGTTGTCTTTTGAAGTACATGGCGTTTTCATTCTTAAGAGTTTCTATTTTGTGTTTATATGCTAGAGCACCAAGCTGGACGGTCCCGTATGCTACATGCATTGTTTCTGTTTCCAGAACCAAGAGGTGTAATGAGCTCAAGTAAGTTCATTTACTGCCAAGAGTGTCATGTACCCACTCACTTTAATTTGGTGTATGCACTAAAGCTGAATGCCCTTGCAGAAGGGTTCAGAGAGTCCAGACACTGGCCCCAGGCTGGGGCGGGACTGCATGGAAACTTATATTTATAATACTGCAAACTAGATGTAACTTATTTGTAACTTTATGATTTGTTTCTAATGGCAATTTAACTTTCCTGCTATGGCAGTGCAAAAAAATGTTCCATTTGGAGCACAGAAAAATTCAGCTACTACGGTGATGCGGGAAAACAAGGAGATCGTTCCGGAATTCACAAAGTTTGTTCAGTCTCTACACTTCGCTTTAATCCAGTCTCGTAAGGACACTACTGCAGATTTCAATACTATTGTGGAAAAATATATAAGTGAATACTTGAAAAGATGCTCTAATGGCCCTGGAAAATACAGAGAATTTATTTTGTATCCATATGAATCACGGTTGGATGAGAAAAAATTTCTATATTCTGCTCCAAAAAACAAATCTCATATAGACAGCTCCTTGCAAAACTACATTTTTGGTTGTGAGGCATATCAGCTACCTGTTTCAAGAGCGAAGGAATTGATGGAGGGAAAACAGAAACTTCAACAGTTCAGTCCCATCTCAGATTATGAAGCTGCAGAAGACGACGCTGATTTTGCAAATACAAAAACTGGGAAAAGAGTTGGTTTAAAATGTGAAGCTTCTGCTGCCAAACACAAAGCCCCTCATCCAGGAGATTATGATCTTGATAGACTCAAAGAGCTGATCAACTTAATCCAGTGTAGGAAAAAAAATGTAGATGGAGAGTCTGATTCTGCAGACCTTAGAAATAAAAGTGGTCTAAAACGGAAGCTAGAAAATCAGTCTGAAAAATTGCGGAAACGCTTCAAAATAAGCGACTCTGTAGAGAACAGTTGTCAGTATGAAGGTAAGAAATGCTTGTTCCTCTTTACTGTTTTAATTAAAAGCATTTTAAAATTCAACGTTCATAAATTGATTAACTTTTTCCTTATTATGGGTATTTTAATGTACGGTTCCCTCTTTTAAACATTCTTTTAAACATTAAACTACAGAGATGTAGTTTCTGTTTATAAGTAAGCTGCCATATTTGAGAGGACAAGTAAGCAGCAGTTGTCATGGAAGCTGTGTCTCCTCTTTTGGAGAAGAAGGCTGAATTCCACATTTGTTAGTACTCTGTGAAAGCCTTTGAAAAGTTTCACAGTTAAGCAGACTTCTGATAGCAAATGTCTTTTGCAGACTTTAACCTCTATCGTAGCTCTAATTATGGCTCCAAAACCCCACATTAACTGAAAATGAAATTTAAATTCTAAGCATGTATACAGTTAAGTTTTGAATTAAATGATGATATTTGTAGCAGGACAGTTGAAACAACCAAATAGTTTTAGAATGGAATTGATTTTGTACGTGAGATCTGCACACAAAATCTAATAATCTAAGATATTATCTGATACCTAAGATCTCTCAGAAAACCCTCGTTTTGTGTTTCCACAACCTCCCTTTTGGGCTGTGATTCAAGTCTTCATAAAGGGGAAAAATGCTAGAGAAGATAAGCTGGAAGAAGGCAGAGGACCTTATATCAAATACTGTTGTGGTACATGTGTTTAATTCAGAAGATAAAATAACTGATACTAGAAGTAAGCTTCTGTGACTTAGCTCCTCCAAAATACCACCACCCATGGGGTTTGAATTTTCATATTTTTGTATAACCCTAAAAGTTATGTCTTGCAAAAAAAAATTTACCTAGAATATTGTGAGCCTATGTAACGTGCTATATAAGCGTTTTTTAATTGGTCAAACAGCACTGAAATCACTGTACTTGATACATGACTTTAGGGGTTAATCAGATACTTAAAGTAATTCTTTGACCTGTCTCTTTCAAAGAAAATACCCTTGATTTTGTAAGAAAGGGGGATTAGCAGAAGAATAATGACTCGGTTTTAATGACTCTGGAGGTGTTCAAGACCCGCTTGGATGCAGCCCTGTGCCACGTGCTCTAGGTGGCCCTGTGTGTGCAGGGGGGTTGGACTAGATGACCTCTAGAGGTCCCTTCCAACCTTAGGCATTCTGTGATTTCTATGATTCTATGATTCTAAATAATAATGGTAATTTTATAGTTACGTTTAGTCTAAACCAAATTGTAGAGATTAAGCGTTAGTTATTCAGCTTTTGGAGCAATAATGATAAGAGAGGAGACAGGTAAATATTTTGCTCAAACAAATCTTATTCTTGCAGTAAGTGAGGGAGTATTGTCCAAAATTTCTGTAAAAAACATAGTTCATAGGATGTGACTTCTGATTAAATACGAAATAGATGGTGGTGAGTGACTGGAAGGAATGTAATTATTTAATTTGAGACTTTCAGCTCTAGAAACTGCCCTCTTACCTTCCTCGCTGAAAATAAGTGCAAAGAGCATAAATGTAATGTGTGTTGTATGAACTGATATGAAAAAGTGAGATGGTGGTAGGTGTTTGGGGGTCTGGTTTTGCTTTTATCTTAAAACTTAGTAATGGATTACTTTTCCCCTTCTCCCCCTACCCCAAGGGGGCAGAACCTCGGAATCGCCACACTCTGTTTTCTCAGTTATTACTGGTCTTGGTGGACATGATACTGACTTGAGGCTGCAAGATGTACCCGACCCTGCGGTTACTGACACACATGGCCTCATTAAAGTGCTGCTAGAAACACTAGCTAGTGCAGGACGCTTGGATTCATCGTTGGCGCAATCTGTAAATCAAGCTTTAGGATTAAGCACTGATGAAATGGAAGAGGATATGAGACAATATGAATATGAATCCATTCCAGCACAGGAGAAAGATGATCATGAGCTTCCTAATACTGCTCAGGCTGAAAATGTTAACTTTAAGGACCCACAGAGCCCACTGATACTGGACACTGATGCAACGTGTTTCCCCTACCCTGTTGATGTTGATCTGCGACTTTCAGCTAATGAAGTAGGACTTGAACATACGCTACGGATGCAAGTAAGTGAAACTGCCATGTGCGTAGTAACAAGTGTACTGTTTTCATAAATATTATCAGAATGAATGAAAAAAGTTCTATTTTGTTGTATCAAAAACAGATAAGTACTGATTTTTCTGATGAAAATTTCGCTTGACAGGGTTTTACACAGCTCTAAATAAGAGCTCTAATAGAGCTCTAATGAGAGCTCTAATAACTCTAAAAAAATAGGCTAAGCAGCAGCCTTAGTGTTTTCCTACACTACCTTTCCCTCCTCTCTATATTCCTCCTCCAATTCTGTTCTCTAAGGCTTAGGACTTAGTGATGGACAATCAACAAAGATGGCTGTGTCAAACTATCAAGTAGGAAAATGAAACCTGATTTCAATACTTTTCTCTGACCTGGCTTGACTTGGCTGATTTCCATTACACTGGTAAAGTCTGGCACATTCTTACTGTTCGTCTGTTTAGTATTTGTCAGCTTGATAACTAAATAAGCAAAACCAATTCTGAACTGAATTTTTTGTTGTTTTTTAGGAAGCAAGCACTGCAAGTGTTAGTAGTTTTGAAGACTACAGTCCCTGTCCCAGCACACCTATAGAACATGCTTATCGAAGCCAGCGTTCCAATTCAAATAGTACAGGAGAAATTGGAATGCACTGGAAACTTATTCCCATTACAGGTAAGAGGGTTAATAGTTCTTATGTTGCTGCACATGGTGAAACATGGTTTTCTAAAGGTTCGTATTTCTCATCTCATTCTTGGGTCACGTGTGTTGGTACACAAGTATATGATATACTGTGCAGTTGTTTCCAATATTTGACTAACATTGAAATGTCCTGGATGAAAACGTATCTGGTTGATATGTTTTGTTTTGGTTGCATACTGACCATTTAGGAAAGCTGGTACTTACTTATTTATCAACCAGGGTATGCAGCTGCTCTGAATTTGGTGTTTGAACTTGGATCTTTCAGTATAATTGCAACAACTAATTCAGAAAAATCATGAAAAAATGTGTCATCCATATGCAGAGTATGTGTTATCCATATGTAGTCCACTTCTTACTGCATCAAGCTCTTCTTCTAGAAGTGCTGTGTAGTCTTCATCTTTATGTAAATTTTTATTTGTTTAATATTATAAAAAAAGTTTTCTACTACTTGATGAGCCAACAGAATCAATTCTTAGGAAGACTTAACAGGATGTATTTGAATGGTGTGGAGATTGGCTGGTAGGAGCAGTCATCAGGAGTTCTAGATTCAAGCCCTCTTATGACCAATTCAAGCTAGAATGGTTTAACTGTACAGACTGAGTAAAAAATGCCTAAGTTCTGATAATCTTCTAGAAATACTGAAATCTTTTACGCTCTTTTGATATCCATCCTGCTCTATAGTTCTGCAGATTTCTTCTTTTTTTTTCTTTTTTTTTTTTGTTCTCTATGTCTGAGAGGGGAGGAGAACAGGGGAAATAACTTTCCCTCCACAGTGTTCATAGAGCTTTCAGAGAAATGGTAGGGAATTTTGGATTGCATCTGTAGCTTCTTCATGTTGAACATCAAATATCTGTTCTGTCATTTTGCTAAGTAACCAAGACTGTAAAGTTGCTTGCGTAGAATATGTTTCTTTTGCTCTTGGAGGAAATGGCCACTGGACATACAGACAAACGTACAATTGCAGAAGTAACAAATGAAGTGGATGATTACACAGCTCAAAAATTCGCATGGATGTAGGAGTTAACACAAGGGTTTGACTGTTGACACTTTGCACAGTCATCTGAGAGATCCTTGCACTTTATATTTCTTACTAGAAAGTAAATTTTTCTCTGAAGTCTGTTCTGAAGTCTGCAGTTCTCCAGGCTATCTAGGTAGCTTTTTAGGCTCCAGACTATCTAGGGCATTGCTGGATTTCTTAAGTTTCTTAAGGAGATCACTTCTTCCAATTAGCTCTTATTGTGTTAAGTATTGACTAGTATCTGCAATTTGATAATGTAAAAGGTGCTGTATAAATACGTAGAAAGTCTACAAATGCTAACTGCTGCTCTCCTTCAGGAGGGGCAGGAAGAGGTCAAGAGGATCAACTGGAAAAGCATGAAGATAAGCAAACAGGTGAGAAGAGTGGATATTTTTTGCATATGTCATTATGGCCTAAAGTACCGAGTAGCTTATATTCTCACCTACTAGGGATTTTTCATTAGAAAACTTAGGATGAGATCAATAATATCCTATTCAGGGAATGAATTCATTTTACTGAATTACATCAAGAAGGGTCAAGGCTACTGGTGCCTGATTTATTTGGCATCTCTTCCTATATCAAGAGCCTTTGAATTTTCATCCCAAGGGATTTAAGATCTATTCAGTGGTCTAATTTAGAGGAAGCTGCTGTTCTTTTCTACAGTGGATGGCTCTGTACGTCTGGTGACTTGCCTGTTTCTCTTGGTCGTAGCAAGGTATCTGTAGAAAGGAATTCTGAGAATCAGTCTTACCTTTCCATCTTTACACAATTACACAAATTAGCAATCTCTCATTTTCATCTTTTTTTAAACAAATATGTTTTACTTCTAACACAGAGGTTATATTCAGCTGAACTTATTCTTAGAACTTAACTCTTCGTAGCTTTTGGCTTGATGGGGATGCTTATCTTGTTGCTCCCCTGATTACGCGTCAGAAAAGGTCAGAGGAGAGTTGTTCATAAGTCCTCAACTCTTCGGGGCTACTACTGTGTCAGGTCATTGTTTGTTGCTTCATGCTTACATGATGTAAACTTCTGACAATAGCAAGCAAACCTGACCCAGGCTTCTAAAAGGTAGGTTGTGCCCGTGTGTCCCAGCAAGTGCTTGGGAGTGATCTTTGGCTTCAGACATTCAGTCCAGAATTTGTTCTTGCATATTTTTCCTTGTCATGTAAGAGAAGATTAATGCAGTAGCAATAAATTTGATGACATTCATCTTGCATACTAAGAAACAGAATACTCTAAGCTTTCTTGTCAGCTATTGTTTGAGTTTCTGATTTCAAAATAAAAATGCCTAAGAACTCTCTCTCTCTGGAGTCACTGTAGAATGACCTCATTTAAAAGCCTTGAAGAATTTGATGCTAAATCTGTAAAAACAGTAGCTTTCTTTGGCAGCTGTGAAATAGCCTTTCTTTCCAAGATTGTGTTCAGGTTGTCATTTTTCTAACTTCCTTTGTCAGAAGCCAGTTACACCAGGTATGACTAAGCCATACCTGGCTCTATCAAAGCCATACATTTTGCTTTGATAGATGAATTTTCTATTCTTCTAAGTACAGTATTTCTTGAAGACAATAGTGATGTAGTTTGTAAGTGTCAAGTAGATCAAGAAGAATGAGAAACATAATCTGTTTCTAAGTACCTTGTGTCTCAAAGTAGGTTAAACTGAGTTTACTCTGTTAACATTATGATTTGGTACTGTGTTCTTCCAAGTCTTTTACAGCTGGAATACTTGAGTATGCAAACGTCAACAACGGAAAACCAAGTTCAAAATAAAATAAATAGAACTAATTGGAATGACTTGCTTTATCTCTGCTTTTAAAGAAGTTTTGATGTAATAAATCTGTTTTGGAGGATGAAGGAAAAGCCTTTAGTTTCCTTGATTAAAGATATGGTACCACATTTTTGGTTTCTCCAGCACAGTCTGGATCAATACCTATTGAAAGATTTGTATCAAACATTTTTATGCAAAAAGCTTCTGTTCTGATTTGTGAGGTTGGACATACAGGATTTTAAATTTGCAGTTTAATTCTACAAGGTGGTGTGTGGCTAAATATACTTTCTGGAAGTCTCAGGATTGCTGGCTAGTAGCTAAATGAAATATCTCAGTTTGTCACCCTTTTGCTGTGGTTAATGTTATCTGGAAGAATTGCTTGCATTCTGCATTTCTGAGCAAACTTTGAATTTATTGCTGTATGGTTTGAGAGATTTTCTAGATTCTCAGCATTAAGTGTCAGTAACACTTGTTTTGTGTACTTAAATTGAGTGAGAGGTGGGACTAATTCCATCTGAAAACGGCATTTCAGTGTTTTTATCTTATCAATGGCATATTACTGTCTGTTTTTCAAATATGATATGATAATGATTGACTCTCCCTATATAGGTCTGAAATCACCAGAGGACTCACCGGTGTATATACCGCCAAAGGATGCCTTTCCTAATGACCCCCGGGTAATAAATAGACAGAGAAGTTCCAATTATCAGTTTTCATACTCTGCCTTTGAGGACACGCAAAAGGAGACAGCAGAAGATGGACTTTATACAAGGGAAGTGGAAACAGTTGAAGATCAGTGTGAGCTACCGGATCAGCCTTTTACTGCTAAGCATTCCATAAGTGCAATAATAGAGACTACACTATTAGAAGAATATAATCTATTTGCAAAAAAGATTCAGGAAATTTTGCATCAAAAGAATATTGCGTATGTCAGTGGAATGTCCACACCAGTCTTCTCGGCTCAAGAGAGGATAACGAGACTTTCTGAATACCTGTGTTTACAGGCTTCAGAGATTTCTGTCCAAGAATATATAGAGAGACTCAATGAGAAGCTGAATAGTGTTATTTTGTCCTCTTCATGCAGCAGGCATCTCCCGCAAGTGTATTCCAGTCCTGAGTGTGCAGATGTGGTTACTGCCCCTGCCCTGACTCTTCCATCAGAAGTGCTGCCGGCTGGCAGGGACTTGGACCCAGAGTTGTCATCGGAACCAGTGTGCAATAATGTGGAGGATCCAGATACTGGTGAGCAGTGTTCATCAAGCTTGCCATTAGGGAAGGAGGAATTGGATCATGTGAATGCCAAAACAGAGGATGAGTTGACATCTGATCAGACATCTTCCAGCGGTGATCTGATAGAGCCACCAGAAAAGAATGAGAAATCCCCTGAGAACTTAAGCATTTCAACCCAACCAGCCCTTTCTGATTTTATAAGCCAGTTAAAACCTGAAGTATTTAACAGTTTGGTCAAAATTATTAAAGATGTACAGAAAAACACTGTGAAATTTTATATTCATGAAGAGGAGGAAAGCACACTCTGCAAAGAAATCAAGGTAAATGCATTCCAGTACATCCTAAATACATGTTAAAATACAAGGGTATGCAGGGTGTTTCAAACCAGAATGCATAAAAAAAAAAAATGCTTCAAAAGATGATTTTTGATGAAATTGCCAAACTAGGCTGTCCTGTTTCATTTCTGAGATTTCAGGCTAGTCTTGCTTAGCTTGCACATATGTCTTGCCTTCTTTCCTAATTAAGAGTTTTGGTAATTATTAGAGGTAACTGGCTTTACATAATTTAAATATATAAGACTAAAGTTGCAAGTGAAATAATAGTAATTTTCTGTTTTTACTTGAGAACTTGGGGAGGTTTGGTAGGCTGTCAATAGCCCCTTAACATGCTGCTCTGTAAGAAGGACTTGCCTATTGCCTACTTGCCTAAAGTAGCCTATTTTTATATCACTGTGTATTTCTTGTTAATGTATCAGAAAGGCAAGAAAAGCAATCACTGAGTTGCATTTGAATGGAAAACCATTTTCCAGGGTCATGGGAATAACTGTATGAAATTTGTGGACTTGTTTTTGTCTACCTTTTTTCTTCTTCACTAACTACCCCTCTCTGGTGTAGGAGTATCTGTCAAAACTAGGTAATACAGAGTGCCGTCCAGAGCAATTCCTTACAAGAAGAGCTGCACTAGATAAACTGTTGATAATTATTCAAAATGAAGACATTGCCAACCTCATCCATAAGGTAATTCACATAAATAAAGGAGTGCTGCTGAGAATGCCTGTTAAAATATAGGAAGAGAAGCTCATTTTGAGTAAGGTTATTTTCTCATAGCACTTGAAGGAAGACCTATGTTTAGTTGCCTTCTAAAAAACAAAACTGGTGGTAACAGAATCTAGTTTCATGACACAAAGTTATCTGCCTCCAAATACATGTTTTAATGCATATTTATTCTTACTAATCATGACAACGTATAGAGTTTATACATATGGAGGCTGGAGTAGTTTTGCTTCTAGTTCTGTGATACTCTGGTGGCAAGTGACTAGGTATTCCTGACATCCATGGGTTATGAACACATACTGGACAGAAAGTCCAAAATAGTAACTCAGAAAATATATTTTGAAGTTCGATGCTTAGTTTTTGATATTTTAGGTAGCAGAGGAAAATTCTTCTATTTTCTTTTATGATGTATTTATTTTATTTTCCTTGCTTACACATCTGTGATTTGAAATATTCTTAAAACAGATACCTGGCTTGGTAACTTTGAAGAGGCTTTCTTGTGTCAGCTTTGCGGGTGTCGATAGCTTGGATGATGTGAAAAATCACACTTACAATGAATTGTTTGTATCTGGTGGTTTTATTGTGTCAGATGAATCTGTGCTTAATCCAGAGTCCATCACAGTAGGTAAGTGTGTGGGCTGGCAGCACGCATGTCATTTTCTTTTTTTGTCTTAATTTTTTAAGTTTCAATTTCAGCATTGGAGAAATGTTCAGAGGCTCTGTTCAGAGGAGTTCAGAGAAGAATTAAGTTCTCCATCAGATAGTTTTCATCGAGAGTATTTGAAATGTTTTTTGCAGAGCTATTTTAGTGTTTTTTCTTACCTCACTGATTGGCTTTTGTTTTGGAGAACATTTCTGGAGAACATGTGAAGTTGGAGTCTGATAATTATTAAACAACCTGATCTTGTCTTTCTGTGTTAGACTATGTAGTTCTGCATAGCAGCCTTTTATTCTTTGTTACTCAATCCACAAATAATCTAGCCAAGAATAACGGAAAAACTACATTCTTTCACTTTATAATGCAGTGGTGATTTATAAGAAGCTGGTATTATCCACAGAGAGCATGCATGATAGAATTCAGCTTTTTATGTAAGCAGCCACCAGTGGTATGGCTCTGACCTATAAGAAGAAACAGACTCGGTTTTGGAATATGGTCACAACTTACCTGCTAGGAAGAAGAAAACCTAAAGAACTGGGGGTTATGTTCATGGTTGTGTAACTACTAATGACAGTAACTGCAAAAATAGTTTTTATTTATGTATTTAAATAGTATTTTGACTTGTGTACCACAAAATTTAACTTCTATTTCAAATATTTCCAAAACAGATAAACTGAAACAGTTCTTAAAGTTTCTTGAGGATCTAAATACTCCTGATGGAAAATGGCAGTGGAAAGTCCACTGCAAAATACATAAAAAACTTAAAGAGCTGGGAAGGTAAGCAGTGTTCTTCAGATACCAGCAGATAAAATGATTCTGGTTTTAAATTATGTTCTAAAAATCCAATTAAATAGAACTCAATATTATGTTCATTTCTTGGTCTGCATTTAAGACTGACCTTAAATTAAGTACCTCTTCAATAATGGATTTCTATTCCAGAGTGAATGCTAATGCTCTGAGTCTGCTGACACTTTTGAATACCTATCAAAAGAAGCACTTGGTTGAAATTCTCTCTTACCATAATTGTGATTCTCAAACTCGAAATGCTCCAGAATTAGACTGTCTTATCAGGCTCCAGGCTCAAAATATACAACAGAGACATGTTGTCTTCTTAACAGGTAAAAAGTAAAATATGGAAACTTGGCTTCCTTCCTGAATATCAGGTGGCACACACTAATATAAAATCTCCTTCTCTGTATTTAGAAAAGAACCTCAAAACACTTTCCAGTTATGTTGACAATGGAATAGTAGTTGCAACTGTGGATGACTTCATGCAAAATTTTAAAAGTCTTGTTGGGTATCACAACTCAGTTACTGAAGAAAACAGCCTCCCTCCCTCTGATCACGAAAGACAATCAGGTAATATTTCAAGCACTAAAGCTTTTTCCCCTTCTATTTAGATGTATGGGGTGGAGGTCTTTGAAACAGTGTGGCTTTACTGTTCCTGTAAAAGAACACTACAGAGGGCAAGGAAAACCCAACTCTCAAGCTACTCTTTTTCTATTTTAAGTGATGGGGAAAGCAGCTGGGATAGAGTGCCAAAAGAGATCTTAAATACGTAATTACAGTCTAACATGGTATCTGAGAAAGTAGACAAGTGCCAAAGTGGCATTCCACTCTGTTTACAGGAAAGGATAAGCTTAATCATACTGTTTTAGAAACTGAGGACTGAAATGTCAGTAATTGTAGTTCTTTAATTGTCTGATCAAATACTGACCTACTGTATAACTTTAGATGCTGTTTTGACATTAACCCCTTTGGAGCTGGGAGTTGGGATTTCCCAACACTAAACATGAACACAATGCGCAGAAGCTTTTAGCATCGGAGTAACTGGACACTCACACAGAGGGTTAAGTGTGTATGTTGAGTAAGTGAACAAGAGTGCAGAAGACCAAGACTTAAGTGATATTGGACTTACAGACCTGAAGCGTAACACTCTGTGAGTAGTGTATAGCTTTTCTAATAAAAGTTTGTATTTCAGTAGAATAGGACTTCTCTCTTTTTTTAATGTAGTTCTTGTAGCAAACGATGAAAAGGATGAGGAGGACATGTCTCTGGATTCAGGGGATGAAACATCACAAATAGAAATCTGCAATGATGCCTCTAAGTATAATACTCATTTTGAAGCTTTGCAGAGGGAGGCCAAGGGAGTAGTTGCAAAAGGGAGCTGCGTATCTGTTACAGAGGTGTCTCCTGAAGCACAAATTGGTTTGATGGAAGAGACTTCTAAAATTGACTCGGAAGGGATACTACCAATTACACCAGTTTCTACAACATGCTCTGCTGAAGGAGAAAAACACAATTCAGTTGAACAAGTTCCTTTCAATAACTTCCAAGTTTATAGCAGACAATTAAATATGTCCCATCAATTCAGTCACTTTAATGTACTCACTCATCAGACTTTTCTGGGAACAACATACCCAATTTCTACAAGTCAAAGCCAAGAAGGGGGCAGTTATTTCCTATCTGATTGCAGTCAGAGCATGGACACAGAAAAATCGTCATTGCCTGGTAGCTGGGATAGAAATTGGGACTCTTCCAGGCCATATTCAAAACAGAAATAAATTCACAAGTTTCTTTTTATAAGTTGCTGTGGACTTTTCTGTTTCTAAAATGGTGGATTAACAATTTCTATTTTATTCTGGAACAAAATGTTTCTTGCCCTTTATCTCAAATGTTTTCTTGTCTTATTTAAATCATGATGGCCTGTACTTGTTGAAAGCATCTGAAAACTGAAATAAATATATATATTTTTTAACATTTATTGTACTTGAATTATCTTGTTTGTTGGCACTTTTAAGTTTCTACGTTTGTATTTTACCTGTACTCGGGCTTCAGTTTGAAGTCTGTTCTAATGTAAAATTGAATGTTTGCCTAAAATATGTGAAACAGCCATTTTTTAACTGTAATAGTATCCAAATTCCTTTTCTTTACATAAATATCAAAATTTATGTATTTATTTGCCATTTGACACAAATTTTGTACAAATGTTTTTACATACTATAAGGCAGTGTAGTTATTTTAATGAATATATACTGGATTTTGGCTAAATACCTCAATTAAAATAACCAGTGGTGCAGTTCCATTATAAAAATAAACTCTTAATGCACAAGGGACTTGTTAACAATTTGCATTGTCTGTGTTTTATATTGTTTTTAAAATACATAAAGTATACATAAATTTTATTTCATGAACTGCAATCTTGTGTGTTTAATATCTCATGTTTCATGCTTATTACAAAATCATCAATATAATTCTTAAAATGTGTATGTTGCCATTTTTATTTAGGACAAGTACTGTTGGGAAGGTGGTAACAAAACCCTACAGATGAAGGTTTTACCTTTATTAAACTCTTGTTTTGTGATTTATCATCATATTCAGGCAATGTCTAGAAGCAGCTGCTGCTGGGAAGGAGGAGCTCTGTGACATTTTTAAAATACACTGAAGCACAGATGTGCACTAACATGATGTCAGGTTATCGGTCTTCTGTAGTTACCTAGAAGAGAAATGCTTTTACCTAAAGTTATCTCATCTTTTGAAAACTAAATGAATCCAAAATAACATTTAGCCAAGTTTGGAAGATTTGAACACTGACCTGTTCAGACCTTGTTTTTAAGTAAGCGTTCCTAAACTGAGTTCTACTGCCTTGGTTGCAACACAGTGCAGTGTGCTGTACTGCTTCAGTTGAGAGGAAAAATAATGCTTGATTCAGTTATTTCACATTTTGGTGGACTTAGAAGCCAGGATTACTTGAGTTAATAGACATACTGTCTAAGACTAGAAGCTGTCTGAATAATTAACGTAGAAGCGATGCCATATCTGTAAAAATACCAAAAAGCACTAGCCAAGCCCTTCAAAACACATCTTAATTGTTTTTATTTATCAAAATACAAATACTTACAATCTTATTAAAAACAGACATGTCACAGTGGTTTTTATTAAGTAGATGTATGTCTTCAGTCAGCCTGAAGGCCATTCTAAGCAGAGAACCCACCATTAAAACTAAAATATTTTAAATCTGAAACACAACATGACCCTGTAGTATGTCAAAATTCCTGTAATAAGTTAAAACATTAAAAAAAATTCAAAATTTATTAGACAAATACTCTGCCTTTACATAGAGTAAAATCTACTTGTGTATACCTTTTAAAATGGTGAAATAAAGATCTCTTCTTGTCCTGTAGCTGGAATTAAGCCAGTCTCCAACTCCTTCTGTTTCTGCAAGAGTCCCTGAAATAAAGGGAATGTAAATATGAATGTTTGGCCTTCTTTCTGCAGCCTCAGCTAATAGTGTCACTGTTTCACCCACTGAAAACACTTGGGTTCACAGCTTTTCCAATATGCAACTCATGTCATCTAACACAATCTATTCAGAAGAGCAGGAGCTGTCAAGATTTCCTGTCTTTGCAAAAAAACTCTGTTCCAAAGTAGAAGCCTGTGCTAACATTTCCAGGGATATAAGTAAGTGAGAGCAATGCCTTTTTTTTCTGTTAAGTTACTAGCTGCTTACTTTCTATGACTTGATGAATTGCTTCCTTAGATTATCAACATTAACTGCTATTTACTGTGTTAATGGATCAGTGAACTTGTTTTGTCCTTTTGAAAATTAGTTATTTTTTTTTTTAATTTGCAAGTTACAACACAAAGGCAGATAATAATTTTCTCTTAAATGATTCAGCAATGTTACCGGATGAAACAAACAGATGAAATGAAAACCAGAACAAATTCTGCTTACATGGTTTGCAAAAGTGATAAAATCTGCCTAGACAAAAGTAAGGTAAAGAATGTAGACAGGGACAAGCAGTGAGATCTTTCTTTGCACGTTGCTGGCCTGCAGGTGGCTGGCAAGGTTGCTTAGCCATGGCAGGCTGCAACCTGCTGGCAAGTATTCTCATTTCTTATTAAAATATGTTCTACTTCTTTAAAAAATAAAGTTTTGGCTCTTCTTTTTCCTGCATGAGGAAACTTGAGCTTATTCCACTGACTTTTGATTTAAGTGGGGAAAATAAGTCTCTTGTGCTTCCTGTTACTACTGTCATCTGAAACCCAGGGAAAGATTTCAGGGCAGCAGCCAAGACAAAAGGTGATTTCTACAGTCCATTCTTACTAGGATGAATACTAGCTAGGATATTACTGGAACATCCTGACAGTATTAATCTGTCACTCTGGATGTGTACTTAAAAGACTAAAAATGGTCAAATATGTTTTGAATTTGCCCAGACAAAAGGACTGCTCCCAGCTATTTGGATTTCAGAAGTTACTTCAGAATTCCTGAAAAAAAGACACTTCTTATCTAAATTATGTTTCATTCAAAACACTGCATTGCTTTTCCTTTTACAATGAAATACTAATGCAAAGCAGCTGTCATCAGCAGAAGTATATAATGAGTATCTGAGTTCAACAGTTAATGTCCTATATGTATTCTGCTGCTGCTAGGATAATTTGGAAAAGAAAGTCATGTGATTTAAATTAAGTCATTTTTAGAGGCAAGGTCCTTTGAAAGACTAACGTTAGTTTTCAGTCAGTATAAACTGTGACTGCACACTGTATAGCAAAAATATCTCCAAGCTTGTGTCTCAAGTTTGTCATCACCAGTATTAGCACCTTGAAGCTACATGGCTTCAGCCAGAACAAGGATCAATTTGTGCTTTGAAGCTGCCTCACTCTTAACTACAATGCCTCTTGTATATGAAGCCTGGATACAGAACACTTAAAGGCTGTGGTTTATTAACGTGTTTACGAGCATTGGGAGAGATCTGATCCAGTCCAAGCTACCTGGAAGCCACTAGAAATTACTAATCTTTTAGTGCTCTTGTATTTTTTTTTTTGACTTACAGCTTAACCAGGCCCTCACTGTGTCCCCTCATGACTTCATCTTGAGGAGAACCACAATTCTTCATTGTGCAAAGAATTTTCCTACTCCTGAGGTATTTGGTGTGCACAGCAGAACTGTGTCTTCCTAAAGCTCTGCAGGTAACTAAGACACCTAATCACTGGCTATTCTGTTACACTCAAATCTGTCAGTCTTAATTCCTTTTATTTAGGTCATTGATGCAAGTTATTGCCTAGGGGCATAGAAGAGTGGCGCTACTCGTAAAACACTGCTTTTAGTTTGAAGGCATTCAAAAAAACAGAGAAGACAGATAGTGACATGTTTGGATTTTGAACGCTCCTCGAAATGTAAGCTTAAAGAAAACCTTTCTGTTCTGTCTTGTAATTCTCTCTCAGGCCACAGCAGCATTAAAAGAAACACTCCTTGTAATTTGTCTGCAGATTTAGATCTACAGTCTGAATCTGCCGTGGACCATGCTCTGCTGATACTTTTTAAGCATAAACATAAATTTGTAAACATATACAAAGGAACAGCTAGCTATCTTAGAAATGTTCACACTCCAAATGTGTTAAGTAGGTTATGTTTCCAGGATAGATGCATAAGCACCACCTCTTTAACTATTCTGCAGCAGTTGCACAGCTCTGTCATGACTAGCTCTCGTAAAGTGCACTTTTATTAACAAAGGCTCTAGTATGAGGTTAACAATTTATTTTTCCCTTGAAATTGAAATACCCATATTATAAGCAACTCTTATTAGCAATACATAGAGACTAATAAAGCCATTCCTCTTGGTATCAGTTTTATCAGGTGCTTCACAGTCTCATAGGTAGCTAAGGAGAGTCTGAAGCTGGACATAACACACGAAAAGCAAAATTAAAGGTAGAAGGAGAAACAGAAGAGCCAAAACTTATCAATACAATATGAAATGAATGAAAGGCTAATGCTCACGCCCAGTCGTTTGCAATGCTCATTCTGAATTAAGGTATGTTAGAACATTTGTTCGTTCGGTAACTTACCTGGCGTAATTCTGACAATCCTTTGAGAATTGCTTGTTGTCTTTCTCTGATTTTAACCACATCAGGATTCAGAAGAGGATCTCTAACGTGATCAGAGCTAAATATCTGCCGTGATGTTGGGTAAGAGTCTAAAAGTAAATATGTATCAAATAAATTAGTAATACTCTAAGAATTTGGTTTTAACTTGGTTTTAATTTGGAAATACTAGCTTACGAAAATATATATTTATTAGATTACAATCACTGTAATCTAATACAGTGATTTTTGGTGGTATAATTTTTAATTATTATTTTTTAATACAGACTGTAAAACTACAATGCATGTAGTCTTTATGCTGTTGTGCCACACTTGGGTTACTGTAGAATTCAGTAAAATACCTGAATGAGCAAATTATAGCACTATAGAACTAAGTGACATTAATAACCTTTCTTCTCTTCTACACGAAGCAGTTGACAATGCATTTAAATACCATTAAACTGTTGATACTGTGGGTCGTGTGTCGCAGGTCTCGTCACTGCTGCAGCTGGATCAAGACAATATACTTCGTTTGTTCGAACATAGGGAACAAAGTGGGAAGAGGGAGGCCTCCCAGGGTCGGTGAGTGGAGCAAGAGGTCTCCTTTGCCGTGTGTCTGTATTGGTACTTTTGTCTCTTCTACTTTTATTGTTAAGCACCAGGAAGTTAGAAGCATGTATCTGTTTTTGTTGTCCTTGTTGTCTGTTCTTAACTGCTGGAACAGGTGGCGATTCAGATCTGTGTGAAAGAATTTCCATTAAAAAGAAAAAATACATAAGTAACGTGATTAATTGGCTTGAGCAGTAGAGACAGGAGTACTCAGAGGACTGCACTTTTGACCAGACATTCTTGTGTATTTCTAATAATAGACAATCAGGTGCATCCAAATTCGTTCAAGAATAAAACAGAATAGAAAAAACAGCATCGATTTCACTATCCATGATACATTTCATTGATGTAGGGTATTAACTTACCTTTCTTCATTCAAATGATTCTTATGTAATTGTTCTTCCTAGAAGAAAACAAAAATAGTCAACAGCAGAATAATAGCTTCATGTCTTATATTAAGCATTTTCATTTTTCTAGAAAAGTTTGTTCTGAAATTCAAAAAGGACTGTTTGATCTGAGCTCTGGATAAAGATATTTATCAAAGATTGCACTAAGACTTATTTGTAGTATCTGTGAACTGAATGGAACCAATTACAGAGAGTTAAAATTTTGCTTTTATTTTCTATGTCTATGACAGCTCTAAGCACAATCAAAAATATTTGATCTATTTCCCAAAGTCTGTAGAAAGCTTCATTTCTAAACCTGAAAGGTTCAGTCCAAGATAATAATTATTAAAGGAGAAGCCCTTCTAGGTAAGATAGGTGGCAGTTTTTGCTTGCAACTGAAAAAATATTAATATAGCTCACACTTCATACAGTATCAGACAATCTTTAATTGTCTGCTTACTCTTCTGCTTAAAACTTATTGGCCATCTCTGGCATACAGAATTCTTGTATCTTTCAAGAACAGAACTGGAAGGTAAAGTCAACAAACTCAAGTAAACCAACAAATTCAGTTTAACAAATAAATTATTCACATCTTGAAAAACACCTACACGAACACCCAGTTCACATACAGTTTATCCCAACAGCTTCTAAAATATATTTAGGTAGCCCAGTACAAACTGGCTGAACAGGACCGAAGTGGCCACCTTCTCCTACACGAGACCTTTTCATTGGAAAGTGTGAGAGAGCAAGGTGCTGTATGTCTGTGTACAAGCACATGTACAAACACACACACACAGAGTGAGAAATATACTGGTTAAGTGTTTTATTTAAGTGTAACTTATTTTCTTTAATCCAGCCATAGGTTGCACTGCTACATGTTCAGTGCATCCTCAGTAGTTTTTTTTTTTAAATATTGCTAGATGTAACTATCACTAGGGCAAAATATTTACAGGACAGAAGAGGGCAAGTCAGTGACACAATTCCACCCTGTGCATCGCTTTCAGTGATGATCCCACTTTATATAGTGAATCAGTGATAACAAATAAAGAGAATAAACACTTTGGAAGATTGAAATAACATCAAAATGTAAGTCGGGAAAAAAAAATGTACCTAGTCTTCTGATCATGATGTTCAAACATTGCTCTAATACTATTATTTACCAAAGCACAGCAGGAACTGATTATCCTGTCCAGATGGAACCCAGTGAGACTAGTCTTAAAAACGCCCATGCCTAGGGTCCAGCACAAAGAGTTACCTTGCAGACTGTGTGTCCTTTAGTCTTCCTGCTCATGTCCTGGTGAGGTGACGGAGACCTCTCCGAAAAGCTGCCCTTCTTCTGGCAGAGATTCCCAGGGGTATTTCTTTCTACCAACTGTAGCAGCTCCATTTGTCGTCTTACTTTGTTTTCTTCCCTTTGTTTTTGTAACTGTTTAGGGTATCTTTCTGATGCTGGAATGTATCTTTTTCCAGGTTTGTTAATGTTCCAGTCAGGTCTTTTGCCACATTTTGCTACAGATTTAACTTGTCTTTCTTTTCTTGCAAATGGTTCATATAGATCATTGTAAATGCCATCATTCTCCTCTTCTGCCGTTTTATTTTTAACTGTACAGAGTATTTCTTTTTGGCATTTTTTGCTTTTAGATGTGTCTTTATATTCTATGGAAATATCAGGTGATCCGCAACACTTGGTTCTTTCCTCAGCTGACTCAGAATATATTGACATAATAAAGTCATCTAAAACAAAATGTATTTTAACTCTTATATAAGCTATTCAAATGACTTCTCTGACTTCTGTCTGCACATCAATACTTACTTATAGATTGTACTCAAAAATTACTGTTACAAGCTTATAATGTTTTTTATTATTTGCAACGTGGAAGCAGAAGAAAACAAAATAGCAAAAAATGTAGAACAAAATCAAATCAGTGCAAGCAAAAAATTTAAGTAGAAGGAAACTACATTATCTTAAAATGTAGAGTTCAGTTTCTGTCTCAGTAGCCAATAAAGAACAAAACACAGCTTCTATTTAATTATTTAGCAATAATGGTTTAGCTATATTCACAATGATACTGCAAGTAACTTATTTTCCCAATATTTGTCTTCCAGTAGAGATCAGCACCGTTAAAAGAAACAAACAAAAATATTAATTTGCTCAAGCCAACAGCCATCAAAGAAAGCTTTCACTTCTCTTTTTGATGACAAGTTAATAGATTAATTTCACTTCTAAATACAAGGCATAAAGTGACTGAATGTTTGTGTTAAATCTGCTCTTACAGACCCCATCTATAGCATTAACAGATACAGATTACACTGATCTGAGTTTCTTGGTGCTGTGATACATCATCAGGATGAAGGCTACACGGCAGACTATTTAGATGCACCCACAGCATTTTGGGCTGTAACAGGAACTGCAGACAGTTTTTGTACCTGTTTGAATGTCAAGTCTTGGCTTTTCTATCTTCTAATTTCACATTTATTGAGAGCATTTCTTCTAATATACCTAAGGATTTGTTAGGAACCCAACTCAGCTAGATACCATAGCATGTTACTTAAGCATGTGACTGAAGAATATTACAATATATGCTAAAATCCCTTAAGAATTTTAATGTATTAATTAATTAATACATAACTTGTGGCTATGACTAAAAACCAGAATCAGACTGGCTGATTTTAATTTGTAACAGCTAAGTAACAGCTACATAAACGTATCATGTATTTAGAATATAATCAGCATTAGCAAGCCACTGTGCATTTTTCACAAATCTATCAAAGCTCTTTGCCAACACTTATGTCTTTGTCGTCTTACTTCGTTTTCTTCTCTTTGTTTCTGTACTCAATATTGCAATTGCAAGAATATTTTACTTGTGATAAGCTAACATGCCTGCGTCTAAACATTCCTTTATAGTTTTGTTCCGTTCTGACAGCGGTCTGTAGGTGAAGTTATACAAACATGCTTTTATCCTTAAAATTATTATTTTATTTATTTTATTAATTAAAGGGCTGCGTACCTGTTTGTACAGCAGTGTCCTTCCGAGGAGAAGTCTGTTGATCAACTTTACTGTTAATGTCATTAGAAAAAATATGACTTCGCTGTGAAATGCCTGTATTATAATTTTCAAATACAGTATCACCTAAAAATGAATACATGATTAAATTAAATATATGTATTTAAACCATACTGTCAAGTTATCACACTATTGTGGTCTTTGAATGCAAAGACAGAACTATGATTCAGCTCCTGTTGTTGTTCTAGTTTTGTTGAAAACCAAGCTGACATTACTTAGGTCTGAATATTCCATATGCATTTCTGGTAATATCCTTCCCTTATAGAAAGTATCACTTAAAAAGATACCATATTCTCAGTTAACATGGAAGACTTTAAATAAGCTGAAATGAAATTTGATTTCTGAAGCAAAGGAGCAGTTTCTGGTCCTAATATGAATGCAGACTTTGTGACTGGCAAAAACAAAACAGTAACAACAAAAGCAAACAAACAACATTGGCTCATGCCAATGTCAAAGAATGGGAAACTGAATATAAAAAGGTTGGTACTTGCCACCACCAAGATTCTTCTGGAGTTTTGAAATGTCATGTCCTTTCTGTGCCAAGTCTCGAATGCGCTGTTCTTGTTTTAACCTCTGTGCTAATTCCTGAGCTTTCTGCATTGTCTGATAAAGCTCATTTGTTTTAAGGGTCATGAGTTCCTATAATAAAACATATACCATTATTTATTCTGAGAGTAAGATAAACAAGGCTAAACAACCTCCACATAATCCCTTAGGTTTACACATATTCTTATTTCATGTACAATGTGCTTTAAATAAAAAAAAATAGCCAAGATTAAAAATCTATCTTCCTCCTCCTATGACCACAGGAAGGAGATAGTAGAAGCCTCCATAAAATAAGGCAAAATATCCCTTAATCTGAGGTTTTGCATTTTAGACTATGGGTTTAAGGTTCAGGAGTCTGGGCCAAGGAAATCCTCCTTTCCAAACTTTGCTTCTCTCTCCACAACAGTTATTCCCCTACTAAAACTTCACTACCAGAAAGAAAAACTTCACTATTGGAAAGAAAAACAGTTGAGAGCAGGATGCACTGTAAAGGAGCTGAACTGTTACAGGGAAAAATGACTTCCCCAATTTTTAGTCATTTCTTTTACTGTCTACAGGCAGAGGCTACATCTCTCCCTCCAGGAAATTCAGATAAATCACTGATCCAGTACTGCTGCAGTTCTAGGGGAGGGAGCATCGCTGTCCAGCAACACAGAATTCTCCTACTGTTCTAGAAAGGAAAAAACACTAAAAGCTGCTATTGTGCCAAAAGGGAAAGAAAAACATCAGATGAGCCCTTAACCTCTGTTCTGCCCTTACTACAGATCCTTCTGTAAGAAGCAAGAATGCAATAAAATGCAAAATGTGCACTCACAGGTCTAGAAGGTCAGTTTAAAATTAGCAGCTAGAGCTTTATGAAGTTAACCTTAGAACATGCCCTGTTTTTTTCTTTTTCTAATGACTTTTCCAAAATATATTCTGAAAATATCTTTAATCCAGAGTAAAATCACACCCAGTCAGTTACTGCTCAGGGTACTCAAGCATCTTAAAATCACTAACTTATGTACTTCCATTGCATACTTTCGTTTACATCATTTTTTGTATTTAAAATTATTAATCACATTTCTGCATTATTTTAAATTTTAACTGAATTTCTGCTTCTTGTAATCCATTTCTCTCCCTAAAAAGGAGACAAGGACAAGGGCCTTGTTCAAAAACCTGTCTTTAATTAGTATGTAGTTTTAAATATAATGACCGAGGAAACACATTCCTGTTTCAAATATCTAAAATACAAATAGTTTTAATTTTCAAAAAGATGAAGAAACACTATTTCTCAAGTTAAATAAAACGAGTTGACAATTATTCCATTCTTCTCAAAAACTACCGTTATCACAGAGTTCTGTAACTATAAGTCTGATTACCGTTTTGAAGCTTGGAAGGAGATTTTTCCATACTTCATAATAATTACATTAATTGCAATGGACACACAGCAAAATCCCCTTCATAGTTTCAAAATATGATGCCACTTTTCACAGCAGTTAAAAGTAGTATATGAAAACAGTATTTCAGCAGTGATCACCTCATGGGTCTTACCTCTATTCACAATAACTAATTTTACTAAGTACAGATAAGTCAGTAAGATTCCATTTATTTGCACTAAACAAAATGCAAAAACCCACTTCCTTTTGTTTTTGCTTCTGCATATCTTCTTCAAACTGTTTCTGCATTAGTTCTCTTTCTCGGGCTAGACGCTGTTCTTCCTCTTGCTCTTCCCATTTCCTCTGCTCTTCCTCCAGTTGTTTCTTCTTCCGCTTTTCTTCTACTTGAGCCATTATTGCTTTCTAGCATTATAATTAAAAAAGTAGAATTAAAAAACACACATATACATATTTAAATATGTACAAAATAGATATTCTACTAAGTAAAATTTATTTCAAAGACTCCTTTTTTTTTCTATTTCTCACAAGCAAAGTATTTGCCTTATTGTTTCCATTAAAAAATCACTAGCTCTAAAGAGCAGTTGGGAGGTGATGTGCTAAGATATAAAGGAAGTATCTTTCTATGTGATGGTGTGGTATTTTTTGTAAGGAAATGGTGTTCTTATTTTTAGCTTATATACTGTAAATTAATTCTTTGATCTAGAATAACAGTTTGATTGTAAGACTTCTTTACATTGCCCTAGAGACATCTTAATGAAGATTCACATATAATTAGAGTGCTGTAGAGTAATATATATGATAGCAAAGCAGATAAAATTTTAAAAGTCACAGACTGTATGTCTCCAAACATCAGTCCTATTGATCAGCTTAGACTGGAGAACAGCTGCACACGAACCCCAGTACAGCTCTAAAGATACTATATCTCTAAAGATACAATACTATTTTTCATCCACTCTTTTCATTAAAACAGGATTTGAGTTTAAGACCTGATGTTCTAACTGTTTCTGCCGCCTTCTGTCTCTCTCTTCAATCTGGGCAGGATCTAGGAGAGCTGTCATTGATCGAAGGAAACTATGAACAAAGAAACATTTGAATTTTTTAATTTAAAAAAATCCCAAAACCATCAGATTTCAAGTAGTACTTTCAAAGTCAGACTATCAGATTTTATAAAGTTTCTATTATGAAATTAATTGCAGTAAGAACAAAGTAATATTATTTGCAGTAAACTTTATTAGTGAACAATAGAAACATCAGTGTCTTCTTTAAAACCAAAAAGTGTTTCTGAACAGCAAAACCTAAATGAGTAGCATTTACAGTTTTGCAGAATGTTTTTCAAATATGTTTTAATTTTTAAGGAGATAGATACAAGAAATTGACTGAGAAGAAGATTATTCTTACACAGCTCGCTCACCTGACTTTCTGACTGTGTTCCACAGGACTGTTTTTAGCAGCTTTTTCGGCATTTCCCACCTTTGAGGGCATGAGGTTGCCTAAAGCTGCAGGTGAGAAAGGGTGAATAAAAGCAGTCAACTCCTTAGGATCAGGTGATGGGCAAAGAATTTCAGGCTGCTTTTTGTACACTCCATTTAAGGGGTGTTGTGCATTAGCATCAAGGTGGTTCTTTAAAGAATCAAAATGCATTGCCCATCTGTCATGCTCTTCAGCCTAAACAAATACAAACAACAGAACACAGAAATGGACTCAATTACACTCCTTTTGTAAACAAAATAGACAAGACACATTTTGTACAACTGGAACATTTGGAACCTCTACTATTGAGTTATAATGCACACAGGATTTAATTCCCTGAAGGGAAAAACAGTCACTAAGTTTGTTGTTAAAATATGAATCAAATCAGAAATTATACATCTGAATTGATATATTTTATCAGCAACATGTCTATACTATATTTTCAGTATATCTACTTTTCCAGCAACTAGGAAGTGCAAAAATTAATTAATCAAAATTTCAATCAAGTTAAATTCCGGCTTTTCTATTAAATTATTCAAGCCATTACTATTCAATTTTGTATTTTTTCTAACAGTACTGCAGACTGCTTGACTGACCCATCAGCATGCTGACCACTTAGCCACACTCCCCTCCTCTTACTATATCCATATTCTCTCTCTAGTGACAACAAATGACATCTTTTACCTTGGCCTGCATTTTGATTCCGGACAGTAGCAGGATTATTGTGATTTGGGACTACCTACTGTCTCTTATTAGGTATTAACTCTGGGCCTGCTTTTATACCAGAGATGCTCCTATTTCATATTTTCAGCTGGACAAGGCTGCCTGTTATAAAGAAGTAGGCCCTTTTTCAGGATCTTTTCCATCCACACCAATCATTATTTTCAAAAAAACACAAACACACACAAAATAACCCTATTTTATGGAAGAATTTTTCATAGAGGTGACATCTCAGATTTAAATCTCCATTCTTCCTTCTCCACCTAGACTTCTTTGATTCAGTGTTGGCAAGTGAGCATTCTACGGTATCACTACCAAAAATATTAAGACAGAGAAAATATTTCTCTTCTAAAATGAGTGTTTTTTTCTGGAGGGACTTGAGAACCATTCCTTCAAAATTTGCCTTCTGTGAAATAGAAACTAACACACCTACTTAAAGGTTTTGGGAATAATTCCCCTCAAACAAAACTGTCAAAAAAGACAAGAAAATGAAGGTCCGAAGTACTAAGAATCCAAGTGATTCTGTCTGCTGTTCCTTGAGGTTTTTCTCTGCTTTTTATGAAAGACCAGATTAGAGATGTGGGGAAATGTATTTTATTCGTATGTAATCCTGAAGTATAATATGCAGGAGGGATAAGAGTGTAACACGCACAAGCACACAAAAAAGAGTCACCAAAGAAAATGAGATTAAATGCTTAAAACTTCTTTTTTTAAAAAAGGTTAGAAGTGAAATTGCAGTCAGGTGGCTCACTGGTGACTGCAAACATCTTTCAACAACAAGGAGATCTAATTAGAAAACAAGGCAGCTAATGATGAAACGTTTCACACCTGGGTTCCCCACACAGCTACAAAGCTCCATCTGCAAAACAAATCCAGTTCCTTCAGCAGCTTGGGAAATGGGAAGACTGTTATTGTGTGTAAACAGGTAACTGATCTTGGCACCAAGATTTTTGAGGGGATAGAGAAGGAAGCCCTCTTCTAGTATGATAAATTTTGCAATTAAAATTAAGTATTTCTTTTTCAAAAAATTAACTGCTGTATCAAAATTTGTAAATTCTTAAACTAGAAGTAAAAAATTTAGCCTTTAATTCAGAAGGCCGTAGGCTGTGGATGTTCATTTCAGGCAAATGTTGGTAACCAAGCTTCTTCCTTAGCAATATTTTGGAACACGGTAGATGGAATGGACATCAGGGAGAGATAAACATAGAATGAGCCTTGTGGTCCCCCGAATGAAGACCCCCAAGAACATCAGTCTAGTTATGAAAAGGAAGGAAATTGATTGCTATCAGTGTAATAGTAATCCAAAGTCACACAAAAGAAAATAACTTTGTTTTATGGATATATTTTAGAGTAGAGAAAAATACTTGGTTAGTAAATCAGGTCAGAAATTTCCTGTCTAGTCCTATCAATGCTCTCTGCCCTTCTGATCAGACTTCACACTGGCAGGGCTTTGTATTTAAGCATGCAAAGTTTTGTAAATGACCCTCTGTATGAAAACCTCCAGGGTAAAAGGTATACTGACCATTTTTGCTATCATGATGTTATTAATTTACTAAAAATTTCTTTTTACCAAGTAGTGTCTGACCAGAACTGCTACCACACCTTTCAAAACTTAGTGCCTCCAGCCCTTAAAGGAGGAAAAACAAAAACAAAAAAGATAAGCAAAGCACAGTCACACCACCAAGCTTTTATCTCTGCAGTAAGCTCTCTACACATCAAATGAGATACAGTGCAGACTGTTCCTTGCCATCCAAATACTGGAAGAGTTATTAGCTGGCTGCTTTGCTAAAGGCTTATGCTGAAAACCTGGATGTGCTACAGGTAAAAAAACAATTTTGTCACTACTTCATTATGCCTAAAATGTTATCCTTGTGTCTCAGAGGTAACAAAACCCATTTGAATCAGATGCTATGAGGGCTACAAAACAAATGAAGTGTTAATGAGACCTGAAAAAAATCATATGGGATGCACCTGAAGGTAGATTAGGCAAATGAATCATTAGACAGTTACAAGTGAGTTGCCTCTAAGAAACTCTTCAGAGTAGAGAACTAGTTTTTGTAATCAAGAAAAGAAATCTCAGCTGTGGTATACTTCTTACAAGTATTATCACTTATAATAACCTTCATTATTGAATACCAATGAACTTGTTTTTTTTCATGTTTCCTCTGTCAAAACATAACAGCAAGTTGTTAGAACTGTCTGAGTTCTGGCACCTCTTGTTACTTTATATAAAAAAAAAAATGGATTTTTTTAAGGACTGTATGAGATATGGCTTGATGCGGGGGGAACGCAGGGGTCAGAAATGACAGAAAAGCTGATGGATGTAGTAAAGACTTTTTCTTACTCCAAAATGTCACTCTAATCTGCAGCTACCTTTGATATAATTAGTTTTTCTTTTTCTTTTTGTAGCTTAACTTCTTCCTTCTGTTTGTCTGGCTCTTCAAGCCACTCTTTCTGTTGCTCATGCTTCACAGCATTTAAAGGTTGTTCCTGTGGTGCAGCTTCCTAGAGTAAGATAGATAACAGTCACCCACAAAAAGCTAGGCAGAAAGTTTTGTCTTCAACTGTTAAACCTAACCTAGCTGCTATTTTACAAAAGCAATGCCTGGAAATTTGTAACTGTGACAACTGTCTGACTGTTCTACAACAGTGCTTCTGCTTTATCAAAGCTGTTAAATAAGTTAATCTTAAAATGTTATTCTAGCTTGAACTATAACTGATTATACACAATGAGAATAAAAATCTTTTTCTCTTTCTGCTTGCTATAGTTCACAGCTCAGTCTGCATTGCTGACAGATTCAGCATTGTTATCTAATTAGTAGTGATCTGCTTCCAGTATATGCTAGATGCCATCCTTCTTTTGTTCCTACTTATACATCCATATTACTTAAAAACTTTATACTCCAATGGCACTGTCAGTTTTCAATGCTATCAGACAAAAATCATGCCTCTTAGGAGTATCTGCTAGGCATAATTGAAAACTGTATCTGAAATAGTATGCAATCAATACATTTTAAAGTAGTCTTCTATTTCCAGTAGATTCCCATTTATCTATTTCTTTAATCTATGCTTAAGAACTATGTAACACTGCCATTTGCACCTCTAATACTACAGCTCATCCCTGAAAATGCTGTCTTTGGTGTCATTATTTTGAGATAATTCATTTAGACACAGTACTCCAGAGAATCAAAAGGAGAGTCTACTGGATTATTCTGTCTTAAAAGAACTACAGCAGATATGTTCCTGTTAAATCATAAAAAAACGCATGCAATTTAAAATCTTACCCCTAACACAAGTGCTGTGTAATTGACACCTGGTAAGTCAGAACTGAAATCTGAACACTGCCCAGCTGGACCACTTGAAACACTGAGTGGAACTTCATTAACCTCTGTGGTTAAAACAGTTCTGCAGACACAGTTTTCATCAGTAGTAGTAACTGAATCAGCTGGAAATACTGTCTGCAAATAGAGTGACCATTGTGGTTTAAGACTTATTTGTCCCATTTTGTTTGCATAGAATATCCTTTAACATGTAATAAGTTATACTTGTTAAAGCTGCTATTCATTAAAACTTCAACCAGAACTTGTAGCTATGAATCTGGTATCTAGTATTGCTGTGGAGTGAGACAAATTCTTATGGGGCTAAGAATGGGAAATTTCTAGAAATGCTGAATCGGTCACACAAGCAATATATTTACTGTGCTTACAGCCATAAGCTTCCATTTAATAGCAATCAATTTTGAAGGAGAAGCCTTCTCATATGAGTATATTTACCTTGCTTACAGCAGTTTCAGAGTGACATACTTAAAAAGGCTGGTTACAGTAAAAAGCAAATTGATATGCTTTATTAAAATGTAAACAGGCAGAGGTATTATAGAAAAATAATAAGCAATGGAAATAATTATACAACCAGGAAATAGTGAGATTGTTCTTTTGTGCTTACTGCTAGGTTACCTTATCTGGGTCAGCTGTTCCCATTTTCTCTGAATAGGTTTCAACACTGTCAGGTCTTTTCCAGAAATCAGTCACCTTTCCTTCCAAAGTTTCTTTCAGTTTCTTCTTCAGAGCTACCTGCTCATCTTAAAAACAAAAAAAAATATTCCATGGAGTTTCTAGTATACACAGGTGACAGCATTTCAGAAAAAAAAATGCATGTCTATAGTTTTGATTGTAAAATGGATTACAAAAGGAAGCCACAATTGTCTGACCAGTCAGTCTAAAGATAATTTTGCTCTCAGACAGGATGGCTGATTAGTCCCTGGTAATTGGGAAGTCTCTCTGTGAAGATTAAGAAATGGTAAAGGATAACCCAGAAAAAGAAAACCATCAGAAATAACCAAGTAAGTAAATAAATTCTTCCTGTTTTTACATCAGCTTTGGACTATTGTGATGTTGTTATTAGTGTTCTTATCTGAGTAGAATTTTGAAATTCAGCAATTTTAATCAGTCCTGGAGACTGACAAAGTACATAATTTTCCAAATTGCAAAAGCTGTGATATAAGTAGATTTTAAAAATTTTAGGGAATGCAAAGTTTCTTAATATCTTGTTACTTAAGCATAAGAAATTGATCAGAAATATATATTCTGTGTTTTATAAGTACCTAATTCCTTCTTCCACTGGATCTTTTTAAGTTCTAATAAGGCTTTATCCCCTTCTCTTTCACCTAAGGTACTAAACATGTCAGCAGGTTTCCATGAATTCTTTCTGGAAAAGAGGGAAGAAAAAAATTTATTTTAAAAGCCAATCTAACTGTTAATTTTACATGCAATTTCTTAATTGCTAATTAAAGAGATTCTTACTATGATTATAAATTACATTAAGAATCTTTAGTACAGACACAATTTTTGTAGATAACCAACAGTACAGATCTACATACATAACAGCTTTCTGTCCTGGTTGTGGATATGCTTCATGTTTCCTGCTTGAATTGGAACTTGCTTCATCTGGAACTGATGAAGCTTCACCAGCTGATGTCCTGTCAATAGCTGTAGCAGAATGTGAGAAGACACATTATCGTTCTTCAGGCTTAGTTTTTACTGTTAAAATTATTAAATACTTGGTTTTTAAAAACAGTAGGCAGTTTTACAGCAAATCGTATTTTGTCGAGATCATTATAGAGTAACCACTCTGCAGGCTATAAATTATGAACACAAAGTTAAGTTTTCACATTTTCCATGATACAAAACTTCCTCAATTATCTTAAGAGAAATTCACTTTTGCAGTGTGATGCATCTTACCCATTTCCTCTTGCTTTTCATTATGAACTTCAGAGAGACTTCTAGATCCTGTTCCTCCTACAGTCATCAAAATCTGTTCAAGCTGCTCTTGTGTTAAACACACCAAACTTTTTCTTAGATCTTCAGCTGACGTATGTGCATTTTGAGTTTTCTGTTTGCTTTTTTTAACAACATTAAGATTCTCTGAATCAAGCATTCTTTTGGTATTATCTCTTTGGAAAATCAAAGAGTTATGTCTAGTTGGGGCTCCATGTGAGGAGTTATTTGCAGTTATTAGCAGTTTTTCACCTCTTGTCATTGATAAGCTTGATGTGCTCCTTGGTTTTGTTAAGCTTTCATGCAGGATAAGGGCATTTTGTGTTGACCTTGGATCATGCTCAGTGTGCCTCATTCTCAAGGCATGTTTAGTGACTCTGGCTTTATTACCCATCTGTTAAAACAGTAACATTACACCATACATTAAATAAGTTAATAACTTCACAAAGGTAACAAACTCAGTGCTGAAGCAACAATTAAAATAAGTGTCACTTTTTTCCTGTTACATCAACAAAAAATAATTCAGTAAAAATGAAACAACTAAGATGAGGATATGGCAGCTATACATTTAGAGGCAGGAGTTTAAAAACTAGTCTTACATAGCATAATGTTAAAAATTCAAACATTCACTCCTTTTCTTTGGTATTTCTGAAAGTGTGGTATATTTTCACCATACAGCCAGTACTAACGAAATCTTTATTCTTCCATCCTGTCCTAAATGGTGTTATCTTTCTCAGCATCCTCTTTGTACGAGTGTAATGATGTCCTACATATTGAAACCTTTCAGCTTTATCTCTCCACCTCTTTCATTCCAATTTGCTCAGATAAGGATGACCTGCACAACTGAGTAATACTGTTCTAATACTGTTTCCAGAGTTTCTCTGAGAGCTCTTAAACTTATCATTTAAGTGATTCCCTGTATTAACTTGACAAGATAAGCTAACATATTTTCCAAAAGTAATGCACAGAACTTTGAATTTACTCTTAACAGCTGTTATGAACCTGAGAAATACACATTAATTTTTCATAAACAATGATCGCAAATATTGAGATGCTTCAAAGGTGTTTTTAACTGTGTTAATAAAGTAACTAGTGTAATTATGTATGTTCCAACCACCAAGTTATTTTTCCACTTACCTTAACCGTGGGTTTTGATGTACCTATTGGGGAAACAAACATGAACATGAGTGAAGTGTTTAATAATGTCCTTCTGAAAAAATGGATCTTGAGGAATTCATAAACTGTTACATTTGTTTTTGTACGACAAAACTTTTCACAATAACATCTGTCCCAATTATTCTTAGATACTATTTATCTAAGTTATCCTATTTGAAATATATTTCAGTGTACTTACTTCAAAGTAAGTTGAGAAACAACTAGATGTGTTCCAGAAACTGTGTACAGTTGTACACAGATCTAACTGAACTACTGCATCAGTCTCATCCTGCCTTCCTATTCAGCAATGCCACTGGGCAAAGGGCTTATTTCTAACTGTTTTCTTACTGTGATTTTTTTTGTTGTTCTGTGACATATCTTTCCAGGATAGTCCCTGCATCCAGCACCATTCTACCATATCCTAAAGAAGCAGTACTTGCATAATTACTCCATCTCTTATTGTTTCCTCTATCCATTTCCTAAAGTCCTCAGTCTTGCAACCCAAATTACACATAAAGGTAACAATCTCAAAGATATTAAGTACTTTTGAAATGGATTATAATATGGATCCTAATAAGGTTGAATTCAAAAGCATGTAAACCACATCTCTCTGTGGTAAGGATAAATATAAGCAGATCCACTCCTTTGATAATGAGGAGATATCTAAACACTGGGAGCTCTGAAGTAATGTTTATGGGTTGTTTTCTTTGCTCTTAAAAAGAAAAAAATATCTCAAACAGCAGCTCAAGCTACTACAGAATAATCCTACATGAGTCCCTAAAACCATGCACAGAATTTGACATGGCAGAAAATGGAAACTCAGAAGTAATGCACTTTGAAAGAATTTTTGATAAAACCCTATTGAAGTAACTTCCTCTTAAATCTTATGTTGTATAAACATAATTTGTTTATTATTAGGGAAAATTGTTCATTCAAGGTGCAAGGCTAATGCTTTATCACACAATAAAAAAGTACCCTAGAATGTGCACTGGCCTTGTCCTGCAAATGATCTTTGCTACAGTTAGAAAAAGTGAAAGTTGTAGCACTCCTGTATAGGAGCTGTTGTGAGTTTTTTTTTGCTACATTGGTATTCTTTATTGACTGAAAATATCCTATATGCTGGACAGGCATCTAACAGACGCAGAGAAATGAGATGCATTTCAGAAGGTATTAAAATGGAGAATTTCTGCATCCCGACTACTATGCAGAATGGTGGAAAAGGGATTTAGGCTTGCATATGCATGGCAAATGAAAGATCTAGAGTTTATTAATCACCTGAATTGTTTTGTAGCTGTGTAACTACTGATAAGAGGCAATTCTCTGTAAATGAAGCAGAGTGCAGCAAAGTTACTAATATCCTCAAATGATGTATGCCCATCTATAACGATTTATAATGGTCTCTCTAGGCACAAAAAAAAAAGGCCAAGATGTGGAAAGAATCAAGTTGTAAGATTTAGATCTTAGGTTAAAGTTAGAGCTTTAAAGACTACTTGATAAATAATTTTAAAAAATACCGTAAGAAGCTAAAATTAGTCTAGGCTTTCCATCCAATATTTTGGTTTCAAGCTTCAGTCCATCCCTGTAAAAATGAGAGAGAAAAATCTGAACTACTTAATTCCTGCTAACAATAACATTCTTACATTAACAGCAAAAACAAAAATTCTGCTTTACCATATAGTGTTATAAACAGTTTATTTTTAAATAGAATAAGCTCTACAGTAAAGGTTTAACAAGTCAAAGTGTTGTGATTTAAATTTTGCAGTTAGGTATGTGTGCAAAATAACCAAATGGCTTATTTCCTTATTCCATGCATTAGTTTAATAAGTTCACGACGTCACTGTCAGCCATTTTTGCAGTAATACATGTCTCGATTAAAGTTGCCTTTGATTTTATTTTCATCCTAAGCTATCTCAAACTTCCATGCAATTTGCACAAAGCTTGCTCGTTGAAAAGGCAACAGCGCTGGATACTAATCCCGCCTGCTAAAAGCGCACAGGACAGCTGAGGGAACGAGTGTCTACCTTTATGTTTGTTATTATCTACTTATTAAAAATCTCCTTTGTGCTGTGAAGCCAAGGCCGGCGGCGGCACCAAGGCAGCGCCGCGGCCTCCCGGGCCCTGGGGGCTCCCTCCCGGGGAGGCCCTTGGCACGCGCCCCGAGACCGTTCGGGCCCGCGGGGGCTGCCGGCCCGCGCCCGCCCGCCTTACCCCAGGTTCATGGCGCTCCGCGCTCTCTGCGGCCGTTGCTGCTCGCGCAAGGAGCCGGCCGCCGATAGGCTCCCCGCGGCGGCGGCGCGCGGCCAATGGGCTGCTCGCACGCTGCGGAGTGCAGTGCGCGCAGCAGTTATTGGAGGTTCTGGCTCCTTAGCCTCGAAGTGCCAGAAATAAATTGTGAAATAAAACTGCACCGCGTAGTGCACTTCCTTCAGCACCTGCTGAAAAAATTAACCCCGCTGCGTAATGTAATGGAAACATTACTGTAGGGAGGCTGAATTCTGTTCTTATGGAGGCAGAAGTGGTGCAGAAGAGGGAACTCTTTCCAACTCAACTCGTAGCATTCACAGTATTTTTCAGCATTGCATCTGCAAGAAGTGCCTTTGGATGGTGGGTATTCGCTGTCGTAGATCTGTGATTCCATCCCAACCCTCTCCAGCTCATGGTTGTGTGGAAAGAGCTGCTACAGGTTGGCTCCTGTGACAGGCAAGGCGCTAGCCAAGCCATCGTCAGTGGCCATTTCCATCTTGCTCATCTCTTTCCATCTGGGCTAAAGCAAAACTAAAAAAGAGTTGTCCCTACATAATCTTTCATGTTTTTAATTTTTTTTCCATCCCTTGCTATGCTTATGTCCAAAGGAAAAGTTTAGATTCATGCCCCCATCATTTTTAACAAAAATGTCAAACAGAATTGCTTTGGGTTTCTACTTGAGACAGTAGGTGGCAATATAGTTTAAAGCAATATCTCTCATACAGATATTTTTTCCTCAGCAACAACAATGAATTTCAGTCATTTTGGATTATTAATTTTAATATTTTATAAACCAGCTGTTTTACTAGACAAGTGCAAAGAAATGGTTTTTTAACAGGCTGTCAATCTAAACCTCTAAATATAGCAGATTAAGTGTCCCTGTTTGAGACTTCACCTAAAATGAATAATTCAAGTGTGTACCTGACAGTCTGTTCTCTCGCTTTGTTATCAGATGTCCACAGAAATGGTAAGCTCACAGCAAATCTTTATGCTAGTGTCCAGGATCTTATCAAAATAGCCTTTTTCATGCAAATCATGGTGGCTTCAGGACTTGGAGAACACTATGCTACCCTATTCTTTGTCTACACCTCAAAGTTATCTAGAAAAAAAATGGTACTATATACATAAGGAACTGGAAGTTCCAAAATGAAACAAGTTTAACAAGTACATTATACACAGAATAAATAATTCATTACAAGTCTTTAAAGAAAAAAAAAAAAACTAAATTAATATTGCAAAGCAAAAAGCAAATAAAGCAATTCCAGCTCTTAAATCAAAATTTTGGCTGTAGGATCTCAGTGCGGGCTGGAGGTTAAGGCTTCCTTCAATGTAATAGAACAAATCCATTCTCTATCAAGTTCTATATTTAATGCTGTTTCTAAATGAATACGCATGAGATTCAATAGAATTCATACAGACCAGGACGTTACAGGAAGGCTATAATATAATACCACTACCTCATTACTGCTCAGTCGTGATAGCTATAGAAAATTGTAAGTAAGAAAAGGTGATTACCTTTTTATTTAGAGCCCATCAATTCCATAGCATGCTTGGGGATTTGAGTTTATCACATTTGTTAACAGTTTGGCAGAACTGTGCTTTAGTAAAACTTTTATCTTTTTTTTGTTAGCAACCTCAAGAATACAAGATCGGGAAAGCCAGAACAAAGTCACCTTTTTTTGCCCTCCCTGAATTCATCCTGCAGCTCCCATGGCTGATGATGCTGTTGGTATGCCAGGTTACTCTTAGGCTGGCGTTTTAATTCACTTGCTTTCAGAATTCTTGCCTCCCTGCAGGTCACAATAATTGTTATGAACAAAAGCGTTCAGGAGGCCTGAATAAAAATGCTTTGAGGGTACATGCCTCTTTCTTAAGTATCATGAAATGCCATACAAAGCACTTGCAGCACTCATTAATTAAACTATCTAATAGCCCAGATAAGCAAGTTAAGAGGATGAGATTTCAGTGGGAGGTGAGTATTGTGAAAGTCCCACCAGGTATCTGTGTCTGTCTTGATCTCCAGGCACCTAATTGCCATTAATAGCTGGTCTTAAGTGACTTAAGAGACTGAGTCCCATTGATTTTTCAATCACTTATGTACTCATGAAAATACCAGTCAAATATTATGATTGGTATCTAGGTGGGAAAATGGATTTGCACAGTGATTAAATTTAACATAATTAGTGATAGCTTCTGGAGGCTAGAATGGTTGAGTTTGGGCATGGGATGCAAAATGTAATTACAATAGAATTAAAGCTGAAAGTTTTACCTGAGAATATGCTTCCTTGGGGCTTGCATTTGGATTGTAGCAAGATTTGTATTTGGCATTGTTGCTGGATAGGCTTTTTTTTTTTTTTTTTTTTTTTTTAAATGGCTGAATTGAATATACTACAGATATTGCTTGAGTTTGTCCACTTCTGGTTTTGGTCCTTTGAGGGAAGGGAGTCTAAAACATTTTCAGAATGTGGGCTGCAACATTCAAGACAAATGCATCCTTTTACCTCACAGTGGCTGATTTCATCATCCTTTCTGTCAGCATTTGTAGTCTTGCTATCAATTACACTTTTTTTCTCTTCTTTCCTCACACCCTAAAAATTTATACATCATAGAAATACATCAGCAGCAAGAGGAAGTCTAGGGAAAATGTTGGTCCACTGCTGAATGGGGAGGGTTCCTTGGTGATGGAAGATGCAGAGAAGGCAGAATTACTAAATGCCTTCTTTGCTTCTGTCTTTACTGCTAAGGCTAGTCCCCATGAACTACAGAGCCCAGAGACAAGAGATACAACCGGGAGAGAGGAGGATTTTCCGCTGGTCGAGGAGGACTTGGTTAGGGGTTAATCCTAAACCCCATGGAGTGTCACTAGAGTGGACATTATTTATGAGCCCAGGTGGGATGCACCAAGAATGCTGAGGAAACTGGTGGGGGTTATTGCTCAGGTGCTTTCCATCATCTCTGAGAAGTCATGGAGAAGGGCGGGGAAGGTGCCAGACCACTATAAGAAACCAACGTCACTCCAGTCTTCAAAAAGGGCAAGAGGGAAGAGTTGGGAAACAGACTGGTCAGCCCTCACCTCCATCTCTCGTAAGGTGAGGGAGCAGCTCATCCCAGAGACCATCTCTAAGCATGTCAGGGGAAAGAAGGTGATCAGGAGCAGTCAGCATGGATTCACCAAGGGGAAGTCGTGTTTGACAAACCTTATAGCCTTCTACAATGGGATAACTGGCTGGATGGACAATAGGGGAACTGTGGATGCTGTCTACCTTGACTTCAGCAAGGCTTTTGACACTGTCTCTCATAACATCCTCATGGGGAAGCTCCAGAAGTGTGGGTTAGGTGAGTGCACAGCAAGGTGGATTGAGAACTGTCTGGCAGAGCTCAGAGGGTTGTGATAATGGGGCTAGTTGGAGGCCTGTGGCCAGTGGTCCTCCAGAGATCATCAGTACTAGGCTGGGGGCTGTTCAACTTGTTCATCAATGAGCGGGACGAGGGGACAGAGTGCACCCTGAGCGAGTTTGCAGATGATAACAACTGGATGAAGTGGCTGATGCTCCAGAGGGCTGTGATGCCGTTCAGAGGGACCTACAGAGGTTGGAGAGTTGGGCAGAGAGGAACCTCATGAGGGTTCAACAAGGACAAGTGCAAGGTCCTGCACATGGGGAGGAATATTCCCAGACACCAGCACAGATTAGGGGTTGGAAAGCAGCTCCACGGAGAGGGATTTTGGAGTCCTGGTTGACAATCAGTTAACCGTGGGTCAGCAATGTGCCCTCATGGCCAGGAAGGCCAAGGGGATCCTGCCTGCATCAGGAAGAGTGTTGTCAGCAGGTCACCAGCTCTGGTGAAGCTGCACCTGGAGTACTGGGTGCAGTTCTGGGCTCCCCAGTACAAGAGGGACACAGAGCTTCTAGAGAAGGTGCAGCGCAGAGCAACAAAGATGATTAAGGGACTGGAGCATCTAATGAGGAAAGAGTAAGTGAACTGGGCCTGGTTAGCCTACAAAAGAGAAGATTGAGAGTAGTTAGGGGAGCATGCAGGGAGGATGGGGCCAAACTCTTCTTGGTGGTGGCCAGTGACAGCACAAGGAGTAATGGATACAAATTGAAGCACAGGAAGTCCCATCTCCATGTAAGGAAGAACTTTACTGTGAGAGTGACAGAGCCTGGCAACAGGCTGCCCAGAGAGGTGGTGGAGTCTCCTTCTCTGGAGATCTTCAAACCCTGCCTGGATGCCACCCTGTGCCACGTGTTCTAGGTGGACTAGATGATTGGACTAGATGATCTCTAGAGGTCCCTTCCAATCTCAACCATTCTGTGATTCTGTGAAATTTAGCAGGGGTTTTAGAATTGCAATGTTTTGTTTTCTTCCTTATCTGTCTTTTAACCTCTCAAGCTCCTGGGTATAGCTGAAGCAAGGCAAGTTCAACGTAACAGATGGAGATTTAACAAATAAGAAAATGATGTCCTCTGTAGATTAAATGCTTTTTCTGATATTTCATATAAGTCTCCCCTTTAGTCAAGTTTTATAAGCAAAGCTCTTTAGTTGTAACTTGCATTTTAATGCAGTTTGGTTTGGACTTGAATATTTTTCAAAATAACTTTAACTGATCTCAACAAATGCTACTTGCTGTGTATTACTATTTTTGTATATATTTTAGAATTTCTGAAGCTGTAAATTCATTTAGAAATGGTTCTTACTAATCTTTGCTAAAATGAACGCTAAAAAGCATTCATTATATTTGGCAAAAATTATTTTGCAGAAAATTACGAAAACAGCATGAATCTTTGCCTTGTATTTGAATGGTTTATGATTAAATCCTACTGCATGAATAAGCTTTGCCAACAGTTTTGTTTCTGCTGTTATAACTTTACATGTATATAAATATATAAATATATATGTATATATAAAAATATATATGCGGTGTGTTTATATATGTATATGCACAAACATACATAAGTACATGCCATGTTTTTTTTTCCTGTTGGTTCTGAAAGCTTAGTGATACTGAATTAGATGAGCTTAAATAGAAGCATAGTGGAACAATAGTAATTCAGGATATTCCTTGTGAACAGACAAAAGAGTTTTATGAAGAAAAGGAGACAAAAATGTGTCATAGCTTTCAGAAATGTAGACTTCAAAGACAAATACACTAATCTGGCTGCAACTGACCTTGTAATGACACACATGAAAACAAATCATTATGTTGCTTACTGTGGCTTAAACCAGTCTGCTGTTTCTTATGGAATTATTTTTCTTACTACAGTGATGCAAATATTTGTCTGATATTGTTACTTTATTACTATATTATACTCTGGAAAACAATGAAATCTGCCAGCAATCATTTCAATATATACAAAACATTGTACTTGTGCAAATCTGTGCAGGTGATCAAAAATTCAAAGTTTATGAAAAGGTCTTCTATAATATTATGTCATACTTAGCATTTTAAAGTTTGCTTTTACAATACATGATAATATTAGAGCAACACATTATTGGATCATAGTAGTAAGTATGAGAAAATTCTGCCATCCTATCCACACTAAATAGTAAATAACTTGGTTTCAGTGGGTTCATTGCTACAGCAATAGAAGTTTCTAAGCAGTATTGCTCAAGATGCAGAAGAAAAGACTGCAACACCTACCATGGTAATAACTCTTTCTGTTTTGAACAGCGATTAAAAATATTTCCTCTGTTATTTTATATGATTATTCTTAGCTGAGTATATGTGTACGTATCTGCTTTTTGGCTTGGTATTAGGGATTTAAAATACAGAGCTAGATGGATGTTGTGCTACTAATGCACTGTCAAAAATGCTCAGAGTCCAAAGAAGGTCTAGTGAAACAGCCATATGGCCAAAAGCTCAAACACATTCATTGCTGTTCCAGCATAGCAGAGAAGTAACCTTTTCCCTCCCTGCTTCAGTTTTCTATTTACAAAGTAGGGCAGTATTATTAAACCATTTGATAGGATTTTTGTTCAAATATGTTAGATTATTATTTCCTAAGTGCCATCTCAGTTTCACAGAATGTATATTACTCTGGTTTTCAGTAACCCAGAAAAATGCAGTTTCATTTCATCTCTTATCTATGACTACATGGCTTTTTTTGTGGTAGGTCTTTTGAAAAACGATAAGAGTTACTTTCTTCATTTTATCAAAATAAATGGGATTTCTTTTGGTTCAGTCTTGGGGAGGAGGCAAAATAATGAAAATAATAGCATATGGGAAGCCTGCATGGCTCACCTGGCCATGTAGGACCCTTGATAATTACTGTTTAGAGGGGGTAAATATCTACTAGCCACTTATGTTTATTACTTCCATTTTTATTTCCTAAAAACAAACAAACAAAAAACATTTATTCCTTGGTAGTCTGAATTGTGTTTTCTTCTTTAATATTAAAGAAGTTAACAATTTAGACAAGTAAAGATCTTCTTAACTGACACAGGATACTTGCAAAGTTTGAAGAAGCCAAATAAAATCACCACAGAATTAACCTAACCTTTAAGGCTGTATTCATGGAGATGTTAAGATCCTTACATGTTTGAATCATGGTTTAGTAAATGAAAACAAGAGAAAGCCACTTAAACCCTTAGAACTGATTGCCATAGGTGAAAAATAAAACCAAACATACAAAAATATCAGCAAGGGATGCTTCTGCCAGCAGGATAAAAGTTGTTGAGCACTAAATTTTCTGAGCAACTGATATACTTGAGTGGCCTCTAGCTCAATAAATACTGTATTGGTTGCTGGAGAAATTGAGCTATTTTATCTTTGTAACTAGTATGATATGGACTGTGGCAATAAAGTTTTTCTACGCCCGCTTTCCATCTGTGTTCTACACCCATCTGTCATACTTTATCCCTGTTTAGGTGGAAAGTGTTCTGGATTTGTAGCACTGTTTGTGTTTACAACCCAGTCAACCAATACACTGAATGTGACTGAAACTGAGACATACAGAAATAATCGCTTAGCAATAGGAGCCGTCCTACAGGCAGGAGGCCATTTTGGGGTGTTGGAGATGTTCAGTTATGTCGTCCAAATTTATCATGTTGCGTCTTAGAAATAACCGCTATTGCCCTCTGCTGTCCTGAGGATACTCACCTTCTGAATAATAGCAGATCATGCTGGAGTGGCTGGAAACAACTGGCATCTAAGCAAACAGAATGATAATGCTGTCTAAAATGTAAGGCTCAGGTTAATCAATAGATTTTTTTTTTTCAAATGATGAAACCAAATGTCTAGTTGCCACTGTATATACAAGCTCTGAAGATTTTTAAAAGTCTTAATTTGTTACAAACTATATATGTACAAAAGGAAAAAAAAGGGGAAATTATGTTTAAGAATTCTCCATTCCATTTTATTATTTGACACCATTGTAAATATTAAAACAATACTTTTTTCTCCCTATGTATGAAAGGAATTTTCACTTAAATTACACAAAGGTTTGTTTTATATTTAAAAATACATTATTTTCTCATAATATATATTTACATAATATATATATAATGAGCTGTATGACAACATTTCCACTTTCTAGATTAGATTTATTCCTTTTTCCTAGAGAGATAATGTGTTTAATATCAGCATATACCTACTCAAGTGACTCATCAACAGAGTGGAAATGTAAATAAACAAACCAGGAAATTTTAAAATAGCTCAGAAGCATGCTGAGTGCATTTGTGAAAGGAGTAATGACAGAATATGGTAGGAACATTTAAAAAAAATTTGTCAAATGGGAAAGAAAAACTTCACTATATAAAAACTTCAACTATAACTTCATAACTTAATGTATTTATTTAGGAATGAATGAATATGGTCCTCTTCACTGGCATCGTAAGGGTTATTATTATTATTTTAAGAAATTTCTACTTAAAAAAATGCAATTTTTACTCGCTAAGTGAAGTGTCATTGTAATTCTCACTTCATTTGAGCATTTATAGACCAGTCATAGAACTGTCATATCAATTCCAGAGCATAATCTTTATTTCTAAATCTGTGTTAATGTTATATGACAAAATAAGCAATCTTCAGCCTTGCCACTCATCTGAGTGGCATATGATGGACTGTACGTGAGGCAGGTTCCCCCACCAACAATCTGTATTCAACAGATTAAATGACTTCTACCAAAAATAATCCTTTCCAATAAGTGAATGTTTGAGATTCACTTTGCATAACAAAAATATGTAACAGCATATAAAAAGTGTTTCAGATAATTTTAATTTGCAGACAGTTCCTCAGAGTACCAAATGAATGTCTTACAGAAAAGGGAGAAAAACATAGAGAAAATCAGAATTTAAAATGACTGAATCATCAGTTTATGCTTCTTCAATAACAGCACTGCACAGTATTTATGTAAGAGCTATGAACAGTTACATGGGTGAAGTTCTAGCACAGTCTTGGGGATCCTGCTGCATCCTGAGTTCTATAAAAAGTAAAGACCAAAGCCAGACCCCTAAGTTCACCCAAAGTTCAATTTAAAACTGAATGCCAGCGGTTTATGGGTCATCTCTCCACTTAAAAAGCTGACTGGAATTGGACTAATAAGGAGTACTTCATCGTAAGCTCACTAGCTTTCACTTTTTATTCAAATATCTGTTTCATAAGCATTGCCATAATTCTATTCCAATATGTTTTTTTTCTTGTACAAATACAGATTTCTTTTGTGCAGTACTTTATCCTGGCGTTTCCCCCATCCTTCATTCATTTCCTTCTCCTTAGTTTATTTGGTTCTACTTATATGCATCTTACTCATTTCTATGCGTCTGAAAGTGTTCCACTTTGCAAGCTGATCTGCAAAAAGCATTTCTAGGATACATCTCTAAAATACGTGTGCTTTAGTATACATGCAAATTAATACAGATTGGTTTGCAGATCAGAGCTTAAATCTTAAATAGCAATGTGCAGATTTTAACTATTTTCTGTTCTGTATGTGATTTTGGAACACCTCAATTTGAGCTTCTGCTACATACAGGATTTGTCTTTTAATAACTTAGTGTAGGAGAGCTACAGTATCCCGACCGTCTGCTTTATGCTGAACTCTCTGAAGCAGCCAATTTTCCCTTCCAGAACGTGGCTGTTACACATGCTCAGTGCTGATTGCAAGTATTATCTTAAGAGAATTTCTCAATATTTAAGAAAATAACTCTTTTTTTTAAGGCAGTCTTTTGTGCTTTTTTATTCCTGATGGCTTTACCACAACAGGAAGTAACTGGCAGGTAGAATCAGTCAGTTTCAGGGCTGCTGCGTTGTATTTATCAAACAAACTGTGAGGAGGAGGAAGACTATGAAAAATCAACAACCTGCAGCTTCTCAAGTAGAAAAACAAAATGTCTACTCTAGAACAAAGAATAATTGGCAATGAAAGGAAAAACTGTATTACAGTGCAACTGAAGTGGCTTATTGTATAAGGAGATGGGAGGAGATTTGAGAAGGACCCAAAGGAAGATTAATAGCCTTTGGACACCATAATGTCACAGAGAACTCAGGAAAAATTAATGGCAGCTAATAGGCCTGAGACAGCATGTAAACAGGACATCTCCTAGCAAACGTTTGTCCCTATCCATTTTAGTGGTAGGCATATGATAGGAAAGGTAAATAGCAAGTGCACTAAACAGCCAGTAGTAGAGACTAGAAGATCTGGCATTTTTATGTGCAAACAACCTAGCCTTACCTTACATTCCTGAGTACCTGCTGTCTTGCCAGACTAAATCCTTTTTAAGCCTGATCTTCTTTCTTCACTTCTATTCCTTACAGTGCAGTGTGGATCATCATAATCTCTGCTCTGTAACAAGAACACAGAAGAGCCATTTCACTCACTAGGTGAAGTAATTTCAATAAATTCCTTTTTTCTGTGGGAGAAGAATATAGGGAGACTATATAATGAAGATAGGGAGAGGAAAATAACTTTTTTCTTTTCAGTATCATGGATCATCCTGTAATTTCCCAGTATAGGCAACATTTAGCATGGATTTTTATCTAGGGGTTAAGATCAATCTTAAAAAAGCTATTTTTTTTGTATAAAAACTGTTTTCCTCTCAGTTGAGGGTCAGTTGAACACTGTAGATTTAAAGTGCTCTAATTAGTATGTATTTTAGTTAACATGCTACCACTAAAAATTATGCTTATGACTTCTGAAAGGAAATTTGGAATTGGAGCTGAGAAAGTCCTTAATATACATCATAATCTACTTTTAGCCAAGTACTTTCATGGAGCATATGGATTAATTAAATTCAATTACAGTATTCAGGCACTCAGTGGTATTGAAAAAATGCATATAAAGAATTGAAAATCTTTATGAAACACTGAAGATCAGATAGTTAATCTCTCTCTGTCTAGATAGTCAGCTTCTAGTGTTAAATGTCACTAAGTGCAGAGTGTTACCTGAACACAGTGTACAGAAACCCATCAGAAGGATCGAAGTTTTACAACTTTCACACTTTCAGAAAAGCTCAATATCTTTGCTGCTCTTAAAAAATTTCATCCTTATTTGAACATCTAAAAGAAAGGAGCGCTCTCTTCAAAGTGGTATCCAAAGGAGACATGCTGTCCTGTGGGAGAGTATCTGCTGAAATGTCATTCATACAGTACTGATAAAATAAATAGGCTCCTTGATGGGGTGAAAATAAAAAAAAGGCCCATACTAGCAAATACCAGCATGAACTCGACTCTTTAGCATGCACACAAATGTGCTACAAGTGCTAAAAAGGGTGATGAGGCAGTCACCCAAACCTGTGACCTTTGAGTCCACAAAAGCTGTCAGAGGGACCAATTAAGATTTCTTCTTGACACAGGAAATATGATATAGAAACACAATATAGAATCACCAGGTAAGAAATAGTTTTCTAGGGTGATCTGTAAAATTCCCATTCACTTCAGATGTACAGTTGAACTGATAAAATACACTGAGTCAAATATTATATCATTTTTTGATCATTCTTCTGAATATGACAAAACTAGAGACCACTTCAAAAATGCAAACTGTATAGTTATGAAGCTAAAATGACCCTAACTTCTACTGTATTTATTTGTATAAATGTGTTCTTTTGTTTTGTGTTTTCATTTTAAAGTAGAAAGAAAATGACAATTAAAACTTTGGCTTCCAAGATGTTTTAGAAAAAGACCATTTTATCTCTTACACACCCCCCCTTCAAAAAAAAAAAGGAAAAAAAAGGCAAGCAAATCCCGTATTTTTTTTTTTTAGCTATAAAATACAGGATACACTATACTATGTTAATACTACATACTAACATTTTTTCCTCAATCAAACCTCACCGGGCCAGAAGTTCATTTTATATAAATCATTTGCCATTTACTTGAATACAATACTTGTACCATTTTCTGTTCAGTATAGTAATTTCAATAACAGTGTTCATCTACTCTACTAAGTACCCCGGGGAGGCAGTGAGGAGGACGGGGCTGGCCTCTTTTCAGTGGTGGTCACTGACAGAACCAGAGGAAATGGCCACAAACTGAAGCATAAAAAGTTCCA